>WNWU01000085.1:1212623-1236124 GCA_012654045.1 Ptyas mucosa
CACACACACACACACACACACACACACACACACACACACACACACACGGGGCCCTGGGCAAAAGGGAAGAGAGCAGCCAGCCCAGGCATTCTGCCTGGGTCAGAGAGGCCACTGAGCTGGGGGTCACCCACCGATGGCCCAAGGCTCATCCTGGCAAGGACCGATGCGGCAGGGGTCTGTGTACCGGCTGAAGATCTCGTGGCCTTGTTCCATCTCATCACCTAAGGAGAAAGAGGGGCCTGAGACAGCCAAGCGAGGGGGGAGACACCCCCCCCACTCTGTGCTCTGCATCTCCCTCCAGGACACCCACCTGGAGAGCAGGTGTCGAAATTGAGGTCCCCACAGAAGATGTCGAAGGCCACCACGTCCCCCGGCTGCGCATGGGTGTCTTGGAAGAGCTGCATCCAGAGCAGGGAGAGGCTCAGCTGCTCGTGACGGATGGGCCCGTCGGCTGTGAGAGGGGGAGGGCAGCCGCATCAGCCTCAGGGAGCCTGGGGGGCTCCCTTGTGCGCTCTGCTCCTGGCACAAGGGCACCACCAGAGCGGGTACGGGGAGCCCCCTGGCTTGGGAGACTGCCCAGCAGGCCAAAAGAGCCGTAGGGCAGATGCCTCCCCCCAATGTGCCCCCCTTGCCCCCTCCTCAAGCGGGCAAGGCAGGGCAGGACAGGCAAGAGTGGGACGGCAAGCAGGGAGTCGCCTTTGGAGGAAGAAGGAGACCCAGAAACGTCCAGAGCAAGAAAGCCATTGCTCTGCTTCGCTTCCAGGCTTCCTCTGCCCTCAAAGGCTGATGGCCTTTCTTCTGGGAGAAGACCCTGGACAGCCATCATAGGACGCAGGTGGCCCATAGAGATCATCTTGTCCACCACGTCGCTGACAAGGGACCATCCAGCCTCTGTCCGGAGCCCTTCAGGGAAGGCAAACTGCAGAGAGACTGCAGATGTTCAGCACATCTGGCCTGGACCTCCTTCCTTCTACTTTGGACCAAGAGGGACTCCCCCTTGCAGAGATTGGTCCTTGCTGTCCAGCCCTTCCTGCCTTGGTAGCCCCCAGGGCTCTCCAGATGCAGCACATCACCCCCTGGAAGGCTTCACTTCTGCCCCACCGGTCTCCGTTCCCACCTTGCCCCCCCTTACCTTCAGGGGCCTGCAGGTGGGTGCAGTTCAGGTATCCAACGACCCTTCGCCCCTGGCAAGCTCCCAGCTGCACCTGAGCGGACAAAGCAGGAACGCAGGTGAGCCTCTGTGGATGGGAAGCTTTCTGAGAGGAGCTGCCCCCTCAGGGAGATCCCCTCGACCTTGCTTGGGGCCACCAGTGGAGAGACCTTTAGATCTGGGGAGCCCTGCAGAAGGAGACCCCTACCCTCTGCTTCAAGCAGGTGTGAGAGACTGGCCACAAGGGACAAGATGGATAGCAGGACAGTCAGTGGCTGCCAGGCAGCATTTAAGCAGATGGTTGAAGCCCCAGGGGCACCGACCTGGCACGGGGGCCAAATGGTGGCAGGGTCCCACTTATGCCCCTCCATTGCCCAAGGAGGCCCTGGCTGGCTCACCTGCGTGCACAGCAGGCCCTTGGCACTCAGGGCATCCTCGCCAGTGGCGTTGGGGTAACAGTGGAACTCCACTGCCAAGAGAGGGTAGCGGCTGGCCAGGAAGAGCCCACTGTTCAGCAACTTCAGAGCGGAGGAGGCCTGCAGGCCGTAGGTGCCCACGTCATAGATGATGTGCTCAAACTGGGGGCCCAAGAACCGGCACAGATGGGCAGCGGCCCGGGGGTCAAAGACCTCCTGCAGGCACAGGATGTCCAGGTTTGGAGGGAAGCAGGCAGAGATCTCACAGGGACCGTTGGACTCCCCTGCCACGGCCCCCACCTCCTCCACAACGGGCAGCTCCACGGTCACCACAGCGTCGCCCCGGGGGTGGCTCAGGACACCAGCAGGGGGTCCCAGCCGCCCATGTGGAATTGCCAGGCCATTGGGGGCACCAGAGGGGGCATGGGGCATGGAGCATCGTGCCGCTTGCACCAGGGTCTGGCCGATGTGCTTGGCCCGCCATTGTGTTTGCCAGAGATTGCTGAATTTGGCCAGCCCCTCGGGGAGCAGGCAGACGTTCCCGCTGAGGAGGCTGAGGGTCTTGGCCGGGCCAGGAAGCGCCCACGCCTCGGGAGGGGCTCTGCCAGGGGTGTGCTGGTAGGCGAAGGGGCGCCGGGAGCCCTGCAGGGGCAGCCAGAGCAGGAGGGCCAGCAGCGAGACGGGGCTGTAGAGCAGCAGCAGCAACAGCAGGAGCGGCCCCCGGACGGCCACTTCCAGGCCGTGGGGCACGCAGCCGGGCTTCTCGCCCGTGGTCCGCTGCAGGGCCAGCACTTCGCTCGCTAACCAGTAGCCTGGGAACAGGAGGGCCCTCGCGGTCGTGTCCAGGCCACCCAGGACGCGGCTAGAGTACGGCGACTCCCGGAGGCCCATAGCAGGAGGGCGGCGGGGCGACTCCCGGAGTGCCTGGAGATGCTGCCGCGGACGCCTCCGGTGCGCTGGGCTGCTGGGCTGCGGGCAGGCGCTGCGCAAAGGAAGAGAGAGCGAGAGGGGCGCGTGAGGTCCGCAGCGCAGTTGGAGAGGCTCGCCCGGCCTTTGGGAGGAGCCGCAGGGCCGGCGGAGACGGAGGTCCGAAATCCCCGCGCCGAGCTCCGCGCTGGCCTCTGCGCCCTTCGGGCTCCACCCGCCGACGCACCTGAGCGACCCGACCGCGCTAAGCGCCTCCTGCCTCTCACCGCGGCCGCTCAGCGCGGGAAGCGCCGCCGGTGGGCTTGGGAGCTGCTGCGCTCGGCGGCCTGCTGGGGCGGGGGGCGAAGGAGCGGCGGGTCCCCTCTCCTTGGCCGGAGGGACCGCAGCAAGGCGGGACAAGGGGGCTTTGGGCGACAAGGGCGGGGGAGGCTCCAGACTGCGGCGCGCGGCGCGGACGGTCCTGCCTCGCTCGGCTGCCGGCATCAGAACGGCCAGGTGCCGCCTCTCTTGAGGCTGCAGCCGCCCTGCCCGTCCTCTGGTCGGCCCCGATGGGCGGCGAGGAAGAGGCTAAAATGCTGCCAGGGGATACTTAGCCCCCCCACCCCCCGAGGCGCTTTCTAGAGCCGGAGCTGCGGGTGCGGAAGCGAGGACCCAACGGCCAGGGACCGGCAGGAGCTCTTGGGCAGCGCTGGCCGACAGGTGGCCTGGTGAAGGAAGAAGGGAATCGGCTGATTTTATTCTTAGCCTACCTTTCAGGGATGTTGTGGAGGGAAATAAAAGATGCCCTACAGATTTCTTGCTGAGTGGCGGCGGCGGCGGCGAAGTCAACCCCAGCTCCTGCGTCTCTTGGCCGCCCTTTCAGATGCGGCTTTCCCGCCTCTCCTACAACTGAGAGTCAGGGGTCCCAAGTCACTCCGCGGGCTCCTGCCCAGGGCGGGGCTAAAACCCACAGTCGCCTGGCTTCGCCACCTCTTGAACGATTGCTGTCTTTTCCTGCTGAGTGGCGGGGGCCACCTTGACTCCCGGGGACTCCCAGGGCAAGATTTTCGGGAAAGTCCTCAAGGGAACGACTTGCGGATCCTCCCGCTTTCAGCGGGGCTGGGGTCTAGGGGCTGGCCTCATCCAGGACCAGAAACTTGAATGGGAAACGTCCGGCCTCCCTATGGAAAGTGAGGCTGGTTTGTGTCCCCAGGGAGAGGAAAGGATCCCGAACAGGAGACGGGGGGAGCAAGCGGAGAGGAAAGCGCCCCGGAGCATCCGCAGAATGCCGCTGGCTCCAGGGCGGCCCCGGGACCTGCGTGGAGAGACCCCTCTGCCTGCCGCCCTCCTCCCCCCGCCCCCTCGCTCCTAGAGCGACCGCGGCTTCGCAACCCTCACCTCTGCCGGTGCCTGACCGGAGCGTCCACGGGGCTCCTCCTCATGGCCGGAGCGGTCGGGGAACTGAGGCCCCGCTGGCCTGCAGAAGCACCTGCCGGCGGTCATGTGCTCCGCATTACTGAGCTGCCCGTCATGCCTCCCCGGGATTGGGATCCACCCGCTGAGCAAGGCAGGTCGATCCGGCTCGCAAATTGCCTGCGACCAGGCGGCTGACTAACAGGTCTTGCCTCGCTGGCTGCCCGGCCGATTATAGATTAACTTCCGCGCAGCCATAAACGCCGCTGGCCCCGGGACAAAAGTCTAAGCGAGAGCTGGGAGCGAGGGAGGGGCGGACCCAGCGGACCCTGCCCGAGGGTCACTTCCAGGAGAAAGTTTCTGCCGGGGGCGGAGGAGAAGCCGGGGAGGGCTGTCCTCCAGATGCAGGCGTGTGCCTGAGCGTGCCTGTTGGGCTGCCTGCTTGCCACAGGTGGGGGGAAAAGCCCAGGTGGAGCCTCGAGGGGGCCTCACCTCCTGCTCTGGCACCCTTTGGGCCAGGCCTCCCCCTCCCCAGAGGGTCTTCATGCTCTCACTGGTGGCTTCCATCTCCCCACCTCTCCCTCCCCTTCCCAGAAGCAGGCAATAGCCTTTACTGGGCCGCCAGGAAGACAGCACGTTGCACCCCTCAACTGCGCTTTGCATGCCAGCTAGAGTTGCCAAGGAAGCCTTGTGGCTCCCCAAGTGCATCCTGAGAAGTTCAAGGGTAGAATTGCCAGAGGTCCGGTTTCTGGCAGAACCAGTGGGTCCAGTGGCCCTTCTGGGGTGGCCGCTTCCCCTGAAGAGGTCCTGTTCCTCACCCCTGCAAGGCCCAGAGGAGGTGGAGGCTGCCTTGTGCCCGGCCTCCGTGCACGATTCCATGGTGGTAGCCAGTGTGCCATCTTCCCCCGGGCATCTCATTCTCTTCATTGCTTGCACTAACAAGGGTAATTCGCTAACATCCTCCGAAATTTCAGTGACCAACAGACGGAAGGCTGCTGAGGGCGATACTACCATGGCTGCTTCGTTGGGAGGTCAGCTTCCCTGGGTCTTGGGTCCCACAGTGAAGTGAGCATGTTGACCCCTCACACCTCCATGATGAAGGCCCTTCTTGTGGCACTACAAAGCACCCCCTCCAATTAACAGTGTAACCTCCTGAGCTGATGTAGGCATTGACCTCATTCCTGCTCAGGCTTCCCATCCCTGAATGCCAGGAGGAGTCAGGAGAGCGATCTGGTTTAATCCTCAGCTCAGTGGAGGAAGCCACCACAGCTGCTTCCCGCAGACCCCCTTCAGCCTCCCAAGAAATCCACCCAAGGAAGGAGAGTGGACGGCCACCATCTGGGGAAGTCCATCCTGTGCTGAACAACTCTTCTCTTGACATCTGATTACAATCTGCTTCCTGGTAACTTGAGCCTTCCTTTCTTGTTTTGTCTTCTGGAACGGCATTGAACTGCCTGCCGCTTTTTGGGCCCTGAAGAGCACAACCAGGTTGCGTCTCCGACACTTCGGCTCTTGTGTAACTTTCCCTCCAGGCTGGGATCATCCGGCCTGCTCTGCTCCTTCCTCCGTGTCCTAAATGCAGGGCCAGCCCTGTCCTCCCCCAGGCAGAAGGATTCCTTGCCCCTGAGCTGCAGGGTGTGTTGTGCTCCGCTTCCCTCTGGACCCCCGCCCCTTATGCTTTGCTGCTTGGTTCCCCTCCCCCATGTCCAAAGTCAGTTCCATTTTTCTCTGAACAAAGGTGGAACTTTCGGTTTCCCCCTCTTGCAATCCTGATTTCTGCCCAATATTCCAGCTGCCCTCCCCCCACCTAAAGGCCATTCTTTGACCAGCCCCTCATCCTCGTGCTTCAGAAATGTGTGGAAGGGAGCCTGCAAGGGGCCACGCCACACTTTGGCCACTTTCACATTGCCCCCCCCAATTAACGCACTGGAAGGGCCAATCCTGTTGTTCTTCTTCCCCTGGAACCGCCTGCCCTGCTCCCTCCCTGGGGCAGCCAGGCATTGCCATAGGCCCGGCAGAGCCCTCAGCCTGGCTGCTGCACTGACCCCCGGCTGTTTCCAGAGCTGGCTGGGCCGCAGTGCTTCCTCCCATGTCCCCAAGTGCTGTGGGGGAGCTGACCAAAGGTCGACCAGACTTGCAAGTTTCTCCAATCGTCCCCGTTATTTCAGAGCAAAAAGTTACTTGAATCGGGGCTTTACGCTTAGATTTTCATAGAATAATCTTGCGGGGAGGGGAGGGGAGGGGAGGGGAGGGGCTGCATCAGGCTACAACCTCTTTCGACAAAAAAATGCTTTTAAAAGTAAAAAAAAAAGCCTCTGATGACAGCGTGGCTCAGCTGGAATTGTCCGAGGCTTTTCAAAGCATTTTTAAAAAGCCTCTCCGATAATCCCAGCTGAGTTCCTGATCAGCAGAGAGGCTTTTCAAAGCATTAGAAAAAATGCTTTGAAAAGTTTTTTTTAAAAGTTGGCCACGCCCACCCAGTCACATTACCCCCTCTCCACCAAGCCACGCCCACAGAACCGGTAGTAACAGATTTTACATTTTACCCCTGAAATGCTAGGCGCCGTTTTGGCCATAAGGTGAGGACCAGCTGCAGGTGAACCCAGCTCTTCCTCAGGCCAAACCATTCCCTTTCCCCACAACGAAACCCACTCCTTTCAAAAGGAGAGGCCTCTTCTGCCCCCACCCCCCGGTGTCCAGGTCCCGCCTGGCAGGAACTCTCCAGAGGGTTTGGCTGCCCAGGGAGACCAGCAGAGCCTCCACACCACCCTCCACTTCCAGGACCTTCTGCCAGGGCCTGGTGCGACCCTGGAGAGGCAGCCTTCCTGAAGAAGCTGTGAGCCACAAGAGAGACCTGCATTCCCGAAAGGGCGCTAATAAAGGAGGGGGAACTACCTCTTTGCCCCGGGGAGTCATGCGCACTGACCGCAGGTAACTGTCGGCCTCTGTGGCCGCATAGTTGGCAGCATAGCCCTGGCAGGCGTCATCAGCTGAGAGGCAGCAGCGAACAACAGGATCTGCCTGGCACTTGAGAAGCTTGGCACGTGAGTCATTTCCCTGCCCGGCAGGGACTGGAGCTCCGATGCTTCCTTGGCTCTGCTCAGCCTTCCTGAGCTGCTCCCGTTCTCTGGCGGGGGGGGGGGGGGGGAGGAGTGGAAGGAGGGCGTAAGGGGAGGCTGTGCAGACCTCCTCACCTGGCTCCCTCCAGTCAATTCTGACTTGCTGCTTGGAGGCAAGGAAAGAGCCGTTTCACACCAGGAAAGCTGATGGTGGGAGGGACCGGGGGGAGGGGGGCAGCCGAGAGTTGCCTCTCCCCCTTGGCAGGGCATCCCAATCTGGCCCTCTTCCAAGGATGCCTCCTGGGGAGTCCAGGGCAGAGCAAAGCACTTTGGCCTCCCCAGGCAGGAATCTCTGGGGGCCAGCCTGTTCTGCTTCTGGGGCCCAAATTGGAAGCTTGGAAACAAGTTCCTTTCCAGGTTGGGGTGTGTGGGTGAGGGAAGGACACTTAAAGAGGGGAGGGACAGCAAGGGCTCTCATCAGGGCCAGACTGGCAGGCCAGAGGGAGAGAGGTCTTGCAGAGACAAAGTGAGGGGGTCCGCTTTGGTGAGTAAAGTTGGGGTTTGGGCCAGGGGAGCTGCTCGTCCTTGCCCAGTTTCAGCCAAATTCACCCTGGAGAAAAGGACAGGAACAGACAACAGGAGCATAAAGGGCAGAAGAAACCAGTTTGAAGGGAAGGAAGAACCTGAATGTCAGTGCTGACCATTAACCTCCCAGTTGGGAGGGGGACCCTCCATGCCACTGGCAGACCACCAACTCAGAAAGACTTAGCAGTAGCTGGGCAAGAGAGGGGCCACTGCCAGTCATGGGCACCGCCTGCAGGTCACTGGTAGTTCTTCCTGGGCTCAGACTGCTGGGAGATGTTGAAGCAGCCTGAGAAAATGTGTCTTCTTGCTTGAAATGAAGCAGATGAGGAGAACGGACACGGAAGGCTTCCAAAAGTTTCAGGATTCCTAGTGAAGGAGCCCTAACTGGGTCCAACAGGGCCAAACCAGCTGGCGTGCCAGGGTTGCTGGGTGCCTGCCAGGCAGTGGTTCTTGGCCACGAGGGCCCCCTGCTCCCCCTTCTGCCCCGAGGCCCCCTCCCCTTGGCTGCCCTGTGGCATCTACAAGGGCTGCTGCCACCGCCGCCACTGCTGCTTACCCTGGGTAGGGACGTCCACCCTCCAGCCACTTGGGGCACCCGAGGCCAGCCCTTGAGCCTGACGTGTCTCTGGCCATCAGCAGGGGAGCCCCACAAGTGCCTGATCGCCAGCCGCAGTGGCTCCTAAGGCCCACAGGCTGCCTTGTTGCTCCTGACCTTTGCCCTGGGGGCTCAGGAGCCTCTCTGGGGAGGGGGAGAGGGAGGGCCACCCAGACCCACCTAAGCTGCTGGGCCCTCAGGGGCTTTCTCTGACATGTCTCTGCTCCACTGAGCGGCATCTGAGGAAGCTCCAAGCGCCTCCAGGGTCAGGGCCAGGCTGACACCCCAGTTTGGCAGGGTGTGCATGGATGGGTGAGAGGGAGACCTGCTGCTCCGAGTCCTCAGCCACAGATGCTGCTGGGCTCCCCCAACTCGGAAAGACTGTGGCCTGAGGGCAGATTGGAGGCCAGGGTGGGGGTGGTGAACCAGGATATCACAAAGAAGCCGCAGGTAGTTTCTGGAACTGGGGTGGGGTGTGTGGGGGTCTGAGTTTCCAGCCAGGAGACCGGGGGGGGGGGGGGGGGGGGGGGGGGGGGGGGGGGGTTGTTGAGGGCTGTGGGAAAAGGCCAATTTTGCAGAAAGGCCTGGCCCTGAGCAACTACAGGCAGGGAGGAACCCCCCCCCCAGCCAGGGTGGGAGGGGCTACCAAGTTGCTCAACTGGTCCTGCCGGTCCTGGCGCCTCTCCGCCTCTGAGCACGGGGCACTGGGAAGGCCCCCTCCCTATCCTCAAAGCAGCTTTTCCCCTGCCAGAGTGGACTCTTGGCAGAAAGCCGCCCATGGGGTTCAGTTTAGCCACAGGCCTGGCTGGGTGCTGAAGGGGACCTCCAGGCCCATGTTCCCCATCCTGTGGCTCTGCAGAAGAAGCAGGAGGGGTCTGGCCACTTGCATTCCACGTTCAGGTGGGCCAGAGGGCGAGGGAGGAGCGAGGGCTCACTGGCTGACCTTCTTGGGGTGGGGGGCATCTGTCTGTGGCCCCAGGACAGTCAGCACTTCTGGGTCCTTGGGGCCTCTCCTGGGTGATTTTGGCTGGGAAAAGTTGGGGGAGGGCTGCAAAGCCCAGAAATCAGTCAGGTACAGCTCCATCTTGTATCCATTCCTAGATTGTGAGAGGCTGCTCACTCCCACCACCCCAGAGAACGCCTTCCCTGGAGAACCACCCAGAAACTGCAATTGGCCCAGCATGCGGCACCCAAGAAATTTGGGGGCACTTTGGTATGCCCACATAATCCCAGTGTTTCACCAACCACACTGGCTTCCTATAGCTTTCAGGGGCAATTCAACATAGTTATCACCTATCAAACCACCATTCATAGCTTGGAGGGTTACTTGAGTCCCTGCATGTCCCATGAATCCAACAATGGGGGCGCCCTTCAGACCCCCCCCCACTCTCTGCCAAGAGTGGCTCAGGCAGGGCCCAGGAGACGGGCGCCCTCTGGCGCAGTCCCTGCCCCACAGGGCCTCCTTCCCCCCTGGCGTGGCCCTGACACTCCTGGCGGTCCACAGGGCCCTGAAAACTGGGCTCTTCCCCTGGATGGAACAGCAGCCGACACCTCCCCTCCACCGAAGGCTCTCCCATGGACAAGGCGCTGCTTGGCTCGCTTGTTCTGTGCCTCTCTTGGGCCTTTCCTGCTGTTTTGGGGTTCTGGCGCTTGTATTTATTCCGTTGGGGGTTTTTTTATGCTTCTGTCCTTTGGCAAGGTCGGTGTATAGAGCTGCTCTGTGAGCCTGGTGGCCAAAGCAGAGAGAGCCACGCTGGGGCCCCACGTCCGAGTATAGGGCTCCTGCTGATATTCAGCTGCCTGCATTTATGCCTCACAACCACACAGCCATACAGGACTTTCCTGACATCACTTGTTCCTGATTTACTGAAGATGCGCACAGAGTAGGCTAACTTCCCATAATAAGCATGGGGGGGGCACACTTCATTAGCTAAGCTCTCCACCTCCGGAGGTCGATTTTAACATGCTAACGACAAGCTTTTTGCTTCTGGACTTGTGTCCGGAGAGGCTTGACCGCAGCTGAAGCCCCTTCCCTTTCCTGGTTCCAGTAATGGCCCACTTGCAAAAGTCTTCAGCCCGGTTGCAAAGCCGCCATCGGCCAGCTATAACTGACACATTTGTGATCGGCTGCATTAGCATCTTCCGATAAATATCAAGGCGGGTCTCATCCGTCCCACTTAAGTTATTTAGCAGAGAAAGATTCCTGGCCCACCGTTTCCCAAGAATGGACTTCACTGAAAGCAAAAGTGGATGCAAAGGTAGCAAAGCAGAATCAGTCAATGTCCAACTAGGGGTTGTCTTAGGTAATGGACCCTTAGTTCGCCCCTGCTCCGTCTCAGCACTCCTTTGGGTGACCTTGGGCAGGATTGGTGCGTCTCACTGTTCAGGCCGGCAGGGCTTGGCTCCCAGACACTCCCCCCTTCTTCTCCCGCATCCCAATCTCTCCCCCCCTCCCCCATTGCTAATGTCAGGCTGCACGGATGCCGCGCAAAGCTAGCAGAATGGCAGCCATGACATTAAGTAAGTGCTGATCCTAACAAGGGTTACATCAAGCCAAAGCGTAGATTGGCTCACTTGCTTGCAAAGGCCCCTTACTAGCTTGCAGCTCCAATGCATCGATCCAATTAATAAACCCATTGAAACCCCCCTTTTGCCCTGCAGGTGAGTCCCCAGGCCTGCTATGTGCTGGGGGTTTCAGGGAGGATGTTGCAGGCGGAAGACCAGCTGGAGGCAGCAATGTCCATCACTGTCTTGACCAAGTAGGGAGAGCAAGGGTCCAGTCCTCATTGAGCGGGGGAACAGAGGTGCCTGAGATCTTCTCCAAGTGGGGCCATGTATCTGGTGGAGTTGGTCCTCCAGCTTGCAATTGGCAGCCCTTCAAAGTGGGAATCAGGCAACAGCCTGTGCACCTTCTCAGGGGATCCGGGCTGCCAGCTCTCCCTCCCGCTGCAGGGGAGTCATGGCCAGAGGCAGCTCAAAAATGTTAATTGGCTCCATAGGTGACTTCCAGGAAGTTGACAGCCAGAGCAGGTGTGTGTGTGTGTGTGTGTGTGTGTGTGTGTAGGAACTTCTTGTAGATGCTCTTTTTAAAGGGGCACATCTGCTCCAAATTTTATTTATTCATTTATTCATTTATTTATTTATTTTTATTTGATTTATATGCCGCCCTTCTCCGGAGACTCAGGGCGGCTTACAGTGCGTTAAGCAATAGCCTTCATACTTTTGTATATTTATAACATTTATAGGCCATCTGTCTTACCTCATGGTAACTCTGGGTGGCATACAATCATGAAAATGAAACTATATAAATTAAAAACACAAGTTCAAACATTAGCTTCTTGGACCTGGGCAAAGGTAATTTCTGCAGGTTTTTAATTATAATATGACTGATTGGATTGTTATAATAGGTTGTTTAGTTTGTTTGCATCCCATCGTGCATTTGGAAAGCAGCCTAGAAGCCATTCTCAAGGACGGCTAATAGAAAAAATTTAAATAAACCAGGGGTGAAATCTAAATTTTTTTGCTACAGGTTCTGTGGGTGTGGCTTAATTAGTGGGCGTGGCCTGGTGGTAAGGTGACTGGGAGGGCGTGGCTTGTTGGTCAGGTGGGCGTGGCCAAGTCAATGTCACTTCTTTGCCCTTTTTTAACCTACAAAACACAACACAACACAACTGGCTCACCCACAATGTAAAAGCAGCTGTGCTAGACCCAAAATGGCCCCTGCAACAAGCAGGAACCTCGCACAGCCACAAAAAACCCAAAAAACCAACTTTCACACTTTACACACACAAAATTCCACATACAGCTTTGTGAGATTTTGTGTGATTGTGTAGTTAGAGTGAAACACTACAGAAACATACTAAATCTCACAAAGCTGCACAAATATTATTTTATTTTTATATAAAAGCATTTATATAAAATTTATATAAATTTACAACTTCCTAAACTTTAAATGGCTAGGTCTAAAAAAAGAACAAGTAAAAAAACCCCAATTAACTATTTTTTTAAAGCTCCCAAAGGGGGGAAAACTTACCCAATTGAACAGGGATCTCCAACCTTGGCAACTTTAAGACTTGTAGACTTCAACTCCCAGAATTCCTCAGACAGCTTTACTTTGCGGGGGGGGGGGGGGGGGCAACTCAGCTGGGATTCAGAGCCATGTAAAAGAAAAAAAAAGGCTCTGATGATTGTGGGCTCAACTGGGCATGGGAGGCGGGGGCAGGGATTTTTGCTACTGGTTCTCCGAACTGCCCGCCACCATCGCTACCTACTCGCCCGAGCCGGTCCGAACCGGGAGCATTTTACCCCTGAAATAAAGACAACCTCCCCAACCCACCCACTCCCCATTCTAAGGATTTTATTATTTCATTTTGACTATTTTGAGGACTGGATTCAGTGTTAGTTTATTCAGGCATTTTATGCAGGAATGCAGAAGTTACACTGTACACACATTCACATCTGATTATTTATTATAGCAGCAATTAAAATAACAATACGATCAAATTAAGCCTGGCATTTATATTAGTTTTGCTGTACATGTATTTATCACATTTACGTAGTGCCCATTTCACTCTCAGAATCCAAAATAAGAGCTGGCAACAATTTTAAGGCATCTTTCTGTGGTGAGGAGCCCCGTGGAAGATTTGGAGGTTGCTGGTGGGCACCCCAGAGGAGTCGGCCATGCCATCCAATGAAGAGCTTTGCTTTTGGGAGCCCCCGGCCCGATGGCGAAGAGAAGGAATCCCAGGAGCCCAAGAAAGCCCCCAGCACAGGGGTGAAATCTAAAAATTTTCCCTCCCGGTTCTGTGGGCGTGGCTTAATTGGTGGGCGTGGCTTGGTGGTCAGGTGACCCGGTGGGCATGGCCAATAATAATAAATAATAAAAATAATAAACAAAGTTGTTAGGAATAAAACTATTACCTAACTTGTTGGGTTGGCAATATATAAACCATCAATGTATATTTGCAGTGTATTGCAATTGTATTGTACAGCTTTAAGACTGCTGTATTGCATCATACTGTGTCCTGATTGGTTAGCTTTGTTGCCAATGTCCTTAAGAGGGAGCTAGAAACATGGCTTGTTCTCTTTGTTGTTCTTGCTCTCTGATATCTCTATCTGACTTACTGTATTATTGTTTGCAACTCCAGAAGAACTGTTTACTGTGTACGATTAATACGACTGGTATGAAGACTTTGTTTATTGGACTGCTTTATTTTTTCTGAATGTAAACTGTAACACAACTCAGTGTATCTGTGTGGTGACTGTACTTATTCATAATTATTCTCAACCGCTTTCATGTGCACACCCTTGCTACTCAAGGGTTATTCCTTAACAAAAGTACACAAAACAATAGGAGGTACCAAAAAACAACTTTTACACTTTACACACACACACCACAACACAACTGACTCACACACAATGTAAAAGCAGCTGCAGTTAACCCAAAATGGCCCCTGCAACAAGCAGGAACCTCACACAGATACAAAAAGCTCAAAAACCAACTTTCACACTTTTTCCACACAAAATGCCACATACAGTTTTGTGAGATTTTGTGTTTGTGTAGATAGAATGAAACACTACAGAAACACACAAAATCTCAGAAAGCTGCACAAATATTTTATTTTATTATTTTATTTTATTTATATTTTTAGATAAAAGCAGCTAAATTGAAAACTTCCTTAACTTTAAATTGCTATGTCTAAAAAAAGAATAAAACTCCAAAAAAAAAACCCCGATTAACTTTTTTTTTAAAGCTCCCCCCCTCAAAAAAACCAGTTACTTACCAAACTGAAGGGACAAGGCAGGCAGGCAGGTAGGCAGATTGAGTTGCTCACCAATTGGATTGATTGCAGGCAGGCAGATTAAGTTGCTAGGTGATGCAATGGATTGCAGCAGCTGAAGCAAGGCAGGAAAAGCGAGCAAGCCCGAAAGAAGCAGCAAGCTGCCAAGTGGGCAAGTGGGGACAGGGCGATTGGGTGGGCATGGGTGGGGGGAGGCAGGGATTTTTGCTACCGGTTCTCTGAACTACCCACTGCCGTCACTAACAGATCGCTCGATCCGGTCTGAAACTGGGATCATTTCACCCCTGCCCCAGCCCCAGTTCCTACTTGCATCCCTGCCCCCTTGGAGGCTGCAAGCTCTGAAGGAAGCCTTTGTGCCCCTGGTCCAGCCTCCAGAGTACCCCGGGCAAGATGGTCTGTGCTGCCCCTGGGGGTCAGGAGGGAGCTGAGGCAGCAACATAGTTGGGGCTCTGTTCTTCCTCCGCTTGCCCCGGGTTGGGGCTGCTGCACTGCTGCTGCTCAGGGCAAAGCTGGGATGAATGAAACCTTCCGCTGTTCATCTCTTGGAGTACCAAAGGGGCCGCCTGGGCACCATGGCCCTTGCCCACTTGAAGCCTCAGGACCTCCAGAGGAACCAGCTGAAGCATACATGAGAACTTCCCTGAGGAGATCTGTCCCAGGGTAGCCCCATCTGGCTCTCTCAGGAGAAGAGGCTCCCCCTGGTATCATGAGTTGGCAAGGCTGCCCAGAGAGACTGTTCGGGAAAGACCTGCCAGCAGCTTTTGCCTCCACTGTTGTCCCCAATTCGGGTGTGAGCCTGGTGCCGAAGCCAATGATGGATGCCAGACATGAGATGCAGGTTTTCTGATTGCTTTTTATTAGAGTACCCCAAGGAAAAGAGCTCCTGGCCAAAATGCCAAGACATCCAACAAAGGACTAAGTAAGCTTTATACATTTTCATTAAAAGAGAAGGCGGGACAAGTTGGGACAATAAGAAATATCATCTAGTGAACATTTTAGTAATAATTCTACAATTTGTTCTATTGGTCTCTAGCTGTCCCTATTCCTAAGCCTTGGCTAATGAATGCCCCAGGAGTTATCTAATACACATTTTATTGGCTGCAGGCCATCTCTATTCCTAATTTTTAGCTGAGGCCTGCAAGTTGTCTAACTCTTGTTACTTTTATCAGCTTTCTAACTACCAAGAATTGTTACAAGATTTACACGTGCATATTTCCTGTAGCTAAGCATTCTTTGTTCTTGCCAGACAGACTCCACAATTACAGGCTTCCTGATTTACTTTCAAGTGTGTGCCATGACCTGGCTTTATTTTAGCAGACAGCCCATCACCACCCCCACCCCGGAGAGGCTTTGGTCCTGGGGAAGCCTTGCCCACCCTGTGCCCAAGTGTGAAAGTGGCCCTGGATACCCCTGGCAGAGACGATTTCAGCCTCACCAGCTGCTGAGGGGTGCTTGCTGGTTTCCACAGATGCTCAGCTTTAACGACTGACTTGAAAATGAGACCCTGTTTTTCTTCATAAAAGTTTTGCTTCCAACCCTCTCCGGATAAAATAAACCAACACATTACAGTTGTATTTTACAAAGCATTTAACTTGATTCTGTCCAGGGAAAAATGGATTAAAAAAACTTCAAAACCCAGAGTTTAGACTACCATAAACCAAAGTTGGTCAATGTTGCACCAAGCAAGGCAATTTAACAGAACTCTTTTTTTTTATTGAAAAAGTTTTACCAATACAAATTTCCCCCCCTTTTTCCTCCCCCACCCTAGCCCTACATTATAAGATACATATAAAAACAATATTTAATTCCATCCCATCCCCACCCTAACCCTCCCCCTCCTCCCTCTTCCCTCCCCCCCTTGACTTCCATTATATGCTATGCTAATATTCCCAAACAATATATATGTTATTCAATCTTCCATATCTTTTTTCTATATTTACTAACATACTAACATAATCATCTCAACTAAAAGCGATATAATATTTTCTAGTCTGATACTTATTCTGTACATACTCAATCCATAATTTCCATTCCTGTATATACTTCTCATGCGTCTGATCTTTTAAAAAAGCTGAAACCTTTGCCATTTCTGCAAATCCAGCCATCTTCTGAGTCCATTGGTCAACAGTCGGTAAAACATCACTCTTCCAATGTTGGGCAATCAACAACCTAGCTGCTGTCACCATATACAAAATCAGTTTAGTTTCACCCAGTGTAAAGTCTTTAACTATACCCAATAGAAAAAATTGCGGAGAAAATTGTATTTTTTTCTTTAAAACATTTTGCATAACCCACCAGATTTTTATCCAAAAAGCCCTCACCTTTTTGCACGTCCACCAGATGTGATAATATGTAGCATCTGAACAATCACATCTCCAACATTTTGGCTGCACATTAGGGTACATACAAGACAATTTCTTGGGGTCTAAATACCACCTATAAAACATTTTATAAAACTTTTCTCGTAAATTTTGTGACTGTGTAAATTTAACATTCTGAACCCATATTTTTTCCCATGTTTCCATCATAACTGGTTGAGAGAAATTTTGTGCCCATTTAATCATACAATCTTTAACTAGCTCATTTTCTGAATCCCTTTCTAACAAAACATTATAAACTCTCTTAATATGCATTGGACCTGTCCGCTTTATCTGTTCAACCAATTCTACTTCATATTCCATTAAACCAGTTTGTTGATCTTCTTTCCATCTCATCTGTAGTTGATTGTACTGCAACCAAGTCAACGATTTCCCTTCTTCCAACAGCATATCCAAAGTCTTCAATCGCCACCTGCCCTCTTCAAAATAAAGTAACTCTTTATATAAGAAACCCCCGAGTGACTTAATATTTGTATTCCACATGGTATCAGCAAGATCCAGCCAAAACGGAATCTTATAATCCCAATTAATTTGGTGCTTCCTCCAGACTCTCAACAAGGCATTTCTAAGTAGATGACTATTGAACACTTTGTCCACTTTGTTATCATAAAATAGGTATACATGCCATCCCCAAACAAGGTCATGACTTTCTATATTCAACAAATCTGTCTTAGTTTTCCCAAACCAATCACTTAATTGTATCAATGCAGTTGCTTCATAATATAGTCGAAGGTTTGGGAGTTTAAGACCACCTCTCTCACGAGTATCTTGCATTATTTTCAATTTGACTCTTGGTTTTTTATCATTCCAAATGAATTTATTCAGTCCTTTTTGCCATTCTAGCAATCGTTTGTCAGATTTAAGCACCGGTATCATTTGAAAAATTTAACAGAACTCTTAAAGGCCTGGGATCCTTTCCAAGGGAGAAGGCCCAGTCTCCCACCCCCAATTCTCTGCCTGGGTGGGCTACAGCAGTGCTGGCCAGAGGGCTCTTGAGAAATGGGCCTTGAAGCTCCCCCTCAAAGGGGTGACCTGGCCACAGGACCCTGGGACCCTGCTGACCACTGCACTTTAACCCCACAGCAACAAAAAGGCCCATGTTCCTGGTCCACACCCTCAAGCAGGAGATTGCCTTCTTCCTCCTAGGTGGACAAGGAAGTTGATGCTCTCTTGCGCCACCCAGAGACTGGTGGTAGAGAGCCAGCTGGGGATCCCAGGCTGAAAGGACAGAAAAGCTTCCCCCAATCCAGTGGTGGGTTGTCCCTGGTTTGGACCGGTTCACAAGAACTGGTAGTAAAACCGGCAGGAGGCTCCGCCCACTGACCCGAAAGTCATCATAGGTGATCTGCGCATGCGCAGAAGCTTCTGTGCATGTGCAAAAGAGCGCACAGGGGCGCAATGTTCATTGCATTGGCATCCTTCAGTCTCCAGAGACGATGGGATCGTGCTCTGGAAAGAGGTCCTAAAACAGCATCTGGTGTGACTAAAAAGGCCAATTCGAGAGTGGCCATCCCTTCCACACTGAGGACAGATACATTCTGTCCCCTGCCCAGCTCCCAGATTTCGCTGGTTCCGGGACTGTCTCTTTGCCTCAGCCTGCCGAACAAGGCTCTCTTCGAATTGGAGAAGGCCATGCTGCGTCTTTAGCCTCCAAGCTGAACGATCGGAGGTCAAGGTTTCCCAGTCGTTAATGTTTATTCCCAGGGCCTTTCGGTCCCTCTTGCAGATATCCTTATATCGCAGCTGTGGTCTCCCTCTGAGGCGCTTTCCCTGCACTAATTCTCCATACAGGAAATCTTTCGGAATCCGACCATCAGCCATTCTCACGACATGCCCCAGCCAGCGTAGACGTCGCTGTTTCAATAGTGTATACATGCTAGAAATTCCAGCACGTTCCAAGACTGCCCTATTTGGAACTTTGTCCTGCCAGGTGATGCCAAAAATTCATTGGAGACAGCGCATATGAAAGGTGTTCAACTTTCTCTCCTGCTGTGCGTAGAGGATCCAAGACTCACTATAGTACAAGAGTGTGCTCAGGACACAGGCTCTATAGACCTGGATCTTTGTATGTTCCTCAGCTTCTTATTAAGCCATACTTTCTCTATAAGTCTGGAAAATGTGGTGGTTGCTTTACCAATACGTTTATTCAGCTCCGTATCTAAAGAGAGAGTGTCAGAGATAGTTGAGCCGAGGTACACAAAGTCATGGATGATCTCCAGTTCTTGTGCAGAGATTGTAATACAGGGAGGTGAATCCACGTCCTGACCCATGACTTGTGTTTTTTTCAGGCTGATTGTTAGTCCAAAGTCTTGGCAGGCCTTGCTAAAACTGTCCATAAGTTGTTGAAGGTCTTCAGCAGAGTGAGCAGTGATGTCAGCATCATCAGCGAAGAGGAAATCCTGTGAGCATTTCAGCTGGACTTTAGACTTTGCTCTCAATCTAGAGAGATTAAAGAGTTTTCCGTCTGATCTGGTCTGGAGGTAAATACCCTCTGTTGCAGTTCCAAAAGCATGTTTCAGCATGACAGCAAAAAAGATCCCGAATAAAGTTGGTGCGAGGACACAGCCCTGCTTCACTCCACTTCGAATATCAAAGGAATCTGAAGTTAAGCCATCAAAAACTACAGTGCCCTTCATTTCCTCATGAAAGGACCTGATGATGTTGAGGAGCTGAGGTGGACATCCAATCTTGGGGAGAATTTTATAAAGGCCATCCCTGCTAACCAAGTCAAAAGCCTTCGTAAGATCTATGAAGGCTACGAAATGTGGCTGTTTTTGTTCCCTGCATTTCTCCTGCAACTGTCTAAGGGAAAATACCATGTCAGTAGTGGACCTGTTGGCTCAAAATCCACACTCTGATTCTGGATAGACTCTCTCTGCAAGCACCTGGAGCCTCTTCAGTACGACACGGGCAAGCAGCTTCCCTACAACACTAAGAAGAGAGATGCCACGGTAGTTGTTACAGTCACCCCTGTCACCTTTGTTCTTGTACAGTGTGACGATATTTGCATCCTTCATGTCCTGTGGTACTCCACCTTCCCTCCAACAAAGACAGAAGATTTCATGTAGTTCACTGGAGATGTTCTCTTTGCAGCACTTCAGAACTTTGGCAGGAATGTTATCTTTCCTGGGTGCCTTGCCAGAGGCAAGGGAGTCCAGGGCCGCATTTAGTTCTTCTAAAGTTGGTTCACTGTCAAGCTTCTCCAAGACAGGCAGGCACTCAATGTTATTTAATGCTTCTTCAGTTACCACATTTTCTCTGGAATATAACTCAGAGTAGTGCTGCACCCAGCATGCCATCTGCTGTGCTCGGTCCTGGATAACCTCACCTGTAGCAGACTTCAGAGGGGCAGATTTCTTCTGTGTTGGACCTAAGGCCTGCTTGATGCCATCATACATCCCCTTGATGTTACCTATGTCAGCTGCTATCTGGATCCAAGAACAAAGCTGCAGCCAATAATCGTTAGCACATCTCCTGGCGGTCTGTTGGACTTTGCTACAAGCAGCTCACAGAACCTGTAGGTTGCGCTCACTGGAACAGGCTTTATATGCAATTAGAGCTCTCCTTTTTTCCTCGATGGCTGGCGTTAACTCCTCCGAATGGGTTTCAAACCAATCTGCCGTCTTTCTGATCTCCTTACCAAATACAGACAAGGCGGTGTTATAAACAGCATTCTTGAAATATTCCCATCATTCAGATGCATTTACTTCAGCTGGGCCTGGGAAAGTTTCCTTGAGTGCTTGTGCAAATTCCTCCACTTTGCCCTGATTGCGGGTCTTCTTGATGTCAATTCGTGGCCTTCCTTTCTTCTTCGAGTGATGCAATCTCTTTGTTTGCAGTTTTATTCTGCTGCACACTAAGGAGTGGTCTGTATCGCAATCAACACCCTGATAGCTGCGTGTGATTGTAATATTGGGGAAGTTGGAGCGCCTGGTAAGAATCAAGTCGAGCTGGTGCCAATGCTTCAATCTTGGATGTCTCCAAGAGACTCTGTGTTGAGGCTTTGTTTTAAAGTATGTATTGCTAACGCAAAGTCCATAGTAGCAGCAAAACTCCAGCAGTCATTGGCCATTTTCGTTCATCTTTCCGACGCTGAACTGACCTAAACAAGTGGGCCAAGAATTATAATCAGCTCCAACTCTGGCATTAAAATCGCCAAGGATAAACAGTGGTTCTTTCTCAGGGATTTTCTTGATAGTAGCAGCCAGATCGTCGTAGACTTTTCATTGTAGTTTGGACCAGTTCACAAGAACCAGTAGTAAAACCGGCAGGAGGCTCCGCCCACTGACCTGGACATCATCATAGGTGATCTGCGCATGCGCAGAAGAGCGCGCCTGGGCGCGATGTGAACCGGTAGTAAAAATAAGTAGAACCCACCTGTGACCCAAACCGTGGGGGCGGCACAGCAGGCAGGCAGTTTTCTTGGTGGGATTTGGAGAACCTTTGGCCCCCACCACCTGCTCCCAAGATGCTTTTCAGCTTCCCAGTTTAACTGCGGGCCTGAGATCCCCTGTGGCCACTGGCTTCTGCTGCCCCCTGCTGGTGCCCAAGCCAAAGAGGCATTGGGCTGTTGGAGTTCCTGCGATCTGCCAAGGTCAGCTCTGTGGGGCCACCAGTGGGAAAGATGCAGAAGGAGCAGCGCTGGACCCCTCCTACTGGAGATGATCGAGTCTTGGGAGAAAGGGAGCGACAGAGAAGTTCCTTGCCTGCAAGGGAGGGGTCTCAGGGAATCCATCCCTCTTGCTCCCGAAGGACACAGCCACTCACAGGTAGATATCCGGCCTTGCTCCAAAGCTCTAATGAAGGAGCCTCCCCAGCGGCTGAGTCCTTCCAGAGCTTTTCCTCGTCTTGATGTGAAATCCATTTCTAGAGCCAGATCCTTTGGGTTGGGCCTGTCCCCAGAGTGACAGTAATCTGCTGCATCCTCATTATATGACAGCCCTTTGATCTATGTTATGTGGGTGTGGGTGTCCATCGATCGATCGATCCATCCATCCATCCATTCATCCATGCCTATTTGTACAAAAGGGACCTTATTGAGGAGAAATATATATGTGGGTACATGCATAATTTTGTATTTATTTATTTATGTTGTCATGTTTATGGAGTGTATATTGGAGGTGGTTCCAAATAGGACAGTCTTGGAACATGCTGGAATTTCTAGCATGTATACACTATTGAAACAGACGTCTACGCTGGCTGGGGCATGTTGTGAGAATGGCTGATAGTCGGATTCCGAAGGATTTCCTGTATAGAGAATTAGTGCAGGGAAAACGCCTCAGAGGGAGACCACAGCTGCGATATAAGGATATCTGCAAGACGGACCTAAAGGCCCTGGGAATGGACATGAACAACTGGGAAACCTTGACCTCCGATCGTTCAACTTGGAGCCTAAAGATGCAGCACAGCCTTCTTCAATTCGAAGAGACACTTGCTTGGCAGGCTGAGGCAAAGAGGCAGTCCCGGAACCAGCGAAATCTGGGGACTGGGCAGGGGACAGAATCAGTGGTCTGATTCAGCCAGTTCGCACCACTTCGGGAGAACCGGTTGTTAACTTTCTGAGCAGTTTGAACTGGTTGTTGGAAGAAATCATTAGGGCAGAGAACCGGTTGTTAAATTACTTGAATCCCACCACTGCACAGAATGTATCTGCCCTCAGTGTGGAAGGGATGGCCACTCTCGAATTGGCCTTTTTAGTCACACCAGATGCTGTTTTAGGACCTCTTTCCAGAGCACGATACCATAGTCTCTTGAGACTGAAGGATGCCAATGTCAATTGGAGGTGGTGACCTTTTGAGAGCTGTATGCCACGAAATTTCATTTTAATGCATGTTGATTAGTGTACATTCAAAGCGACAAAGTTATTCTAAGTCTAAGTCTAAAACAGAAGAGATTGGGGAGAAGGGGTACTTTACTCTGTCTCTGTCTCTGTCTCTGTCTCTCTCTCTCTCTCTCTCTGTCTCTGTCTCTCTCTCTCTCTCTCTCTCTCTCTCTCACACACACACACACACACTCAATTGCCCAAATTACCTGAGAAGTGAGTAATCAGTGATAGAGAATACAAAACTGCCAGAGGAAACAGGACCTACAACTCCAAGGACCCAGAGCGGAATCCCAGAAGGGGCTTCAGAGTGAGGAATGGAACACTTGAGTTGCAGAAGAGCTGCCAGAGGAAATCACTAGCTTAGCTACAGGAGAGGGGCATACAAATTGTGGCAAGCATCTGATATTCCAAAACATAGAAGTAAGAAGTGGGCCACAGGAGTCAGCAAAGCACATGCTTAAAATAGTAATTGACACTTCTTGCATATATATAATCTGCTAATTATAATGCACATGTGATATGCGATGTAGTAGGTTTAAGGAGGGTCTCCAGAAAAATGTAGGAGGGCATCAGAAAAGCATGTAACCTCATAGTACCTCAGCCAATGGGGAACAGGGAGCGATGAGCAGCCAGGACAGGAGTGTCTAAAGAAGGGAATGGTTTGAGTTGAAACTTTGGAGAGAACCAAGCTATGATAGCTTCTCCCCACTTATTGCAGTCAAGGAAAGGAAAGGTCTTCCCTGTGTCTTGGCTGGTAATTGGCCAAGCAAATTTGCCCTGGTTGCGAAGGAAAGCAGCCAGGAGGATCACCCAATCTGGTGATCTGAAGGGACTTTTTATGGGACAAATTGCAGATTCCACTTAAGTGAGATGTTTCCACCTACGGTCCTCCTTATGCAAGTTGGTTCTTGCACAAAGCTACACAAACTGGCCATTTCCAAGCAAGAGACCTGGAACCTGCCTCCCCACCCACCTTGCTCCAAAGAGTGGCCACCCAGGCCAGGGCAAAAAAGAGGGGCAGAGAAAGTGTCAGGGTAATGATGATTTAAAGCTGACCATCCCTTTAAGACTGAGGATGAGTCAGCAAGGTTACTGCCCTTTAAGAAGCTGCCTATATAAAGGAGGCCATTAGAGGGCGTATCTCTCTCTCCTTGTTTATCTGCATTGTAGTTCTCCGTGTAGCGTTGAAGAATGATTGCTTGCCTGGCTTTGTTTAGCACGTGTATGTATCTATACTGTATATAACTTGTAGATAAACCACTGTTTGAAAAACCTCTGTGTATTGTATTTTGCTCCTGGGTTGTCTCAAAATAGTAGCCACACTGTGCACACTTTGACAGAAAGAAAAGGGCCTCATGTGCCAACTCCTGAGAT
>WNWU01000085.1:1236134-1250872 GCA_012654045.1 Ptyas mucosa
GAGATCCTCTCACAATGACAGCTCTGCTTTTTGCCCTGAATGCCCTCTCAGGCGTTCCTGCCTCCTCGGCCTGCCAGGCAGAAGCTCAACCTATCTGAAGAAGGCAGAAGCAGCCAGCCACTCTCTGGTGACCTGCAAGGAAATGCCAGCCATATCTATCTTCCTCTCAGAAGGCAGCAAGGACCCAGATTGTTGGGGGGAAACGTGCTTACTTTGTAAACCACTTAGAGACGGCTGTAAAAGCACTGCAAACCAGAATATAAGTCTAAGTGCTATTTCTCATGCTATATATTTGGAAGACACCTTGCAAATCTGATGCTGGGTACTGTGGCATGGAGAGGTGGTGGCTCCACCAACTGCAGATCCTTCTGGTAGTGGTACCTCCATCCACACAGTTCCATGTCATCAAGAACGAAGCTCTGGGCGACTTTTCCAGCATCAAGCTGAAAGTTAAGGACACTAGATCCTTAGTCACCTAGTCAAAAAATGTTTTAATGTTGCACTATCACCAGGCAACCCCTGCCCCTCTCATGTCTCTGCATGCCACTTCATGCTGCCCATACAAAATGAGGGCAGCCAAATGCAAAGCCCCCCTCCTTGACCTGCCTGTTGGGTCCAGAAAATGGCGCAATGCCAGAGGCCAGGAATAAGAACGGGAGGGTCCTGCAGAAGAGGAGGCAGCCAAGTAGGACACACAATTCCAGCAAGAAAGAGGCCATGCTGTGAAGTCTGAGGTGCGGTTTTCGCCTTTTGCCTCCAGAAGAATTAATCAGTGGAATAACTTGCCTCCAGAACAGAGGTGGTATTCAGCCGGTTCACACCGGTTCAGGCAAACTAGTAGCAGCAATTTGGCCTGGGTCGCCAAACCGGTAGCGACTTTTGGCTGGCTATCCCCCACCCCCACGCCAGTTGTCTGGTCGCCAGGGGTTGGTTCCAAAAATTTTTTCTACCAGTTCTGTGGGCGTGGCTTATTTGGTGGGCATGGCTTGGTGGGCATGTGACTGAGTGGGTGTGGCCAACTCAAAGTCACTCACGGTAAGGTGGGGTGGCACCTTGCTGTGAGTGACATCAAGTTGGCCTCGCCCATTCAGTCACATGACTGATACTGCAGAGACAGGGCGATTTCCTACGTACCTTCCCTCCCCTTGGGCTGACAAAATAAAAGCCTGCCTGCCAAGCACCCTGAACTGGAAAATGAGGGCGACCCTTCATGTCTAGAAAAACAGCCTTTCTTTTAATCGCCTCATCGAACCACAAACTCCTCCGATCAGGGCTTTGGTCTCTGAATAATGGCTGGAGATTCTGGGCCCCCTGCATCTGGAGGGCTGCCATCTCTTATATCTCTCGCAAGGCGGACAAAACCTCACCTGGCCCAGATGTTGCCATCTGTAGTTTGGGGGGCAAAGATGGCCTGAGCTTTCACCATTCCCCTGCAACTTCCCTACAAACAGAAGATCCAGGTATTGAGGGGGGATCTGGGAGTTAAGGGGCCTCAGCACAACTGTTGACAAAGGCAGAAAGGGGACTTTTCAGTCCCAGGGGGGTGGGCAGTGCCCCTCGGCTGCCCTTCCACAGGCTTCTTGGCAAGCAGCTGCCAGGCAGGAGGACCGCCGGTGGTAGGAGTGCTGGGTCGGATGAAGAGCGGGAAGCGACTAAGGGGGGAGAGAGCGACAAAGCCCCTTTTATGTGGATGCACGTAAAAAGGGGCGGGATTTTGACAAACTCCCCCCCCAAGACCAAGAAGAGATTCGCTTCCCTCTCGCCCTCCCCCTCCCTACATTTCCAAGACCTCCAACTTTGCAGCTGCTGCTGCTCCTCGCTTCTCCTGTCCTGGAAGTGGAACCGGGCGCCGTTTCCTCCCCGCCCAATGGCTGCAATCTCAGAGGGAAAGAGGCAGCGGCAAAGCCCTGTCCCCCGGGAGAGGACCGCAGAGGGACAAACACACACGCACAAGCCCCTGTCGCCTCCACCTCCGCTTCTTTTGCGTTGGCTTCTCACCGCTCTTAAGGTTGATCGTGAAGAGCTGGAAGATGTTTTTTTAGATCTCCCCCAAGTCATTGTTGGAGCATCAGAGATCTAAGAAAACATCTTCCAGCTCTTCACAATCAACTTTAAGAGCCGCGAGAAGCCAACGCAAAAGAAGCGGAAGTGGAGGCGACAGGACAGGGCGTCTGTGTTTGTGTGTTCCTTCGCAAGGACTTGAAGGCAGCCCCTCTGAGGGAAAGAGGAGGGCAGCGAAGCCCTGGCTGCCCCCGGGAGAGGACCGCAGAGGGACAAACACACACGCACAAGCCCCTGTGCTGGTCACCTCCAGCACAGCGGTTCCGTCTCCCCGAAGGGCCGCCCGCCCACCCACTGGCTGGGCTAGAAGGCAGGCAAGCATGGTAGGGCCATGGGGAAGGGAGCTAGCTAGCTGGGCAGCCTCAACGTGCTTGCCTGCCTTCCCGGTGGTCCCCGTGGCCAGGCCTGCTTGCCTGCCATCCTCCTCCACCACCTCCTTCCATGGCGGCTGGTCCAGAGTCGGGAAGGCAAGCTGACCCGAGTTTTCGGCGGCCCCCAGCCAGCCACTGCTGCTGGAAATTGGCTGGTCAGGAAGCCTCAGAAAAGGGTTTTTTGCCAGCCACTTTCTCCGCAGGCTGCCGAAAAGTACCGGCGGAAAAAGCATCTGCCATCATCGCCATGTTCTTTGCGCATGTGCATCCCATTGGACTTGCAAGGCAATGGGATGGGGATGTGCAAAGAACATGGTGGTGATGAGCATGGCAGCCAGGGGACTGGTTCGAGGGCGTGGCCAGCCAGCCATTACTATCAGTTCTTCGAACGATGAGAGATTTTTACTACCAGTTCTCCCGAACCAGTGCGAACTGGGAGCAACCCACCACTGGTCGCCACTCACTCACCCCTTCCGTCCGCTCAATGCTCACCCCACCCATTTCCACCCTATATATGTTGCCTTCGCCACATGGCCCAGCTAATTGCCTCGCCCGTCACCTCACCGATGCCCGCTCAGTTCAGCTCACAAAAGGTAATCAATGCATGCCGCCCACCTTGGGCCATCGCCATCTTTGACAGGATGGTGACGGCATTGCAGCAGCTTTTTTGGCACGTTCGAGACAGCTGCCACAGCCACAAAGCAGCTCTCAAAGAGGCTCTCAAAGAAAAAAGTTTTCCTACCGGGTTCTGTGGCTGTGGCTTGGTGGTGGGGTCATGTGACTGAGTAGGCGTGGCTGTGAATGCAATCAAGTTGGCCCTGCCCCCCCACCCCCAGGCCCCCCCCCCCCCCCCCCACCAGGCCATGCCCACACAACCGGTAGTGGAAAAATTTGAATCCCACCACTGCTCCAGAAGTTGTGAATGCTCCAACACTGGAAGTTTTTAAAAAGATGTTGGATTACCATTTGTCTGAAGTGGTGTAGGGTTTCCTGCCTAAGCAGGGGGTTGGACTAGAGGATCCCCAAGGTCCCTTCCAACTCTGTTATTCTATTCTAGCCTAAATGGAGACAGTGTGTGGAATGTAAAGTAAGAGCTGGACATCTGAATGAAGGAAAGCAAATGGGATTTATAGCTGTCATTGAAACTGGGGCTGATGAAGCTCACAAGTGGAATTGGAGGGATTGAAACTTATTCAAAAGGAGCAGGTCAGAGATGGGGGGGGAGGGGCCCAATGCATGACAAAAGGCCACACACAGATCAGGACCCAGAAGGTCCAGCAATAGCAGAGCCCAGCTGAGACAAGTGTTAATGAGTGTGGGTGCCTGTGCTCTTAACTGCCGAGCCAGGCAGACTAAGAAGCTGCTGGACCAGATTCCAGGACTTTGGGGGAGAAAAGAACCTGTAACCACGGAAAAACACCTGAGCCGAGATGGCAGCCCCCAAAGGTTTTCAGTGGTGGGGCTGAGTGTCTCATTTTCCAAAGGTTTCGAGAAGAGCCAAGGAGAGTCGGGGTCTCTTTTGCCCAAGACAAACCAACAGAGAAAAGCTGGCTGCAGAAGGCAAAGGAGGGTTAATTCTGGCAGGAAGGGAGCGCATCTCGTTGGGAATAAAATAGCTATTTTTCTTCCATCGTGCCCTGCCTGCATAAAGTTCCTGCAGTTTTCTTGGCAAAATTTCAGAAAGTAGTTTGCTCTTGCCTGCTTCTTAGGGCTGAGAGAGAGGGACTGGCTTGGGGTCACCCAGCTGGCTTTGTACCAAGGCAGGACAGGAGCTATGTCCAACTGGTTCTCAAGAGCCAGGTAGTCCTCAAAAAGGCAGTCTTCAAAAAGGGGGAGAAGAGGACACAACAAGTAACCAGACTGGACAGCTGGACACCTGATACCCAAACAGACAGTTTTGCATTCCATTTCTGAGGGCTCAGAACTTTGCAAGACTAAATCCGGCCTCTTCTTCTTCTTGGATAGAGCGACCGACTGAGCTGATGATGGAAATGTAGCACACGCAGCTTCAGCAAAGGAGTTGGCAGACTCTTCCAAAAGATCCCAACAGAGAGGATGGCAAGAGGGGGACGGCATGGACACAGAGCTGGCTGAACAGTCGGACCCGGCAAGGATATGGGGGGGGGGCTCCATTTTAGGCATTGCTTCTAGAAAGGCTCAGGTGGGGGAAGATGGGCACCTCCCATTAGTACCACTATCAGGCCTTGGTAAAGCCACACTTGGAATACTGTGCCCAGCTTTAGTCACCACAATACAAAACAGATGTGGAGACTCTGGAAAGAGTGCAGAGAAGAGCAACAAAGAGGTTGAGGGGGCTGAAGACTAAAACATATGAAGAACGCTTGCAGGAGTTGAGTATGGCCAGTCTAGAGAAAAGAAGGACTGGGGGACATGATAGCAGTCTTCCAATAACTGAGGGGCTGCCACAGAGAGGCCCAGGGGGTCAATTTATACTCCAAAGCCCCAGAAGGCAGGACAAGAAACAATGGATGGAAACTTATCAAAGAGAGAAGCAAGCTAGGAATTTCCTGACAGTGAGAAAAATTAATCAGTGGAACGGCTTCCCTCCAGAAGTTGTGGCTACTCCATCACTGGAGCTTTCTAGGAAGAGAGTGGACAGCCATTTGTCTGAAATGATAGAGGGTATCCTGCTTGACTGGGGGGTTGGACTAGAAGACCTCCAAGGTCCCTTCCAACTCTGATGTTCTGTTATTCCTGTGCTGAATTTGCCCGCTGGAATTTTCTTACCAGAATGGCAAACTCTTGGCTACCCTGTATTTTGTTACCAAGTTTGGGGAAGTCACTGCTCAATTGGTTACTTCATGGTAGACATTGCTATCCTGTATTTCAGCCTTCCAAAGGGTGGGCTGGCCACCTAATTGAGCCATGGGGAACCAAAATGGCCACTCTCTATCAGCATTTCCCAGGCAATCCCTCCCATCCCCCATTCTCCCCTTTCTTTCAAAGACTTGGCTGGGGCTCAGATCACGCTCCCTGGATAACTATTCAGGGTTCCTGCTTTTTTTTTTTCTTCCAGAAGCAAAATGAGATGAGGATGTTGATCACGATTCTAATAATTCTGATGCTTGGTCCAAAGATTCTTATGTTGAAATGGCAAAAATAAAATTCAGGCCTTAGCAGGCCTTTGGAGTTGTGGAAACTTTGATAAAGAAGCCACAAGTTTACAGGGCTGTGAACGTGTGATCATAACCACAGGACGCGTCATGGCAGCTTGGTTTGGAGGAGGAGTTGGAACTGGGACTGTCCAATAGGGATGGCAAGTCTCCCTTGGCAGGTTAAGAGAGGCCAGGGGCTGAGGACGATGCTGTCCTGGCCCTCAGTCATTGGAGGAAGTGGTTGACCAGACCTTCCTTCACAGGCACAGGGGAGGATTGACTGCTGGCAATTAGTAGTGATTTGCTCCATTCCCAAACACCCCATAGGTGACCAAACCCTTTTGCCCGGACAGAGAAATGACGGCGACTCAAAGCTTCGTGTGCTTGCAAAGGGGATGGTTTAAATCGGAGTGATTAGCTTCGTTTCAAAGTGTCCCCTTTGCAAGCAGACAAAGCTTCGTCTCCCTCTGGATGAAAAGGGTGCACAGAACCAGGCGGAGGGACACGCCGTCCACTCCGTTCCACCATCTCTTGGCTTGCTTGCAGCCATGCCACACAAGTACCCGCACGGGGTGTCGGGATCACCTGCCTCCCCCATCCCCCATGCCTCTACCTCCACCTGCTGCTGGTGCCGCTGTGCAAGCCTCCCACGAGCCTCCCGGAGTCAGGCAGCCGTGCAGCACATCTGGGTCGTCTGTCTTTTCCCCCCTGCCTCTGCCTCCACACTCGGACTTCTTGGTATTTGCGCTGCACCAAGGGGCTGGTGGGCTGCGGTTGCTACCCTGTGTGCCCGTCACCCCTCTTGCTGGCCATGCCCATCCCCATGGGAAAATCTTCAGAGTAGGGCTTATATTAGGCAGGCTAGGGCTTGTTTTCGGGGAAACCTGATAAGTGAAAGGTAGAAACCTATATATGCTTGTTTCAAAATGCATTTGGGGTTCTTCCAATTTTATGGAAGGACCCACCTTTGTTCCATGCTAAATAAATGTGTTACCTAGAGAGAAAACTTGGACTCTGCCTCTTTGTTTGTGCTGAGCCACACCTGGCTTCCCTGCTTAACAAGGGGCCCAGACTGGTCCCCTCCCAACTAGGTGGCTCATGGGCTAGATTTAGGCTGGTGGGCAATGGACCCTGCAGGGTTCCCCAAGAGAGCACATGTTGCATTTCGCAGATGGTTTATTGCGCTTGTGGTGGATGTGAGACAGGAAGGGGGCAGAGGCAGGTTGATCACCAGATGAAAAGGGGCTTCCCATCGGCCTGGGACAGCTGTCGGAGGCAGTTGAGCAGGATCAGGCAGTCGGCCACCTTGTCCTGGGGAACCACGCTGACAATCACCTCGTGCAGGTAGCTTGGATCATTGTACAACTGAGCTTCAGAGCCTGTGGCGTCGGGACGTTCACGGAGGATGCCGTAGGTGTTCACAATGTGCTCTGTGAACTGGGGGTGGAAGGTGGGGTTGTAGTTCTGCGGCTTCAAGCGGTTCATGATTTCATTGTAGCGTTCCATCATGGCTGACCGCTGTTCTTGGGTCAGGGGGTTGACGGTGTCATTTTCAGCCTGCGGGAAAAAGAGACACATCTTCAGTCTCCTTCTCTTCCTCATCTGTGGAGCGCTCAAGATCGGCTGCCCAGAGCCTACTCTGCCCCTGGAGAGCAGGCACTGGTGCTGACGGCAGTAACCTCACAGCCACGGAAATCCTGAAATTGTCTGGCACTCAGGTGCTGCTGATCCAAGGAGATCCCAAGGTTCCCTGCAGGGCCAGATGTCCTGGCACTCCGGCATTCTTAAGATGCAATCGCCAGGCATCAGCAGGGCGGGCATCAGCTCTACTGCCAGTTTTTAGTGCTCCTTGCCAGCTTTCTGTTTCTGTCCCTCACCCCAACTGAGGTAACCCACGGCTGATCTGGGCAGCATGTTAATAGCCCAAACCTTTGTCCTCCCAATAATCCTGTAAAGCCCACCCTGGGTGTTATGTAGACCTTGGAGTGGTGTGAGTTTGACACTGACTGCTAAGTGAGATTTCAGGCCCGCCTCATGAGAACGGAAGGTGGAAGGGCGAAGTGCCCACCAACGTCTCACCTGCATTATTTTCTCAGGGATGTTGCCAACGGTGAAGCCGTAGAGGCGGACCCGGTCGGGGAAGATGCTGGAGAGGATCCGTCGGTCCAGCTGGAAGGCCACCTCCCCCACGATACGTTCAAAGGTTGCAGCCTTGGAATCTGAGGAGACCAGAATCCCCGGTCAGCCAGAGAGGCCCCCCTCGCCTTCTTCCTGGCCTGGCCAAAGGGCTCTCTCCCACTGGGAATGGGTTGAATTTCTTGACCTGAGTTTAGGGCCAGCTGAGTCCAGATCGAGTTTGAGTGGTTCACGATACGGCAGGACAAGATTTAAAATGCAGCAGGCAGGGGTTAGTGGGCAAACGGGGTGTGGGTGTGGGTATCCCTCATCATCCGGGAAACCCATTCAGAGGGGCCCCTTTGCAGAGGGGTCAAGTTGGACTCTAGCGACCAAAGGGTAGTCTCCACTTATGACCGTAATGCAGCTTGGAACTTCTGTGGTAAACCTTGACTGTCATAAGATGAGACACCCACGTGACCGATCCAATTTTATGACCTTTGGGGGGCAGTCGTAAAGCGAACACAACAATCATAGAGTCCATTCATTCCTATGGACTTTTTGCTAGAAATGATAATGAATTGTGGTCACATGACTACAGAACACTGCAGTTGGCCGTAAAAGTGAGTCCGTTGCCTGGCACACAAAATGTGATGGAGGGGGAGGGGGCGTTGCTGCTATCAGAGCTCTAGAACCAGGTGGAAGTAACTTTTTTGGGGGGGAGATCCATTGTAACTGAGTTGTCTCTAAGCAAGCAGTTCTTAAGCGAGGACTCCCTGTGTTTGCTGTCTGCGTATCCTGCCGCCCCTGGGGAATGGGCTCAGAGGGAACTTGGGAGTTCTTGGCCACCAAGACAATCGTGGCTGTTCCACTCACCACGGAGGCCACGTGTCAGTTATCTGCCCTGGGGTGCTGGCAATGTAATCTGGAACTGGTTGGGCTCCCTTGCCACAGACAGATAGTTTCCTGATGGCTCTGGAGTTCTTTGGGGGTCAGCCCTTCCCACGGGGTGCCCTTGAGGGCCAGGTAGGAGGGGTTTTGTAATGTGGGTAATTTTGTAGTAGTTGCACAGGCTAACATGGGTTTTCTTGTATTTTACATTTTCAAATGTATCAAATACGTCTGCCAAGCCCTGGTTATCAAAGAAAGGCCTTCATTCTTCTTGAAGATTAAGGCTCGTTGCAAGTTATTAGCAATACGTTTGTAAAAGGCAAATTTAAAATACAAGAAAACTAATGTTAGTTAGCCAGTGCAATAGTACTGTAGAACCCATATTGCAAGTATTACACAGTCCATCCTGAATAGCCCTCACTGAGTCCTGGAAGGAGTTTAGGGTTAGGCTTCCTGGGGCTCTGAAGCGTGGCTGATGCCATGAGGCTCAGGTTGCTGTGTGGGTTGAGAGCAGGGATGAAATGCTCCCAGTTCGGACCGGATCACCCGATCCGGTAGTGATGGTGGCAGGTGGTTCAGAGAACCAGTAGCAAAAATCCCTACCCCCCGCCTCCCCATGCCCAGCTGAGCTGCACAATCAGCAGAGGCTTTTTTTTTTAACTTTTAAAAGCATTTTTTCTACAACCTCTTCGGCCGAAAAAATGCTTTTAAAAGTAAAAAAAAAAGCCTCTGATGATCACGCGGCTCAGCTGGGATCCTCAGAGGCTTTTTAAAAGTATTTTTTCTACAACCTCTTCAGAGGTTGTAGAAAAAATGCTAAAAAAAAAAAATTGGCCATGCCCACCCAGTCACATTACCCACCACCATGCCACGCCCACAGAACCGGCAGTAACAAATTTTACATTTCACCACTGGGTGAGAGGGTGACCTGGGCCATGGGTCGGCTTGCATCCATGTGCCTCTTTATGCCCGGGGGTCTCAGAGCATCTCCTGGTTTTCTGAGGAGCTCCAGGTGATGGAAAGGCATAAGAGACACCTGGGACACTGCCAGAACAAAGCAAAGGGTGGACCTGGCCCAGCTCAGGCCTTCTTCGAAGCCTACTAGTGACAGTGAAGCAGGGTCATTCTGTGTCCAGAGGGAGCCGGCCGGTGGCTCTGTTTAGGGTGACTGCATCCTTCCTGGGCAGGAAGGGGCCGAAGGGAAGCCTCGCAGGGCTGGGGTGAAGACTAGTCAAGGACCTTTCAGATCCTCCAATCCAAGTCAGTTGGGTTCACTCAGAGTTGCAATTCAGCTGCCGGAGGATGGTTTGCTGGGTGACCTGAGAATGTCAATTTTTTTTGGCTCTGATGACATGTACAAGACCTCGTGAGAGCAGTCTGGGCTAGAGGTTAAGGCACCAGGCTAGAAACGGGGACAATGAGTTCTAGTCTCGCCTTAGCCATGAACTCCAGCTGGGTGACTTTGGGCCAGTCACTGTCTTAGCCCACAATCTCCAGATCAGGTGACAAACCGATCGGTCAACTCCTATTGCAGCCAATGGATCAACCCATTCAAAAAGTGGGACCTGCACTTGCAGGAAAATGCTGGGAAGAAAAAGAGGAAAAAGGGGGGGGGGGGGGAGGAGGAGGAGGAGGAAGCATGCAGGGTCCTCAGAACTATGAAGCTCAGTCATCTCTGTCCCTCCAAGTGGAATTAAGCTCTTGCAGCAGCTGGCAGGGGGGTTGGCATCTTATTGGGTTAGGAATATTTATTGTTGATGATTATGCTATAAGCAGCCCACTACTTTGTAGTGAGATGGGCGGCAAATAAATTTAATAATAAATAACGTAAAACTCTGTTGCTGCAGAAGGGGAGATTTCTTCTGCCCTGAAGGTCTATCCTTCTTTAAGAGACCCTCCCTGAACCCAGCCCATCTGGGCCCGGTTGCAGCACCGAAGCAGCAGCATTAACTGTGGCTGCCAGGTTCCTCTGGAGACCTAGGAGAGGGGGGGGATTCCACTCCGCGGCCCTCTTTGATCTCTCAGCAGCCTTTAACGCTGTCACTCGTGGGCCCTTCTGGGCCACTGGGGGTTGGCAACAGGGGCATCGTGTTGCAGCTCCTTTCACCCGGGCCAATTCCAACCATGGCCAGAACTCTCCCTGACCACTGTAACATCTCCAGAGGCTGCTGGGTGAGGCAGCTGATCAGTCTGGGCTGAGACATTGGTTGCTGGGGATGCGTCTCCACCCCAGGCTGACCAACCAAGCAAAGTCATTGAGCTCCTTTCCCAGCGCCTGGAAGCGGTGAGAGTCTGGATGGTGGAGAGTGGCTCGACTTCTGGGTTCCTGGGGGTCGCCCATCTTTAGATCTGTGGGGAGTGTGTGCAGTTTGGTGGACCTCTTGTGGCTCCTGCTGGAAGAGCAGATGGCAACGGGAGCCAAGAGGGCTTTGGGTATACATTGGGCATATTCCTTGAACGGGTGGCATCGCTCGTCTAGACTACTGTAACAGTGTCCACAGGAACACGCACAGAAGTGGCAAAATGCAACGGTGTGGCCGGTTGGGGTCTTTCTCATTGCACCCACATAACTCCACTGCCCCATTAGCTGCCCTGGCTCCCAGCATGCAATTTAGGGTGCTGGTTATCAGCTATCAAGCCTTCCAGAACATGGTCAGATTTCTTGTGGGACCACTTCTCTCCCCACCCCCACTGTTTCTGCCTGCCCCACCAGTCTTAACGTATGGGGCTGTGCCAGGTCCTTTCTATCAAGCGATGCCCTCTTGCTAGGCCTGGGGGTCGGGCCTTCTCAGGGGTAGCACCTGCCTCATGGAGACCTGGGTGGCCTTTCAGAAGACCAGGCTTCCCCAGGCATTTAATCAGCTGCTTGGGGAAGCTCAGCTGTTCCTCCAATCGTTTTGTTTACGAGGGGGTCTCTTGTTTATCCGTGGGGCCAAGGGCTGTCTGCTGCTGGGAAGAGGGCCCATGTGCTAGTCACCCACTGCCCCCTTGCACCCCGAGGCCCTGCCCCCTGGCTCTGCCACCTCAGCTGCGCGTCGCCCCCTTCTTCCTCCAGCTGCTGATGAGGGGTGCCCGCCCGGCCCCTTGCAGGCAGCCTCTGGGCTGGACCTCACAGGAACCCCCTAAAGTTGACCTTGGGAGGAAAGCTGTGCTTGGCCAGCCACCGAGCAAGAAGCCCACGAAGGAGGGCTCAGGAGGGGCAGCCATGGGGGAGGGGCCAAAAGGGTATAGATTTGGGGGGAGGGAAGAGAGGGAGGGAAGTTGAAGCAATCCTGTGGTGGGGGTGGGCTGCCAAGTACCCAAATTTTGATCACGTGACTGGTCGCTAATGGAAACCACAACTGTGCTGGTGAACTTACTTCAGATTTCGTTTGCTTCACAGACCTGTGAAGTAAATGCGAGGATCGGTCATAAAAGTTGCAACTGTGAACGGTTCCTAAAGGTGGCGGGCCCTGAACGGAGACCCCCTGCCTTCTGCGGGAGCCCCACTTAGAATCAATCAATGGCCATGGCTCCAAGGATGGCAAAGGGCCCCGGGGAAATCTTCTGGCCAGGATTAAACTAAGCAAACCCCTTGATGTATCTCTTGAATATCGTTTTCTCTGCCATTCGCCTGGCAAATGGCTTTCTGGGTCATTTGCCATAGATTTTTGTGCCAAAATGAAAACCATAATTTAAAAGACCACCTTTTTTAAAAGGGTGGGGGGGAGGAAAAGAGGAGGGGCCTCTTGGAAGTGCTGGCTGAAAAGATTTTGGTGATTTGGTCCTGGGGTTCCCTTTCCTTTTGGGGAGTGGGGTGCCTCCACATGTTTGAGGGATATGAGAAGGGAGAAAGGGATGTCAGCTCTGGCTTCTGGGCTGCATTTCCCCATCACCCATTTCAGGTTTTCTCAGCGATGTTGGCTGTGTTCCTTGCATGCTAGAAGGTGCTTTTGATGGGTCCAAGGGGCACTGCCCCCCAGGGATTCTCCAGCTCATCTTCCTCAGCCACAGCCCCCGTTCTCCTGGCCTCCTCCTTTGGCTCACCTGTCTGGGGAACCAGCTTAGCTCCTCCTTCTAAAGGAAGTCTCCCTGACTGATGGTAGCCCCCTCCCCCCATTCCTCCCTGGTTGCCTTCTTCCTAGGCTCAGAGAGAGGGACTGGCCCCAGATCACCACTGGCCTGTGTGTCTAAGGCAGGAGAAGAGCACCCCATCTCCCAAGTTTTAGCCTGGCGCCTTGAAGAGGTCTCCCTAGAGATCTGGTGTGGACCCATAGCTTTGTCCCCTTAGACCTAATGGAGGGCTTCAGGCAAAGTCCAGGGGAAGCCCACCTGAAAGCAAAGACAGCTGTTGCTACACATAGGACGCCTGCCATGTTCTCAGGGGAAAAATCTTACCTGGCCAAGCTGAAAGGTGTGCCACATATTATAATTTACAACAAACTATGGGGAGAGCCCCTCTGGCCCTCGGATTTGCCGCGGGCAGCCTTTGGAAAGCTGACCCATCTGACAGGCATGTCTGTATATCAGAAAGCCTGATTCCCAGGGTTCGTGGTAGGCGGGGGAGAGGAAAGTTGGCCATTTGCCATAGGGGAATGGTCCAAAAACAGGAAAGGAAGTCCAGCCTTTCCTAGGACCGGCAAGATATTCCAAATACTTGGATCTGTGCTGCCCCAGGATGAGGCTGGGCAGATGTCCAGGGACCTCTCGGTCACTCTCAGAGGCCTGAAGGCAGCCCGGTTGGGGAGGAGGCCTTGAAGCCTCCAGGGGGCAACCCCAGTGGGCTGGCATGGCTGGGCAGAGAGGGAGAGGGGTCTGCAGGTGAACTGAGCTCTACCTGCCCAAAAGTGGCAGGGAACCGTTTGCTAAGGGGAGAGGCCCAAAGAAGCCCTCGTATTTCTGCTCTGGCCTTTTTCCCTGCAGCCCAGAGAGCTGGTCCAGCCCCCACCCCAACCTTGAGCAGTTAGGCTGAGCCTGGCAGAGGCACACTGGGTACAATGGGGCTAGGGGGAGCCCGGTCTTTCCCCTCCCTCCACAGACTCTTACCTCTGCCCATGGAAGTGGCTTGTGTGCGGCGATCGCTCTTCTCAGTGGATTCTGGGCTGACGGCTGGGTTCAGCATGGGGCTGGGCAGCATGGGTGGCGTGATGGGTCTTGGGCCTATGGCTGGGGTGGGTGAAGTGGCCAGTGGGGAGAACTGGATGGGCGATGGGACACAAATGGTGCCAGGAGAGCTAGCTGGACCTAGTGGGCTGAAGAGGTTGGAGGGGCCACTGGAGAGGAACGGGCTGCCTGAGCTGGTGAAGCTGGCTGGGAACATTGGCCCGTAGAGGCTGGAGACGTAGCTGGCTGGGAACATGGGCCCATAGAGGCTGGATGTGTCAGGGGAACTGGCCGGGGGCACAACTCCAAAAGGGCTACAGGCCCCCAGGGAGCTGTAGGGACTGGGGATTGTGCCGAGTGAAGAGTCTGGGACCAGTGAGCTGAAGACGCTGGTGCCACTGGAGGCGGATGTGCCAGACATTGGGGTCATTGGGGCACCAGAGATGTTCATTGGGCTTCCTGACACCATCGGCCCATAGAGGCTGGACATATCAGGGGATCCTGGAACCAGCGGGAAGAAAGGGCTGCTATTGGGAGTGCCACCCGTGCCAACAGAACTGCCAGGGCTGAATGGACTGCAGGGGTCTAGTTGGGAGAAAGTGCCAGATGGGGAATAGGGAGAAAATTGACCAGGACTGTAGGGGGTGCGATAAGGGTCCCCCCCGAGACTATAGATATCCCCAGGGAAACGTAAATAGCGGGAGGGGTGTGTCTGGGAGATGCCTGGCATGGCAGGCAACTGAGACAGGGGAAGCTTCCCAGGGTCAGATCCCATGGAGAAGAGGTCAGTGGAGAACTGGGAAAAGGGGTCACTGACAGGGGGTGGAAGCTGCAGACCGCCATAAGAATCCCAGGAGGGGACCATGTAGGAAGGGGGGCAAGGGCCAGAGGGAGGGGAGAGGGAGGCGCTGAGGTAATTGGCCCCCTGGACAGGCTGGATGGGGCTTGAAGCCTCGATGGGCTGGAAGGGCTGCTGCTGGGTGGGGAGGGACATTGACACATCCCCTGCAATAGGGGCCCTGCCACAGATGGGCTTAGGACTGAAGGCGGAGCTGAGCTGGGAGAGCAGCTGGGTGGAGGGCAGGCTGCTGCCGAAGACGGA
>WNWU01000085.1:1250882-1276295 GCA_012654045.1 Ptyas mucosa
GGTGAGGTGCGACAGGTTTTGCGTGCTGGGCGCCTCGGGAGTGCCTGATATGCCAGGGATGGAGTATGTCCCCCTTCCTTGCCCAGCAGTGGGCCCGGTGGGGCTGCAGAAGACAGAGGGCAGCTGGGAGAGCTGCTGGATGCTGGGGAGCTCAGCGCTACCAATGTTCCAGCTGGGCATCCCTTCATCACAGGGGATGGAATATGTCCCTCTTCCTTGTCCAACAGTGGGCCCGGTGGGGCTGTAGAAGACAGAGGGCAGCTGGGAGAGCTGCTGGATGCTGGGGAGCTCAGAGCTACCAATGTACCATTTGGGCATCCCCCCTCCAGCACTGGGGATGGAGAACGTCCGCCCTCCAGCACTGGGGATGGAGTATGTCCCCCTTCCCTGCCGGGCAGCAGGAAGGTTGGGCAGGCTGCTGCCAGGCAAGACTGAGGTGAGCTGGGTGCTGGGAAGGTCGGGCAGACTAGCTGGTGCGAGGAGGGGAATCCCTGCAGATGTAGATGGCATGTGGGGGTGCCATGGGATGGGGCACTCAAAGCAGTATCCCCGTGAGACGATTGAGCTGCCGCTGCTCCGCTGAGAAGCACCGCCAACACCTGCAAGATGGAGAGAGAGAAGGAGGTGGTAGCATTTAATAGGGGACAGGAAATGGCCATTATCCTCCTCCTCTCCCCCCCCTTCCCCGCTTAATCTCGGAAAGCCAAGTTATCTTCTCAGTGGGAACACAATTTTTCCTTTATTCATTCAGTAACTGTTTGAAGTTACAACTGTGCTGAAAAAAAGGAGTTATGAATGGTCCTTGAAGATACAGCTACTTTAATGCCCCCATGGTCACATGATCAAAATTGAGATCCCCCCTCGCACTTACAAGGGTGGGAAAGTGGTTAAGGCACCATACCAGAAACCAGGAGACGGTGCATTCTAGTCCCACCTTTGCCATGAAAACTCATTCTCTCGCAGAACAGTCCAACTTCACAGGGTTGTTGTTGTGGGGGAGGAGGAGCATATATTTGGTGCCTGGGCATGGAATGAGGCAGCTTGGCTGTGGTGAGCTGGCTGTGGCAAGTTGGCCATGGCAAATTGTCACAGACCCCATGTGATGACCCGGGGCAAGGCACAGAGGCAACATAATCAGCTGATAGTTTAAACTGCCCCTTTATTCCCCCAAACATTCCCATTTTTATGGCAAATCCCAGAGCAAAGTGATCACACACGCACCCCTCCAGCACCCTCTGGCCGTAAGTAGTCCAACACAATACCGTGAGCACAACGGCTGCAAAGCGAGAAATCCAGCAGGGCAAGGGAACAAGGCAATGGTTTCAGGAAGCAAAGGAACAAGGCAATTAATCCAGGAAGCAAGAAATAAAGCAAGAAGTCCAGGAAACTCCAAAGGTAGGCAACAGCAAACAACACTCCATGAATTCAGCGTTTGTTCCTGACAAATGCTCCTCCCCCTAGTGTCTTTTTTCCCAAGTTTTAAAAAGTTTTTATTCAATATATTAAAATTTCCATTTTTATGTAAAGTGTGTTGTCTGAGTACAATTAATTTTGAGAAATAATAATCAGTAATAACAATAATATTCAGAACATCAATATTAATCACATAATAGTAATATTTGTTTATCCATTTTAACATAAAATTAACCCTTCTCTTGTATTTCCATATTTCTAACTTCTGTTTTTATTGGCTAGCCATTGATAAAATAAGCCCCATGTTAAAAAGTATTCAGTTTCTTACTTTTTCTTAATTTTAAGAGTTAATCTATCAATTTCTGCACATTCTAATTTTTTTTAATTATATTTTCCTCTGTAGGGATCTCTTCACTTTCCCATTGTTGCTGATCACCGGCTGCCAGCAGTTTAGCAGATTGAATCTCATCTGGCTCAAGGTTGACTCAGTCTTACATCCTTCCGAGGTCAGTAAAATGAGGACCCAAATTGTTGGGGACAATATGCTGACTCTGTAAACCGCTTAAAGAGGGCTGTAAAGCATTGTGAAGTGGTATATAAGTCTAAGTGCTATTGCTATAGTGCTATAAAGAGTTGTGAATCTGGTTGGCGACTGAAAACAAGAAAGGGGGGGGAGGAAATTTTGTGGTGGATTGATTTTGGCAAACAACTTAAAAGTGGGAAGATGAGTTGTTTGGGGATGGTATATTGGTATTATTGTGAATTATAGTTGTTTACTTTTGTTAAATCCCTTAAGATAGTTCAAAATGACAAGTAACTCAAACTTAAAATAGGGAAGAAAAATACATCTGCACCAACATCAGCAGCATCAGCATCAGCATCTAGCCCAGCAAGTCAAAGGTCACTAGATAGCATGCTGCAACAAGAGAAAATGAACACAATTCAAACAGAAATGAAATCAATGTTTCAATTGTTACAAGAAGCCCTAACAAAAAACCATGATGACATGATGGCATGCAAAATATGGATGATAAAATAGAGAATATTCAACAAATGATGGCCAAAAATGAACAACGGATTAAGAAAATAGAAATCAGAACAAACAGAAAAAAATGGAAGAGATGGACCATAGACTGACAAAAGCTGATAAGCACCTAGAGGGAACAATAATTACCCTGGAAATGGAGAAAGCTGAATATTTTCTGAGATTTCAGAATATTGAGGAAGAAAAGGGGGAAGATCTTGGTGATATAATGTCAGAGTTGTTGGCGGATGCCTTGAAGATGAATAAGCAGGAGTTGCAAACTGGAATGGACAAAATATTCAGAATACATACAAGTTATGCAAAAAGGAATAAACTTCCCAGAGAAGTACATGTGAGATTTCTTAAGAAGGAGACAAGTGGAAATACTCAAAAGAGCAAGAGAAGAACCATTGAAAGGGGAGAGAAATAATTGTTTTGAGACAGATACCTAGAAGAGTAAGAGATCTAAGGAAACAATATCAATTCTTGACAAGACAACTGATTAAACATGAAATAAATTTCAGATACCTGATACCTGAGGGAATAGAGAGAAAAGATGGATTCAACCGGAAGCGTCGTGGTGAGACAGTCGGGGAAATAGTGGACTCCGATGAGTCCTGCGAAATCCCGGGCTGACAAGCTGCTGCTGAGGGGTCTTCGGACCTGATCCGTCTTGTAGGGATGAAGAAGAAGGAGAGGTATCTTGGAAGACCAAGAGAAACAGGCAAGTTCCTCGGAGGTCAGAGGAAACTCTCTGACTCAGAAGCGGGGGTAGCGGCCATTGTGTCCGTCACTAAGCTGGGGCAACCGGACCAAATTTTGAGCAGGAGCGGTAATTTGAACGGAGTACTGATGCCGGGTGAGTGATTACCAGCTCAAAACCAAAAAAAAAGAAAAAGATTTTTAAATTTGTTAAAAGCATCCCAGCAAAATAACAGCGGCTAATGGGTGTGGGGGAAAGGAAGAAAGAGAAAACTTAAAGCGACAAAACCCGAAAAGAAAATGGACTTTTGGACAAAATATTTGGAGAACTTTAAAAATTTGAAGAAATAAAAACCCATAATTGGTGTGGAGGATTGGAAAGAAAGTAAAAAGATTTTTTTTTTAATGTTGGAGAAAAATCAAAGAGAAATTTAAAATTAAAGCCTGTAATAGAAGTTTTTTATCAAAAAGAAAAGGGGGGAAATGAACTTTGCAATTTGGATTGGACTTTAAATTGATTTGGTGAAATACAAAGTTAAAAAAGAAGAAGAGTAAAAAAAAACTAGTACAGATTGTTAATGTGGACTGCAAACAAGATGGATACTTTTTCAGGCTGCTGATTGGAATTGTGGATTGTAGAGAGATATCTTTAGGAGAAGTAAGATTATTACAACACTGAACTTTTACTTTGGAAAAAAAACTTGAACTTTTATAGTGATAACAGCTGTGGGAACTTCTGAGGAGGATTTGTTTAGAGTAGAGTAGAGTAGAGTAGAGTAGAGTAGAATAGAATAGAATAGAATAGAATAGAATAGAATAGAATAGAATAGAATAGAATAGAATAGAATAACAGAGTTGGAAGGGACCTTGGAGGTCTTCAAGTCCAACCCCCTGCCCAGGCAGGAAACCCTACACCACTTCAGACAAATGGTTATCCAACATCTTCTTAAAAATTTCCAGTGTTGGGGCATTCACAACTTCTGCAGGCAAGTTGTTCCACTTATTAATTGTTCTAACTGTCAGGAAATTTCTGCTCCTCTGGCAGTTCCCCTGTGCTCCAGGATCTTTGAAAGATATAATTCAGTGGTTCTGAGATCTCATCTGCCAATTCCATCTGGTCCTGGTGATTTGAACTCGTCTAGGGTAGACAGGTGTTCAGTTACCATTTTCTTCCCTATTTTATTTAACTTGTGTTTCTAATCTGTTTTTTGTGGTGCTGTTTTTGATAGGTTGGACTGTTTTTTCCCTTTGTGTAAATACAGATGCAAAAAATGAGTTAAGTAGTACCGCTTTCTCTTTGTTGCTTGTCACCTTCTTGCCACTTTCTCCCAGCAATGGACCAATTGTTTCCTTGTCTTTTTTCTCGTTTTTAATATGTTGGAAGAAGCTTTTTTTGTTATTTTTTACTTTAGTCGCAAGCCTTTGTTCATTGTGAGCCTTAGCTTTCCTCACTTCATCTTTACAGGCTCGGGCTATTTGCTGATATTCTACCTTAGTTATTTGCCCCTATTTCCACTTTTTATACTTGTCCTTTTTGTCTTTCAATTTGTTAGAGAGTTCTTTATGCAGCCATGCTGGTTTCTTTTGAGATCTATTATTTTTCTTCTTCATTGGTATTGTACTAGACTGGGCTTTTATAAGCTCACTTTTCAAAATTTCCCAAGCTTCTTGAGTTGTTTTCCCCTTGAGGATTCTCATCCATGGAATCCTTCTCAAGCTCTAAGTTTATTGAAATTAGCTCTCTTAAAGTCCAAGACTCTAGTTTGACTTTGTTCTACTACTTGTGTTTTCATAATGTTGAATTCCAATATTGCGTGATCACTTGCCCCCAAGCTTCCTGTAGCTTCAACACCTTCTATCATTTCGTCTCTGTTAGTGAGAATTAAGTCCAATATGGCTGATCCCCTTGCTCCCTTCTCTACTTTTTGGGAAACAAAGTTGTCTGCTAGGTTTGTTAGGAACCTATTGGATTTTCCACTTGTTGCAGAGTTTGCCTCCCAATTGATGTCAGGGTAGTTAAAATCCCCCATTACTATTGTGATGTGCTTCCTACATACCTTAGCTAGCTGACTAGCAAAAAGTTCATCTACTTCCTCCATTTGGTTGGGTGGCTTATAGTATAGACCTATGGCAATGTCATTCCCCCCCCCCCTTTAATATTAACCCAAATGCATTCAAGATAATTTTCATATCTTTGTCTGCAAGTGGCTTGATTTTGATGATTAAAAAAGGTGGATTACAACGCAGATGATTTGGTCTTCATATTAGAAGATCCACAAGAAACTGTACCCAAACTAATTTAAAAATTAGAAGATTATGGTGAAGTGGCAGGACTGACAATAAATAAATAAAGAACTAAAATATTAGTTAAAAACCTTACAGACAAACAGAAAAAAGATTTAATGAAGAAGACAGATATCCAGGTAGTCAAGAAAGTAAAATATTTAGGAATTCAGCTAACAAGAAGATGTTTAACCATCAAAGAAGACAATTATTGTAAGCTGATACAACAAATTAAATCCAACTTGTAGAAATGGAAAAATTTGCAATTGTCTCTGACAGGAAGAATAGCTACTATAAAAATGAATATTTTGCTGAAATTATTATATTTATTTCAAACAATTCCGATAAAGCTGAAAAAAAATACATTGAAGAATTAAATAAAATGATGTTAAGATATATCTGGCAAGGGAAAAAAGCAAGAATAAGTCTGAAAATGATGCAAGACTCCAAAAACAAAGGGGTTTTTGGGTTGCCATACTGGGAGTCGTACTATCAGGCCTATGTACTTACATGGGTGAAAGAGTGGATTAGCTTGAGACATAAAAGATTACTAACTTTGGAGGGACATGATCTCCAACTGGGGTGGCATGCCTTTTTATGGTATGGGAAAAACAAAATACATAGCTATTTTCAAAGACACTATATTAGAAATCCACTAATGTTACTATGGGAAAAAATTAAAGAACAACATATTTGAAAATACCAGTCTGGCTTTCCACAATGGAGGCACTGATACATCCAAATATTATTAATATGGAAAAAATTACAAGATATAAAGATATATTAAATTAAAAGGGAGAGCTTAAAACCAAGCAAGAATTGAGTAGTCAAGGGATTGAGATAGCATGGTGGCCACAAGTGCAGATAAAATCTCGATATGAGAAAGATGCTAAAATGTATGATTTTTATAAAGAACTAACAGAACTAGATTAGATATTAACAGGGATGGTTACCCACAGCATCTCCTTAAGTCTCAGTCCCCAGGTGTGCCTTGTGAAGAGGGGCGGGGCGCTCTCCTCCCTAGTTGTCAGGTCTGTCTGAGCTGTTCCCGCCGTCTCTCCACTCTCCGTGCTCAGGGATCAGGATTGGGTGGCCCTTGCTCATCACCTGAGCTCTGTCGCTCCTAATGTTCACTGCTTGCCCTCTCTTGGTCATCCTGCCCCTGGTTCCTCCCTGCCTACAAGCCGTCCTAATCATGAAAGGGCTTGGCTTGACTCGGCCTGCTCCTCCCCACATTTCTCCGAAGCCAACAAAGCTGCCCCCTCAATCTCCATCGGCTCCAGCTCCGGCTCATCTTCCTTCACAGATTCAGGCTCCGATGGGGGCATGTCACCCCTCTGGGTGAGCCTGCAGCCTCGGCATTCCTGTGGTCAGTACAGAGCCTCATTTTCCAAAGGAAGGTTGCCAGGCCCCACCAGGGAGGAGACAGTGGGAGAGTGAGGTAAAGCTCCCTCCATTGTCGGGCAAGGCTGGAGAGCCACCAGCAGCTCAAGGGGCAAGGGTGGAGGCAGGTCTGCCCCCTCAGCCAGTGCCTGGGCCAGCAGCCAGGGGAAGAAGATGGCAAAGCCAGCAGTGTGCAGGGCAGGCTCCATTGTGGTTGTAAGTCCTTCCATCCTTCCGAGGTAGGTAAAATGAGGACCCGGATTGTGGGGGCAATAAGCTGACTTTGTATAAAAAAGAACACCGCTTGGGGGGCCAAAAAGCCCTACTAAGCAGGTATATACAAAAGTATGAAGGCTATTGCTTAACATATTGTAAGCCGCCCTGAGTCTCCGGAGAAGGGCGGCATATAAATCGAACCAATAAATAAATAAATAAGTGAAGTCAAGGACTATCTGTATAAAAAGAGCCTTGGATAGTACAGTGGTCTAAAGCCCTGTTATTAACATCAGCTGCCTGCAATTATTGCAGGTTCGATTCTCACCAAGGCTCAAGGTTGACTCAGCCTTCCATCCTTTCTAAGGTAGGTAAATTGAGGACCCAGTTTGTGGGGGCAATAAGCTGACTTTGTATAAATATACAAAAGTATGAAGGCTATTGCTTAGCGCATTGTAAGCCGCCCTGAGTCTCCGGAGAAGGGCGGCATATAAATCAAATTAAAAAAAATAAAATAAAAAAGACGGAGCAGCAGAGATATCAGTATCCAAGACGCCTTAGGAGACGCTGCCTATTCCCAAGAACCTCTAAATCCCAGAAGACCAAGAGAGACCACCCGTCCGGCCATCTCCAATTCAAAAGGCTACAAGAACTGAACCCTGATATACGGCAAGCGACAGAAGAAGCAGCAGTCAAAGGTCTAATAGCAAATCTGGAGAATGACCCGTTGGAAGAGCCTCCTAGCAGACAAAGGAGCAAAGGTTCGAATAGGACATGAAGGCTCCTCCGAATGCCAGGGGACAGCCAAGACATCAGATGAACCAGCCCAGGATTGTCCCTGAAGCAAAGCTGACCAGACCAGGACTCTCCTCCATCAGACGCAGGAGGTGAAGGCCTCTCAGGCACAGCTCTAAGGCCACAAAAGGCCAGTGACCAGTAACAAGGCCCCCTGGGCTCCTTTGCAGTGCTGACCAGATCTAAAGACCAGATTGAAGGCAGATGGTCCTGGAAAAACTCCATGTGGTCATGAAGAGCTGACAATGACTTGGTGGCACAAAATCAATCTATTTTCTTTTAGGAAATGTCCGAAGTGAAAATATACAAATCTTCTCATCTCATTAATTATGTTTAATTCCATTGTCTTTTATAAACTGGGTATCTGCATATAACACAGGATGCAGCTGTCCAAATTCTTATGAAACACTCCTTGGTCTGTTTTACATCACATCCGTCTCACCACAATCTTCCTGGCCTGGGATTTGTTAATTTTCAATCTAAGCGCTGCCTTAAATGGGATGGGGGGGGGGCTTTTTTCTGGCCCCCACACCTCACTCCAGGGATTCCCTGCATCCTCCAGAGCCCTCCCCCAGGAAAGGACCAGCTTTCCCCCCAGGGTGGAATGGCATCGGTCATTGGGAGCCCCCTGCTGGGCTCGGCAGGGGCAGAGACGCCTGGGCTCCGGATGAAGAGGGCGACACGGCAGCTAGTCCTTTCTAGACCTTTATTGCCTTTAATGGGGGTGCACAATGGGGGGGGAGGGGGGTCACCAGATGAAGAGGGGCTTTCCGTCCTCCTGTGAGAGCTTCTGGAGGCAGCTCAGCAGCAGCAAGCAGTCCTCCAGCATTTCGGCGGGGGCCACGCTCCTCACCACCTCCTCCAAGTGCTGGATGTTGCTGTAGGCAGCTGCCTCTGGGCTGGAGGCTTCTGGCCTCTCACGAAGGATGCCGAAGGTGTTCACCGTGCGCTCCGTCAGGCTCGGGTGGACATGGGGGTTGTAGCCCAGGGGCTTCAGGGCATCCATGACGCTGTTGTAGCGCTCCATGATGGCCTCAGACTGCTCCGGGCTCAGCTGTAGGAAGGGGTCCTTTTCTCTCTGGGAAGAGATGGGGAGCGTGAGAAAGGCAGGGGGGCAGGATGCCAGTCCTGGGGTGCCTGAGCTTCACTTGGAGTTTCCAAAGGGAGGAGAGCCCAGTAACCAGGACGGGTAGGAACCACGGCTGCCCCCCTTCAGAGGGAGTCCAGCAAAGCAGCCTCTGTGGGCCGGGCAAGGGCATGACGGAGTCCAGCCATGGGGGGCAAACTGCCTGACCTACCCTGCCCCCTCTTGACTACAGAAGCTGGGGGGATGCTTTCCCCACGTAAAGCCCCAAAGGTCACTCCAGGCGGAGTCGTGTGTGTGTGTGTGTGTGTGTGTGTGTGTGTGTGTGAGAGAGAGAGAGAGAGAGAGAGAGAGAGAGAGAGAGATGCTAGGCTGCCCAGACTGAGGGGCCTCAGCCGGGAGCCAGATGATCCTGTCACTCCCTGCAGGGCAGAGAGCATCTCTTCCTGTCCAAAGATACCCCCCCCCCCCGGGGGTAGGGACAGGTGCAAGAGGGGAGTCGTTTCACCTGTGAGATTTTCTCAGGGATGTTGCGAACGGTGAAGCCATAGAGGCGGAGTCGGTCGGGGAAGATGCTGGAGAGGATGCGGCGGTCCAACTGGAAGGCTACCTCGCCCACAATGCGCTCCTGCTTGTTGGCTTCTGCAAGAGACCGCCAATCAGCAGCGGCCCTTGCGGCCCCTCCCCGGCAGCCCCTCCCCCAGCAGGTGGCTAAACCTAGGCCGGCTTCTCTCTTGTGGACCAGGAGCCGCCGCCCCCTCCCCCCAGAGCCTGGTCAGCATTGGGGGAGGGGGAAAGAGGCGAAGACCCAGCGGCGGGGGGGCTGGCGAGGTCCCCTCCCTGCTCGATCTATTTCAATCCTCCAAAACAGGGCGGGGGCCCCGATGGGGCGGGGCGGGAGTCACCGGGGGCGGCCGGGGGCTGCGTTGAGCAGCGCTACGGAGGACGCCGCGGTGGGATCGCCGCCCGGTTTCCAGGCACGGGAAGGCGAGCCAGCCAGGCCGGGTCAAGGGGGCAGAGCAGCTGGGCGGGACCCTGTGGGAAATGGAGCTTGGGAGCCCCTATTCGGCTTGCCTGCTTTTAATGCCGTCTGAAATTGAACGGCGTAACGGAGCCGCGGAGTTGCGAGCCTTGCACCCCTCCGCCCGCCCCTCCTCCGGTCTGGGCAGGGGCTCCGGGCAAAGGGTCCCGCGCTCCCCGACCTCCCCCCGCCGCCTTGCTCACCTTTCTCTTCGGCGTCGACGGTGCTGCTGCTGCTGCGGTCGGCGGCGCCCTGCCGCCGGACGGACCCGCTGCTCTCCTTCGCCCGCGGGGGCTGCGGGGCTTCCTCTGCGGCCGGGGACTCGCCTTTCCCGAACTCGGGCGCTGGGGCCGGGACGGGAGGGGGCGGCGGGGGCTGGACGGCGGGGCGCGGGCTGCCCTGCGGCGGGGGCGGAAAGGCGCTCTGGACCGGAGCGGCGACCAAGAGGCTGCCCCCGCCTGCCGCACCGCCCGCCCCCATCCAAAAGGCGAGCGGCGGCGGCGGCGGCGGGGCGGCGGCGGGGCCTCCGGGGCCGAAGCCGAAAGCCTGGTAAGCGGCGAGGCTGCCGCGGGCGCAAGGGCCGGGCTGGGGCCAGCAGGGCAGGAAAGGCGAGGGGGCACCGCCGGAGAAGGCCGGAGCCGAAGGCGGCCGGTGCGGGTGCCACGGGAAGGCGCACTCGTGGCAGTAGCCGTTGGAGCCGGCGGGGTGGAGGGAGGCGGCAGGAGCGGCGAACTTCGGGCTGGAAGCGCCGCTGGCTGCAAAGAACAGAGAGAGCGTCTGCTGAGCGAGCGCCGGGCAGGGCGGGACGGGGGCTCCCGTTGCCTACCCGGAGGCCCCGGGATCTTCCCCGATGCTTTCGGGGAAGGGAAGGCTGCCTCCCGATCTTGTCCCTAGCCATCCCCTGTACCTCCTCCAGCCCTGCCGCCTGGTACCCCGCTCCCTCCGCTTGTTCTGCTGGGCGCCCACCTGCCGCCCTGGAAGCAGCCTCGGCTCCCATCTGCAGAGCCACCTGGACCCGCCCGCTCCCTCCCTCCCCCCCTTCCCTGCTCACAGCATGCCCGGGTAGCGCTTCCTCAGTTGCCCTCGCTCAGAACCTGATTTACTTCCTTAAAGGGAGGGATGTAGCCCCCCCTTCCTCCTCCCGAAGGAGCTCTATGCAGAGGGGACAGGTGGATGACGGGAGCCCCCTTCCCTGCTCCCTCCAGCCCTGGGCAACCTGCCCCTAAAAGGCCAGAAGCTGCTGCCACAAAACCTTCAGACTTTCAGGGCAAAGTCCGCTTTCCAAGCTCTGGCATCTGTGCCGTGACTGGCACCCCGGCTCTAGAGCAGGGCACAGCAGCGATGGCCGGAGCCCTCCCAGGCACAGCATCCTTCCAAAGAGTGCCCAGAGGGCAGGGTGCGGGTGCCCACAAGAGGCTGGTCAAGCTGGAGACAGCTGTGAGGCTCCCGGAGTGAGCGCAGCAGTGCCGAGAGTCCATCCTTGGGCAAAAAATCAGGCCTGGCTGTGGGAATGAGGCCCAGGGAGAGCGGACCTGAGCAGCACAGTCTGCACACCTACAAAGTGTGCTACCCATCTTGGAAAGAGCGGCAACGGTCGTTCCTTGGCCTGGGTGCGCAGAGGCACCACCATTTGCAGCCAAAGTCTTGCTCCGACTGAGAACTGTGCCTGTAGATGACCACATGATTTATCTCTGGCATCCGAAATCCCTCTCCCCTTTGTTTCACTTGCAGTTTATAACCACAGGCACTAAAACTCTTATCCTTCAAACTTTGCCCTTTTCCAAATTTTGATAAATGAAATCTAATGGAAAAACGTTGAAAGCCGGGAGAGGGTGTGTGGTGGGGGTGGAGGAGCAGCGAGTGCCTCTTTGTGGGAGAGGGTCGTCCTGCTTGCCTTGAAAGGGCCGGTGGTTGGCTCCCCTCCACTGTAGTCCCCCTTGGACCCCCCACTCCTTCAGGTAAGGGAAACATCTCCTGTTTGGGAAAGGCTGTCAGCTGGGGACGATCCTTTTTCTGGATCCCTTTCCCTCCGGATGATATTCTGGCTTCCATAGAGCATCACAGGCACTCTGGGGATCCCATGATTCTGATCTTTGGAGGTGCAGAGCCTTCCAAGGCCTATGGGGACCCTCCAGTGAGGGCTGATCCCCAGGGTGTTTCTTGAAGGCAGAATTCTTACTTTACTGTTCATGGTTGGCACTAAAAGGCAGAAGCTTACCAATATTTACGTCCCTGACAGCTTCATTGCCAGTTCTAAGGCTGACTGCACTTGTTGTCATTAATCTGGCCTTCTTTATATTTAATCTTAATCCCATTTTCCCCGCTGCTCCTTGACTTCGATTGTTAGAGCTTGCCAATCTTTCGCATTTTTCACTGTCTAGCAATGTCGTCATCAGCACAGCGTATTGATATTCCTTCCTCCAATTTTAAGACCACAGTTATCTTCTTCCAACCCAGCTTCCCTTAATATACTTAGTACATAGGCTGAAAAAAAATAAGAGCAGCACATCCAGCCTTGTTACACGTCTTTGCCAACCTGGATTCAGTCTGTTTTTCATATTCTGTCCGGACTATGGATTGTTGACCTGTAGGCAGGTTTCTCATGAGAACAACGAGATGTTCTGCTCTTCTGAGGCCTCTCTTGGGCGCTGACTTCTCTGCTGCTCAGGGTTTCCGTGAATCCCTTCTATCTTCCTTGGATCTCCTTCCAGCCGCTGACTATCAAGGTCCCAAGCTGCCAGTTTGAGGTCAGAAGCCCCTTCTGAGTTCAGAGATCTTTTGAAAGACTTTCCTTGGTTTTCCATATCTGTTGTTCTGGGTGTCCCTACACGAGTCGTAATACAGATAATCCCCGAGTTACAGGTGTTCACATAGCACCCATTCGAAGTTACGTGATAAGCACCCACTAGTGCTTATGAACAAATCCCGAAACTACGAATGTTGCAGCACCACGGCAGTTATTCGCCCTTACGGACAACCACAGAGGCTTTGCAACATTCGCCCTGTCTGTTTTCCCCAACACCCCACCCCCGTGCTGGGTCTTCATAGGCACTAGGCCTGTGGATGCTAACCTTGCGAAGATCTAGAGAGCCTTCACTTTCTTGGCCTGTGTCGTCATTTCAGGCCTTCAGTGAGTACGCAGAGAATGGAGGCCTAAAGTACCACAACATCACCCAAGATCAGTAGCGCAAGATCTCATGCTATTGATCTCTTGTGATGTGTCAGTACATTAGGCCTCTCTTTTCTGCAAATGGAGGCCTGGATGAGATCTTCAGCAGAAGGCTTTGCAAATGGAGGGAAACACTGAAAAGGCTCCAAAAGCCTGTGCAGCCCAAAACGGAGCTTTGGAGGGGCGGGCAAGCCCTTCTGCAGCTCCATTTTGGTGTGTGCAAGGTTAGGGTTGGTTAGCAAATGCATGGGTGAAAGGAGGGAGTGATCACGTTCAAGGCACGAGATTCAGTCCTACGGATCCTCGGGTTAGGAATGGAATGGGCAGGCTCCATTACATTCATAACTTGAGGACTACCTGTAATATTTTTTGTCTGTTCTAATAGCTCTCTGAAACTCTGTGAAGCTCCTTCTTGAGAGTTTTTGTCTTTCCTCACTTTGGCTTCAGTTCTTTTCCTTTCTTGGCAATTTCCATGGTTGGTTCCACTTGGCATCCACTTTGCTTTCTTCTGTTTCTCCATTTCTGGCAATCTCTTATCACATTCCTCCTTAGCAATTTCTTCTGAGTTCATTCTACAGTTCCTCTGCTTCTCTATCAGAGAGTTCCAGGACTTGACAGAGATTAACAGAATTGGGAGGGACCTTGGAGGTCTTCTAGTCCAACCCCCTGCTTAAGTGGGAGACTTTATACCAGAAGTGTCAAATTGGCGGCCCACGGGCTGGATGTCTCACACACAGGCCATACCCACCCCAGCTCCATGGAGGGGAAAAACATCACAATAAGTCATGGGACGGCAATGTGACACTGCAAATTTGACACCCATGCCTTATACCATTTGGAACAAATGGCGATGTAAACTCATCTTGAAAACCTCCAGGGATGGAGGTTTTACAGTCAGGAAATTCTTCTTAGTTCTAGGTTGGATATGTTCTTGTTAAGCTTCCGTTACCTCTTGTCCTGCCCTCAGATGCTTTGGGGAATATGTTGACACCCCCCTCCTCTCTACTGCAGCCCTTCAAATATTGGAGGACTGCTATCATGTCACCCCTGGTCCTTCTCTTTGCTAGTCTAGACCTGGTGGGTCCATGTTCATATCATGGAAGCTGACTGGTTTTCTTCTTGTCAACTCAGAGCAGCCTGTGATCTGTTCCACAGGCAGTACCTGGCCAGGTCTTGGATGCTACAATTCCCTACCTCCTTTGAGCAATTATATCATTGCTCAAAGGAGTTAGAGCAGCTCAATTATAGCATCACTTTGTGCTCCATCGGGTGACATCCATGTTTACAGACCATCTTTTGGGGTTCTTTGAAGACAGTGTTAGCTAGGAAGAAATCCCTGTAATGGATAAGTCTGCCTCCTGGTTCATTGCAGGGTTCTTTGAGCCATAGAATCCAGCCGGATTTTCCTCCTCCATCTTTCTTTGACATTCCGGTCACCAGTCCACAAGCAACCCATCTCCCTTGCGGGTTCTATCCATCTCCAGTTGATAATAAAACGCCCCCCATCAGCCCTTCTTTTCTAGCCTTTCGGAAGGGCATTAAGGCCTGGTTTTCCCCCCTGGGGTGTGGGAGAAAGTATGGAAGTGGGGCAGCTGAACCTGTGATGGGGTGAGCCAAAGGGGTGGAATTTGGTGCAGGATTTTTGTGTTTTTGTTTCAGTATTCTTATTATTGCTTTTTTTTTTTTGCTTATTGGTTTCACTGTTATTGTGAGTTGTGCAGAGTAGCTTAAGATAGGAGCCCTTTATTTTAAATAAAGAAATAATCTTTTTCTGCATTGGTGGTTGGAGCATGAACTAAAATGGTCATCCTATTAAAGGTTTTTCCACAAAGCCCTATTGATATTATCTGGTCACTGATTGAAGGGTAGCCCAGGACTGTTCCTGGGAAGCCCTCCCCAGCTGTAGACCCTTCTAGCCTTTCCTTAGCCTTGTTTATCTACTGAATTGACCTATTCTTTTGTAATAGCAAGCTGAAAGAAAAACAGAGAGCCACAGGGGTGGGACTCTCACCTCCCGCAGCCGGAACAGGCCAGGTCCAGGAAAGAGAGAGAAAGCTCAGTTAAAAGCAGGAATGGCTCCTCTGCCACCCACAGGCCATACGTTTCCACTCACACAAGAGGCCTGATTACTGAATGAAGTCGGGTCCAGGGTTAGGTTTCCACAATCGATAGAAAATGTCAGAGACTGGACTTGCAAGCTCTGTTAAGCCAGCCTCCCCACCCACCCACCCCACACACACAAACACAAAAGAAGTTTAATGCTAACCAGGGTTAGTGTGTTGGACCAAGGCATATGGCAGCCTGAGAGGACTTAAGGTTTTGCCCGGCTCACGAGATGCTTGTCCTGCCGGCCTGGCTGTGGAGGGACAAACACAGCCGAGATGGCAGCCACCATTGTTAAAGACTTTTGCGTGGCTGCTGTGGCTCAGAATGGGTTGCCAAGGCAGAATCCTCCCAGCCAGGACCATCCCCCAGAGAGGACCTGTTGAGCCGGACGGGCCTCCTGAGGGGTGGCCCTGCTCTCTCCCTGGGAAGTGGGGATGGCCTCCTTCCTCCTGCATTTTGGGGTCTGGTTTTAAACGTGTTACTCCAGTGGACATCCAGACCCTGCTTTCTCTTGAAAAGACTTTATATATTATGGTTTTAACTGTAAACTACCAACTAGAATCCTGGTTGATTGGGGTGGATTACAAATATGGCAAATAAATAAAATGGGTTACATATATGGTAGAATATAATTCTATGAAGGCTAGGCCCCTTCTTAGCCAAACCACGTCATCTTAATTGGCACACAATAGTATTGTGTTTGTTGTCTGGACTTGTTTTATCTTCCTGTCAAAGATGACATTTTGCTTAACATTTTTTCTTAAATTCCATTTTATCTGTTTAGCACATGCCTGTTGTAATTTAACTCTATCTTAAAAAATTAGGACTGTTTATGTGCACAATTATAAAATAACCCAAATCTATCTCCCAAACGTAGTTTATGGTAACTGAAGAAACTGGTATAACAGACTTTATTTCAAGAAATAAAGAATCTAAAGTCTGGGATTTAATTTAATTTATTCTGTTTAATATGGCAGGAAGATTCTGGTAGTCACATTAAATCAAATAAATTAAATTTGGAAGCAATTCGTATCTATAGCTCAAGGAGGGCTTAATCAATGAGGGTAATGCAAGCCAAAGGGACCAATGCTTACTTCAAGAGTCTCAACAATGGCCACATCCTTTCTGTACAACCGAGGGGTCTCCAAAGACCCTTCTGCACATGTGGCCCAAACCTTTCCCTTTCTGGAGCAAGTCAAGACTTGGTGTAATTCTTTGTAATTCCCACCTCTATTACAAAGACAAAAGCCTTTCTTCAACCAGCAAGTGGGCTGGTTCTCCTGAGTGGGCAGTGCCATCCTCGAGCAGACCCATGTTCCTAGGCTCTTACAGGAGAAAACCAGAGAAGGGAGAGATGGACCTCTAGATGCCTCCATCCACAATGGAACCTACGCTCAGAAGTTGCCTTGGTCAGCCTGATCTCTAAACTTCAGGAGGCCTGAGTGAAGTCTAAGAAGAGTAATGGTCCTTTGTAGATTACTCGCTTTTAAATCCCGCCTTGCTTATCTCCCTGGGGGGGTGGGGGTGTCTAGAAGGGTCTAGGACTTTTAGGCTCCTACCGTTAGCCGCGCCTGCTTCTCCTCCAGGGTTCCGCCTCTGCGCATTATCCACCAGCTTTTCTCCTCAGCTGGCCCACCCCCATCCTTTCACCCTGACCAATGACTGAGTTAAAATGCGTCGAAACTCACTTTAACAATGCTCTTGTTTAGCAACCAAAATTTTGGGTTCAATTGTGGTCGTAAATCGAGGGCTATCTCTTCCTTCCTCTGCATGGGAGCCTTGTCCTAGTAAACTCCTTCCCTTTTCTGGGAATTTTCCTCTCTGTTAGAAGCACCAAAATAATCCAAATGATATAAGGTCTCCTGCTGGAGCAGGGGGTTGGACTAGATGGCCTCAGGGTCCCTTCCAGCCCTGGATTGCTGTGCTGTTTCAAAGCATCGCCTGAAACTACGTCTGGTGCCAGGGTTTGTGGTCCTTCCCAGTGGTGAAATTCAATTTTTTTTACTACCGGTTCTGTGGGTGTGGCTTGGTGGGCATGGTGTGACTTGGTGGGCGGTGGCAGGGGAAGGATACTGCAAAATCTCCATTCCCACCCCACCCCAGGGGGAAGGATATTGCAAAATCTCCATTCCCACCCCACTCTGGGGCCAGCCAGAGGTGATATTTGGCAGTTCTCCAAATGACTCAAAATTTCCGCTACCGGTTCTCCAGAACCAGCTGGATTTCACCTCTGGTCCTTCCTTTTTCTCTCTCTCCCCCTCCCTCCCTCCCTCCATCCATCCATGTCATTCCCTTTCCCTTCCTTCCTTCCCTTCCTTCCCTTCCTTCCTTCCTTCCTTCCTGTCTTTCTCCCTTCCCTCCCTCCCTCTTTCTTTCTTTGTTTCCCTTTTCTTTCTTACTTACTTTCTTTCTCTCTCCCCCTTCTTTTCTTTCTTGTTTCCCTTCTCCCCCTCTTTCTCCCTTCCCTTCCTCCTTCCCTCTCTCCTTCTAGGGCTAAGATACCCACCCGAAACAAAAACTCCTTTGGATGAAGCTGGGTTATTTAGCACCCCCCCCCTTCTCTCCCCGTTCGGTGTCAGGCATGGCCAGGTACAGGGGAGCTTCCACCCCTCTCCTTCCTTCTCCTAACAAGCACCTGAGGCCGTTTGGTTGGAGCACCTGCCCCAAAGCCTCCCAGCCCCTGCATTGATCGTGTGGCTTCTGGCTGCCACCATTGGCAGTCAGCTGATTGGCTGGCAGCGAACTGTCCCGTGCGGCCAAAAGCCCAAGGTGAACCGTATTTCGGTGAATGGGCCGCGGCAAAGGGCCTGGGACAGAGGGGCCGAGGCCCATTGGCCAGGGTGAAAGAATGGGGGCAGGCCAGCCGAGGAGAAAAGCTGGTGGATAATGCACGGAGGCAGAACCCTGGAGAAGTAGGAGCCTAGAAGTCCCATTCTGCCTGCTGGCTGGCATGGGTCTAAGCTTCCACCCATGATATAATCCCAATGGGCAAATGCCATAAATCCATAGCAGAGATCCAGTTTCTAATCTTTGATATTTGTATATTGCTGAGGGTTCCTCAGAATTCAGGTTAGTAAACTTTATAAATCAGCATATAAAGTGCATGGTCTCAAATAATGATTCTATAAGCAGTCATCGGTGACTATCGTTCCCCCAAACCTTGCCCCGAACAAGCCCAGGGTTCATTCTTTTATCTGTCCTCTTCCCTGTGGACTGATACTTTATCCACCCACTTGTGGTTTGGTCCTTTTAAACAACATTAATCTGCAATAAACAAGACCTTCTGCTGGTAAAACAAACCCCAAGTTATGAAAACAGCTTAACTTTCCATCCCCAAAGAAATGCGCCCTTATTTTGCTGTCCAGGTTGTCCAGGGTGCCACATTTTTGTCATCTGCCCAGGCCACCTGAAATGCAGGTCACCCCTACCGCAATGGGGTATGTGTTCTTATCACTGATATTTTGTGGGGGAGAAACCTTTCCTAATTCAAAAACATTAAAATGTCACTTATGAATAAATTAGAGGCCTGATTTTGTGCCGACCTCCAGTTGTATAAATAGCTGAATAGAGGGAGCAGTTTAAACATCTTCCACCAACCCAAAGCTTCCCATTTTCCATTTATGAGATCAAAGGTGGCTTTCAGGTCTATCAACACTGAGAAGAATTTCCCTTCCCTTATATCTTGCTGGATTCGCATATTCAGTGCTCTAGTACAGGAATCTCCAAACTTGCCAACTTTACAATTTGTGGACTTCAATTCCCAGAATTCCCCAGCCAGCTATGTTGAAGTCCACAAAAAACTCAATCAAATAGACCTGGAAGGGGCCTTGGAGGTGTTCAACCTCCTGCTGCAGCAGGAGAGCCTGCACCATTTCAGGCAGTGGCTGTCCAGTCTATTTTTAAAAACCTCCAGTCACGAAGCACCAGTGATGAAGCCTTAAAGTTTCCAAGTTTGTAGATTCCTGCTGTAGTACCAAGCCATTTTTTGAAGTTAAATAGCCTTTCCTGGGTTCTTTAGCAAGAATTTAATCTTCCTTCCGCTATTGGGTATACCGTTTCTCTGTGGTGTTAACGAAGAGAGAGACGGGTCAGTTACGGGCTGAATCCTTCCTGCCTCCTCTTTTGAATGCTCCTCCTCCAACCAGCTTGTTTTGAAGAGATTCGTTCCTAAGCTCCTCATACAGATCCATATACACTTCTGGCCTCTTTAGCCACCTGGCAGCTTTCTCACATTCTGACCCCATGGGTGATAAAGGCAGAGCCCTTTGGCTATTACACTCCACCTGCATAAAGTGGGGTGCAGGGCAGGCTTGAATGATCACCTTCTGGGAAGGAGCCTCTGCCGGGATCTTTGCACAGACTTCTTCAAGGATGTACTTCAAACAACTAGACTAGAACAGAACAGAACAGAACAGAACAGAACAGAACAGAACAGAACAGAACAGAACAGAGTTGGAAGGGACATTGGAGGTCTTCTAGTCCAACCCCCTGCTTAGGCAGGAAACTACATCACTTCAGACAAATGCTTATCCAACATCTTAAAAACTTCCAGTGTTGGAGCATTCGCAACTTCTGGAAGCAAGTTGTTCCATTGATAAATTGTTCTATCAGGAAATTTCTCCATAGTTCTAAGTTGCTTCTCTCCTTGATGAGTTTCTATCCATTGCTTCTTGTCCTGCCCTCACGTGCTTTGGAGAAGAGCTTGCCTCCCTCTTCTTTGTGGCAGCCCCTGAGATATTGGAAGACTGCTATCATGTCTCCCCTGGTCCTTCTTTTCTTTAAACTAGCCAGGCCCAGTTCCTGCAACCATTCTTCCTATGTTTTAGCCTCCAGCCCCCTAATCATCTTTGTTGCTCTTCTGTGCACTCTTTCCAGAGTCTCAACATCTTTTTTACATCGTGGTGACCAAACCTGAATGCAGTATTCCATGTGTGGCCTTACCAAGTGGTAATAACACTTCACGTGATCTTGATTCTGTCCCCCTGTTTATGCAGCCCAAAACTGTGTTGGCTTTTTTGGCAGCTGCTGCACATCGCTGGCTCATATTTAAATGGCTGTCCACTAGGACTCCAAGATCCCTCTCACAGTTACTACTATTGAGCGAGGTACCACATATACTGTACCTGTGCATTTTGTTTTTCTCTCGGATCAGAGATGGCTGCCCTGTGTCCAGGGAAGAATTTCTCAACTTCAGCAACTTTAAGGTTGAGAAATGCCAGCCTAGATATCCAAGCAGGTAAAGTCCAGGCTATTGTGTATCTCCTAGCAACTTCTCCACATTCAGGTTTCTTGCATATTTCTTTTTTGTAAAACAGACACAAAGTTCAGCCTCCCCACATGCACCTGTTGGGCTTATTTCAGCCCACTCTTCAGTATAAAACAAAATTCCCCTGATTTGCAAGCAATGCTTTATATGTAACCGTGGAATTAATGTCAATAGGAGACAAATGCTTATTCCTTGGACAGCAAAGGTGGCTAACCAGCAAATACTAGAGTGCATAATGTCTTACTTATTTTGGCCATGTCATGCAGGGTAATTTGCGGGAGAAAGCAATTCCATTGGGAAGAGTTAGTAGCAAAAGGCAACCAGGCTGCCAAAGAAGACGGTGGCTGGACACCATCAAAGCTGACACCAGCCAGAGCGTAGAATAAATCAAAGAAGCAGTGCAAGATCTGAAGACATGGAGAGATCACCTGGCCCTTAGAATCACCAAGAGTCAGACACGACTGAATCGATGATAATATCGTCGTCATCATCATCGGTAAAATTAGGATTGTCAGGCCTACCTATTCTCCCCTTCCCCAAGCATCCGGTCTATTCCCAAGGTTGAAGTGATAAAAGACAGCATCTTCCAGTGAGGGTGCCTATTTGTGGAGCAAGGCTGTTTCCAAAATTATGACCATATTATGCCCTCTTTAAATATTTAACCAAATTGGGAGGGGGGTGGCATTTAAACAATCCACTCACACAAGAGAGCAGCTCTTGTTTTAGTGGCTGCCATCCTGTCATAACAGAAGAGCCATGAATTTTCCAACTATTGAATGAAGAGAATAATAAATGAAGCAACGTTGTCATTCCGTTCGTTGCAGGAATAACAGAAAAGCTCAAGAGGATCTTGAACATAACCTCCATGCACACTTCAAACCCACTATACACTAAGGCAGAAGCTTGTCCACTCCAAGGATAAAACACCCAGAGACAAACTGAGAAACATAGTATATGCAGTACAATGCAATGAGCCACGTGTAGATCTGTACACTGGGGAAACAAAACAACCACTTCATAAACGCATGGTACAACATAGGAGAGCAAACCCATCAGGACTAGATTTGGCAGTCCATCTGCATTTAAAAGACAAAGGCCACTCTTGTGAAGACAGCAAAGTCCACAGTTTGGACAGAGAGGATCGCAGGTTTGAAAGAGGGGTCAAAGAGGCCATCATCCAAATTGAACAGCCCTCTGTCAACAGAGTGGGAGGAATACGACATCATCTATCTTCAGGCTACAACACAATCATTTCAGCAGTTCCAAGAAGTCTCCACACCCATTTGCACCATTGAGGTGGCCCTGAGGACACAGATAAACCCCCAGGTGGCCTCAATGGCTCTCTAAAAGGATGCAAATGACCAGCTGTCTGCAAGGAATATAAATCCTTCCATTCCCCACCATCCAGTCAGAATTGAAGAAGCTTTTGGATGAGAAGAGAAACATCTTCAAAGAAAGATCAGAAAATCCAGTTGCCTCTTGAAAAAGCACCTTTGGGACAAGTGTGACCTGGATGACCGAGAATCTCCATAGACATTTACTGAATGAAGGCGGATGTTAGGAAAGAGGATGGGGAATGGTGCTGCAGAGCAAAGGATGCGGGCTTACTCCAAAAAGGATGCTTGATTGAACAATGTGAAGTGAAAGAGACTCTGCTAAGAGAAAAATGAATATAAAGATGATTGCTACAGAAATGGAGAATGAGAAATATATAATAAAGGTAAAGGTTCCCCTCGCACATATGTGCTAGTCATTCCCGACTCTAGGGGGCGGTGCTCATCTCCGTTACAAAGCCGAAGAGCCAGCACTGTCCGAAGACGTCTTCGTGGTCATGTGGCCGGCATGACTCAATGCCAAAAGCACACGGAACGCTGTTCCCTTCCCACCAAAGGTGGTCCCTATTTTCCTACTTGCATTTTTTACGTACTTTCGAACTGCTAGGTTGGCAGAAGCTGGGACAAGTCACGGGAGCTCACCCTGTTATGCAGCACTAGGGATTCGAACCGCTGAATTGCCAACCTTTCAATTGACAAGCTCAGTGTCTTAGCCACTGAACCACCGTGTCCCTTTTGAGAAATATAGTGCATATAGAAAGACAAATAGTGCAAAATGTAGCAAAAAAAGATCAATAAATGGTTAAGATTATAAAAAGAAGAAGAAAATACAATGCAGTTTTAATAGAAAAACAAATTGCTTCAGGAGTAGGCAAAGAGACTAAACAAGGAGCCTCTGCAAGAATAAATAGGATTAAAAATAAGAGTGGTAAAATAGTTTGAGACAAAACTTAAGTGAAGGGGTGGCAGAAGGAATATCTCCGAGATTGTATGTAGAGATACAACAAAGAGTAGAATTGAAGACCAGCATTGTACATGTTGGCATCCAAGAAACTACTGCTGTCAAGAAGGTCTAGTTGCTGTGAGGATTTTAAAAAACGGGGAGGCTGCAGTTGTAGCCGGAGAAGCATGGTTGGCCCATGGAGTGATTGTGCTCCTTGTTTGGGTGAAGGCTGCATCTACGGCTGTCGATTGAAAGCACAGAATTATTGTTCCCTCACACAAAGAGAAAGATTCTGTCCCCGATAAGGAAAGTGAGTTCACAGTTCTTCTATGTTAAAATCCAGTATTCATCTCTCTTTTTCACTTTCTTTCATACACATACACAATTACGCAACCACACCCACAATTGTCCCTTGTGTCTCATGAGTATGAGACTGGCCTTGCATCATCTCTAGGCCATGAGTTACACCACCTTCTCATGCTTGGTTCTACATTGCACAACCAAATCTCTTGCAGACAAGATTGGAGCCAGGCCCCCGGAGCTCTCCTCTGGCCACAGTCTGGATCGCCCAGACCCATATCTGCACACCAGGCCAATTTCCCATTCAGCAGGGTGCAACAGGAGGAGGAAGGTATTGAATCCCTGAAGCCTCTGCAGCACTGGCGGCTCCTGTCCTCCCAGAGTCCATCATGACCTCGGCCACATGACTTCCTTTGGGCAGCTCAGAATCACCCATCAGAGCGAGACGTACGGCTGGCCCCTGCTGCAGCTGCGCAGTCTGAGCTGGCACACTTGCCCCGAGGACCTCTAAACTCTGCCCGACATAGAGGAGAAAGGCTGCCTCCTCCGAGGTGCCTGGAGGGGAGGCATCCCATGCTGGATCTGGAACAGTTAAGCTTTTATGCTGCAAGGACGCAGCGGGGACCTGTGACTCACCTGAAGTGGAACCTGCGGGAGAGCAGACCTGGAAACGGGGAGGGGAGCCCCGCAGATTGGCAGCCATGGCTCCTGGTGGAGAAGTGGGTGGAGGGTATTGCGTGGTGAGCTGGGCTGTGAGGCCAGATGGATGTCGCTGTCGAAAGCCCAGCCGCAAGATGGTGTTCTGGGAATTTTGGGATTGATCCAAGTTGGAAGAGTCAAGGAAGGCCTGGTTGGCTAAAGGTTCTGTGGGGAGGACAAACAGGGAAGCCTGGGTCAGCCTCCTGCTGCCGAGGGGAAAGAACCACCCTGAGCCTTCCCAACACCTTGGCCCTCACCCTATAATCCCATATCGGATGTCACGCATTTCCACCCCTTCTTCTTTGAGGGCATGCAGGGGGTGGGTGGAAAATCGGGCCTCCAGGTCTCCCTTCACGTGTTCCTCAAGTGGACCTCTGCCCTGGCTGCATCCACCTGGGGGGGGGGGGGGGGGGGGCGGGCGGGAGGGCCCCCCCGGGCCCCTCGCGGGGGGTCCGCGGGGGGGCCCCCGCCCGGGGGGGGCGCGGGGGGGGGGGGGGGGGGCATTAGCGATATGGAAGTCCTCATGGCAATCCATGGAGGGTCTCCTCTGGGATCACCCTTGGATGAGCGGGGATAACATTGGACTGAGGTAGATGGCGATGGAGGCCACCATTGCATCCTTCTGCCGCCTTTGGAGAAATAGCCAGAACCTGGGGAAGGAGGACCCTCTTTGTCCCCCCATGGCTTCACAAAGTATCCCTCTCAGCTTATCTCTGGGGAGCTCCCCTCCATGGGTGCCCCCTCAAGGAACTTTCCCCTGGCTGGCTAGATAACCAGATATGGCAATCCCTGAGTGTCGGGTCTGGGTGGCACTTCATTGTGGAACTGGGGTGTCTCCCCACTTCCACTCAAACAGCCCCAAGGTCCCCAGGCCAAGGTCTGCCCCAGCTGCCCTGACCCCTTGGGACACTGCTGCAGCTCAGCAGAGGAGACCGAGGAGATGTACGGGGGGGGGGGTGTGCTGGATTGGGGCCCGAGGACAGCCTGAGGGATTTGGTTGGAGTCAAGGGCTGCCCATATTCCCCCCCATGCCACCTTGTTGGTCCAGCCGGCTGGATTCAAAGTCGGGCAGCAGATTCCTCTCGTTGAATTGGTCGTGAAGGAGGGATTTGAGCTCCTGGTTTTCGCGAAGGAGCTGCACCAGCTGTTTCAATTCCTCGTTTTCAGCCACGAGGGCCTTGATTTCTTTTCTCAATGCCTCATAGCGAGCGAAGATAGCCATCCCCTTAAAAATGCTCTGAAGTGGGGAAATTTTGCTGCCTCAGGGTGCCCCAAAAGAATGACATTCAGAGAGCCATGTGGGAGCCCCAGCTGCCAAGAGCTCCCCTCTCCTATCCACTGCCAGGATGGTAGGTGGCAGCTTAGACAACTGGCACAGTGTCACAGGCAGCCTTTGTGATGCGGTCAGGTGGGGGAGGGAAGGAACTGGAAGTGTGGGGGTGGTGGTGCTGGGCTCTGCCCCAGAGCAGACAGGAGCTCCTGGGATGGCCCAGAGGACCCTGACCCAGTTGGGAGGGGCCCTCGCCAGCCCAAAGGTGGTGCCTGGTTCTAGCCAGCTGTTCTAGCTGCCCAGAGTCCCTTGGGAGTTGGGTGGCATAGAAATGCAATAAATATAAATATTATAAAAATTAAAATTAAATTAAATTAAATTAAATTAAATTAAATTAAATTAAATTAA
>WNWU01000085.1:1276305-1288206 GCA_012654045.1 Ptyas mucosa
AAATTAAATTAAATTAAATTAAATTAAATTAAATTAAATTAAATTAATGAAGTGTGTGTTTGGGGGGGGCTTCTGGGGGAATCTGCTATTTTGGGAACTGGCCATTGAGGTCGGGGTGGAGAGACTGATTGCGGCTGGAACATTGACCTCTTCCTCTGGCCTGCCAGCCTTTTGACGAGGATCCCCAGCCCTTGTGGCAAGAGGGGAAGTTTGGTGCCCTGGAAAGAGGCAGGTGGGCTCTGACGCCAGCCTCAAGGGCAGCTCTTCTGACTAGCTCCCTTCAGTCCATGGCCAAATTGCAAGGGGCAAAGCCCAGAACATGGATGGTGCTCACAGCCCATGAACTTCCCAATGCTGGTGCAACCCAAGCCATCCAAACTGTACTTCAAAGCTTTGCTTAAAATACCGAAAGACTGATTTAATGTAAGAGCTTTGTTGAAAACAGCTAAATGGACTCCTGTCCCTTTGTGTCCATTGGCCCCCACCAGGATTGGTCCACAGATGAGATGGACCTCTGACAGGGCACCAGGAGCATCCTGGGAGCCTTCAGTAAGCAGTCAAACATTCTGGGCCATCCGTGACTTGCCTATTATAATATTTATGCTTCCTCTGGACAAGAAGTCATCTTCCCCCCTTTGGCCAACTGTTGGTGCTCTGAAAACTAAGCAGGCTCAGACTTGCTGACCCACGGCCATGGGCTGGAGGAAAGTCCCCGAATTGTCCCGTGGGTGGGGTTGGGGAGCTGTGTCTTGTTCCATGGAGCCTCACAGAGCTGTGCAAGTTGAGTTCCACCTGGGGAGGCTCACAGGAGGCTCCACGGAGCTTTGCCTGGAAGAGAAAATGGCTCAGATGGGACAGGAAGTGCCCATTGTGCCAAGAGTGGCATCTGCTCACGCTGGAGGCTCCCCAGCCAGGCAGGGGTGAAGGGGCACGGCCATGGGGTGGGCAGGGAGGTATGTGTATCACACACACTGGCACCTCTCTACAGCCATGGAGACGCCAACAGATGCAGCCGAGTCCTATTATTTGGCTGTGGAAGGGTAAAGGGGGAGAATACTGGGGAGGGGAGAGGAAGGGGCTGCCTGCCAGCAACTTTGCCCCCTCAGCTTTTTCCCTGCCAAGGTCTGCCAGAGTGATTGGGCTCAGATCAGGCGAGCGCCAAAGAGAGGACCCATTTCGTAGCTCAACAGGCAGCGTTTCCCCACAGATGGACACCCCACATTAAGTCTTTGGTTTTGATTTGATTTTATTAGATTTATATACCGCCCTACTCCCGAAGGACTCAGGGCGGTGAACAGCCAAAAAGATAAAACACACAGATTATAAAATTTAAAACAGTATAAAAACATATTAAACAATTTGGCCCGAAACGAATTAAAAAACATCCCTATATTTAAAAGCAGATTTAAAATTACTCATATACGGTTTAAAAGGAAAGTTAGGCCAGGCCAGCCTGTTGGAATAAAAAGGTCTTGAGGGCGTGGCGGAAGGTGCGTAAATCCAGGATCCTCCATATATCCAGGGGGAGCTCATTCCAGATAACAGGTGCCCTCACAGAGAAGAATCTCCCCATGGGGGCCGCCAGCCAACACTGTTTGGCTGACGGCACCCTGAGGAGCCCCTCTCTATGGGAGCGTACTGGTTGGTGAGAGGCTATTGGTGGCAGCAGGTGGTCCCGTAAGTATCCAGGTCCTAAGCCATGGAGTGCTCTAAAGGTGGTAATCAAAACCTTGAAGCGCACCCGGAAGACCACTGGGAGCCAGTGCAGCTCGCACAGGAGAGGTGTTACATGGGAACGCCATGTCGCTCCCATAACCACCTGTGCGGCTGCACTCTGGAGCAGTTGGAGCCTCCGGCTGCTCCTCAAGGGAGCCCCATGTAGAGAGCATTGCAGTAGTCCAGGCGGGAAGTGACAAGGGCGTGAGTGACCGTGCGTAAGGAGTCCCGATCCAGAAAGGAACGCAACTGGCGAATCAGGCGGACCTGACGAAAAGTCCTCCCGGCCACAGCCGTCAGGTGCTCTTCTAAAGACAGCCGTGAGTCCAGGAGGACACCCAAGTTGCGAGCCCTCTCTGTGGGGGCCAATGACTCACCCCCAATAGTCAGTGATGGCACCAACTGACTATATTGGGACGCCGGAATCGGGACTCTTACTTGTAAAGACAACCCCCCCCCCCCCCACTTGGCAGCATCTGATCCTCAGACCTGCTCCTATGCTTGTTGTTCATCCATCCCATTAGCCATGTTAAGACTCCGTGTGGGGTGTTGGGCGATGACTGGTCAGGCCTAGCCAGGCGGGGAACATCCTCGCACACGGTCAAACATGCAGATCCTGCAGTTGTTGCACCGATGGTTCCGGGCTTGCACAGCTGGTGCTTGTGCTGTGCTTCTGCAATGGACCTTCCTTCCTTCCTCTGCTTGGCAGCCTTTGTGGATGGGGCCGCTCCAGCAGAGCAATTGTGTCTCAGTGTTTCTCTAGTGGTTGTGTCCATGACAAGCAAGTTCAAGAAGGCCTTTAATGAACCTATGCCAGTGATGGCTAACCTTTATGCCATCGCGTGCCAAAAGCAGGGGGAGCGTAGTGGGGTCACACGCACACGTGCCAACATCCATAATTCTATGTGCCCTGCCCCCCCATGCTCCCCCCGCTTTTGGCATGTAGGCCCATTTTTTGCTCTCCCCAGGCTCCAGAGCCTTTCTAGGAGCCTGGGGAGGGCAAAAATGGTCTTCCCCACCCCCCAATAGGTCCTCCGGAGGCTGGAAACAGTGTGTTTCCTGACTTCTGGTAGGCCCAGAAGGCCAAAAAATCAGCTGGCTGGCGCACGCATGCGTGCCGGAGCTGAGCTCGCGTGCCCACCGATATGGTTCCACGTGCCACCTGTGGCACCCGTGCCATAGGTTCGCCATCACGGACCTATGCAATGTTTCTGCTGCCTTCCCTCCGTGCGACTGTTTTCCAACCGAGCTCCCTGGAAAGAAGGTGCGTGGAGCTGTGCTTGTTTGGCATAATCTGCCCACCAGTCTAAAGGAGGTTAGAGGCTAAAAGGTATGGAAAACAGTTGCAGGAGCTGGACGTGTAGTCTAGAGAAAAGAAGAACTAGGGGTGATAGGATAGCAGTATTCTCATATTTGAGGGGCAGCCACAAAAAAGAGGGACTCAACTTATTGTCCAAAGTACCTGAAGTCAGGAGAAAAAGCAACGGATGGAAACTCATCAAGGAGAGAAGCAACCCGGAATTAAGGAGAAACTTCCTAACAGTGAGGACAATTAACCAGTGGAACAGAAGTTGCCTTCAGAAATCGCAGGTTGGCAATTGAGTTGGCACAGCACCTTATGGTATGGGAAAAGTAAGATATACAGTTACTTTCAAAGATACTGTAAAAGAAATGTTTTATTAGTAGTATGGGAGAAAATTAGAGAACAACATTATTTGAAGATACCAGTTTGGCTTTCAACAATGGAAGCACTTATCCATCCGAATAGTATAAATATGGAAAATATTGTTAGTTATAAAGATATTTTGCCTGAAAAGGGGGAGCTCAAAACTAAACAAGAATTGAAAAGGGATTGATATGGTTTGGTATACACAATTGCAGATACAATCTAGATATGAAAAAGATGCTAAACTATATGCATAGTTTTTATATGGAATTGACAGAACTGGATAAGATACTAAGAGGAACAGAAGAGATGGTGTGTTGTGGCCTGCTAGTGGCCAGTGGATATGGCAGCAGATATCAGTGAGGAAGCTGCGGAGGAACATGGGCCAGTCCTGGAGTCCGGGGAAGGTTCTGATGAAGGCTCTGCGTCGGAGGCAAAGAGGGGGCCAGGGCTGGATGTCAGTTATCAGCTGCCTTCAGAGGCAGACATCAGTGAGGCAGACAAACAGCTGGAGCCTGTTCCCAGTGTGTGCATGCACAGAGTTGCCAGACGAAGGGAACAGCTAAGGAACAAGGGTCGACTTGGCAGTAAGGCCACAGGTGGACAATGAATGGCCCCTCCCAGAGGGAATAAAAGAGGAGCGAAAGGGGAATGGAGTTTGCAGGAGACAATTAGTTCATTACTGCATTCTTGCGGCATCTGAAAGATATCGGCCTGGCCACTCTCCAAGCCTGATAAAGGTTGGTAATGGTGAACTATCTTTTTTTTATTAATATAATTTTATTTAAAAAACAAAAACAAAGGTAAAACATTCCATCTTTCCTTATGCAGTGTGTCGTCTGGATACATACACCTCTGTACTACATCATTCCTCGTTTATCACATCTTTCACATTCACATTCACATTTATTTTATAATATGATAAGTACATTACACATTTAAATATTGTAAAATTCCCCATTTTCTTCTTAACATCTTTCAGTAATAATACCATATTAACATCAAATATCATTATTCTCTTCATTCACATACTAGCAATTTTCATCTTATTTATAACTCTTTCTTAATATATTTTCTACTTATTTTTGGTCTCCTTCATTTCCAAACTCCATTTTTATTCTCCAACCATTGATAAATATTAAGTTTGCTCTTTAATTGCTAACTTTAATCTATTCATTTCTGCACATTCTAATATTTTCCTTATCACCTTCTCTTCAATAGGAATCTCTCCACTTTTCCAATGTTGTGCAAATACAATTCTAGCTGCAGTTAATACATGAATAATTAAATATACATTCTCTTTATTATAGGTTTCCGGTAAAAGTCCTAACAGAAATATTTCTGGTTTCAACTCAATACGTTGTTGTATCATCTCTTCCAGCCATGTCTTAATTTCCCCCCAGTACTTCTTTGTTTCTTCACATGTCTACCACATATGATAATAGGATCCAGTTAGTTGGTGACACTTCCAATATTTAGCTGATTTATCTTTAAACATCTTTGCCAGCCTCGCCGGTGGTAAATGCCATCTGTAAAACATCTTATACAAATTATTTTTATATGCAGTTGACATCATTAATTTATAATTCTTATCCCACAATTTCTGTCATTTATCCAATTCTATCGCATAATTTCACCCATGCTATCATTGTCTCTTTTTTCACCCATGCTATCATTGTCTCTTTTACTTGTTCCTCCTCCAATTTCATACCCAATAGATAATTATACAATTATTATATATATGCCCTCTCTTCTGTTCCTGTTAGGATTTTATCTAACTCCATTAATTCTTGTATCTGCACATATGAATACCACGTTATATTGATCCCTTGTTCGTTCCTTTTTTCTTTTGTTTTACGACCCCCATCTTTGTTTAAGATATCTTTATATCTTACAATATTTCCCATATTAATAATATTTGGGTGAATCAATGTTTCCATTGTTGAAAGCCAAACTGCTATCCTCAAATAATGTTGTTCTTTAATTTTCTCCCACACTAATAATGATGCATTCCTTATGTAGTGTCTTTGAAAATATCCATGTATCTTATTTTTCCCATACCATCAAAATGCCTGCCGCCCCAGTGGTAAATCGTGTCCTTCCAGGGTCAGTAGTCCTGTATTCCGCAGTACAATCCATCTTTCATCCATGACAAAGTTGCTGCCTGGTAGTACAGTTCCCAGTTTGGTAGTCCACTTGTGAACTATCTTAAAAGGCTGTGGAGAAGAAAGACTTTGCTGGAGAGGAATTCACTTTTATTTGTTAAATAAAAGGCGTCTTTGTCGGGACGAGGACTCAGCTTCATGGTTTGGAGAAGCCTAGGTCAGAACAGGGTGATAAAAAAATTTTATAGTTACTTATTGCGTACAAAATTAGACAAAGAACAAGTAAAGGAAACAATGATAGCATGGGCAAAAAACTTGGGTTATTCGGTAGAGTTAGATAAATGGCAGCAACTATGGGATAGAAACTATAAATTAACAACGTCAACTGCATACAAGGAGAACTTGTATAAGGTGTTTTACAGATGGCATCTTCTACCAGAAAGATTGGCAAAAATGTTTAAAGAAAAATCAGCTAAATGTTGGAAATGTCACCAGCTACCAGGATCGTACTATCATATGTGGTGGACATGCATAGAAGCTAAGAAATACTGGACAAAAATTTGTATATGGTTGGAGAAAATGATACAAAAACATATTGATTTTAAACCTGAATTATTATTGTTGGGGATTTTACCAAAAACTTATAGTAAAGAAAATGTATATCTGATTACTCATGTAATAACTGCAGCTAAAATTGTATTTGCACAAAATTGGAAAAGTGAAGAGATTCCTATGGATGAGAATGTTATTAAGAAAATATTAGAATGTGCAGAAAGGAATAGATTAGCACTTGCAATTAAAGAAAAAGAAGATTCTTTTTTATTGAAAAGTTTTAAAATATTTTTACAAACAAACAAATCCCTCCGCTTCCTTCCCCCTCCCAATCCCTTCTCCCTCCCCCCCTCCCCCACCCCCGACTTCCCAGAGCAGAATAGCATCTTTAGTCAAGCATAATTATCCTTAAACTAGTAAGCATGTCTCCCCCTAGAACTTTAACTCCACTATCAATAACACAATACATCAGTAAACTGAAATTCACTCATACACTATTTGATATTTTCTTGTATGATTCTGAATATAATCAATCCATCTTCTCCATTCTGATATATATCTTTCTTGTGTATAGTCCTTCAAGTAAGCTGATATTTTTGCCATTTCCGCTAAATTCGCTACTTTCAGTGTCCACTCTTCAATAGTAGGCAAAGCATCCTTCTTCCAATTTTGCGCAACCAACAGCCTGGCTGCCGATAATAAGTTTAAAATCAGCTTAGTCTCTAGTGATGTACAGTCCACAGTGATACCCAACAAAAACAATTGCGGAGTAAATTTCAACTTTTTTAAAAAAATATTCTGCATCACCCACCAAATTTTTATCCAAAAAGCCTTGATTTTCTTACAAGTCCACCATATATGAAAATAAGTTGCATCCTCACAGTCACATCTCCAACATTTAGCTTGCACATTTGGGTACATACATGACAATTTTTTAGGATCTAAATGTCATCTATAAAACATTTTATAAAAATTTTCCCTTAGATTTTGTGCTTGCGTGAATTTAACATTTCTAACCCAGATCTTTTCCCAAGTTTCCATCATTACTGGTTCCTGAAAGTTTTGTGCCCACTTTATCATACAGTCCTTAACCAATTCAATTTCCGAGTCTATTTCCAATAATGCATTATACAACCTTTTAATATGCATTTGACTTTGATCCCTAATTTGTTTTACCAAATTCTCCTCTGTTTGCATAACCCCAATTTTTTGATCTTCCTTCCATCTAGATTGAAGTTGGCCATACTGGAACCAAGTATATTATACCTTCTTCTTTCAATTCATTTAGTGATTTCAATTGCCATTTACCCCTTTCCATAAAAAGGAGCTCTTTATAAGTAATCACCTCTTGTTTTTGTTCTATACTTATGTTTTCTATTGCATGTCTGAGATTAGCCCATATAGGTATTTTATAGTCTAACTTATATTGATACTTTTTCCATACCCTCAACAAGGCATTTCTAAATATATGACCTTTAAACACTTTATCAACTTTTTTCTCATATAATAAATAAGCATGCCATCCATATAACAAGTCATAAGAAAAAGAAGATTCTTATTATTATAGTATATGGGAGTTATTCTATCAACGGTTAGAGAACAAATATGAAAATTAGAAAGAAAAGCAGAGAAGTGAAATATGGAAAATGGTTTCATAAAGTTAAATAAGCTAAGAAGAGAATTGTTATAATAGTAGGTAGGTATTAGTATTAAGAATAGACAAAATATTAAATATGGCTGTAAATCTTAATTGTTATTGCACAAAATATTTGTATCCAGACGACACACTGTTTGTATTAAAATAAAATAAAAAATTTAATAATTTTTTTTTATCACTGGAGGTCTTTTTTTATATATAAAAAGTTTTTTATTATTTTTTTTAAACATAAACATAAAACACATTTTTTCAAAACAAAGCTTTTGATCCGGTCACAAATTAATACAAATCACTAACAAATCTTAATTTTCAATTAACACAACATAATATTTAACTCAGTTATTTCCCTTAATTTTATCTATTTAGCTATGCCATTATCCCCCAAAAACTGTTACTTAAATCTTAAATCCTAATCAATTATAATTCCATTTTTCTCTTTCATTTGCTTAGATGGATATATTTTAACAATATAAACCATCACAATTATTATAAACATTCATAAAGTAATTAATTCCAACATAATTATTTTATTTTTACTAATGAACTCAACATTTATAGTCTTTATTTCTGTTATTAAACCTAACTTATTCATTTCATTTTAACTATTAATCTCAACATACTCCTCCTTATTTGGCTATCCCACCTCATTTTATTTTGCTATAAAACCCAGCATCTTTATCTTCATCTTTGTTGTTAAACCAATCGTTTTTATTTCCTGGCTGTTAAACACAGCATAACCATTTTATTTTTGGCTGTTAAATACAGCATACTCATTTTTGTTTTTTGGCCATTACACAGCATATCCATTTTTAATTTTTGGCTGTTACACAGCATAACCATTTTTGTTTGGCCATTGAGACACAGCATGCTCATTTTGTTTTTTGGCCGTTACACAGCATATCCTTTTATGTTTTGGCTGTTACACAGCATATCCATTTTGCTTGGCTGTTAAACACAGCATAGTCATTTTTGTTTTCTGGCTGTCACACAGCATATCTATTTTTATTTTTTGGCTGTTAAACACAACATAATCATAGTTAGTTTAACTATCCCTACTTAATCCTTTCTTTGTTGCTTCCATCCATCTGTACATTGCTTATTTTCAGTTAATCATATTTATCCTTATCCTTTTTCATAACAATTTAACATTGAGACATGTTCTTGCTTAAAATATACCTTTAAATGTATTTATAAATTCCTCTTAACATTTTAAATTAACCATATTTATCTTTATCCTTTTTCATACCAATTTAATATTAACACAATAATTCTTACTTATAATAATTATTATAAGATATAAACATACCTTTAAATATGTTTATAAATTCCTTTTAACATTCTTAATTTCTGTAAAAAAACTCCTTTTTATTATTGCAATCCACCTGTACATTGTTTTATTTTTAATCACATTGTTCCAATCTTCTTTTTTCTTTTTCCAGTTGTGTTTCTTATTTCTTCATCTCCTTGCCTGTAAACATATATTTCCTTCCATTTTCAAAGTTTTCAATTTTGTCCTCCATAAGTCATATTATATCTTTTTATTATTTTTATTCCGGATATAATATATCAAATCTTCTCTTGGGCCTGTGCTTATTCTTTCTTTTATTCCTGCGCCAATTTTTAAGTTATTATTGTTTCAACTATAGGAGTTCCATTATAATTTCCTTTTCTTTTCACAAAAGACAAGCTGCCTGCAGACAGGGGGAAAAAAACCTCCTCTGCAAGATCCCACGACTTTTATCTGTAGGACTCAAAATTTCCCATAGCAAAAAAGAGTTACAAAGTTCCTTTTTGAACCAGATAGTGTCCCTCTACAACCCACATTTTCCATTAATCATGCGAGTATCCATTTTGTGCTATTATGTAACAATCCAATTTATTTCTTCTTTTAATTTTAAAAGTATCCAATCTTTTTTTTTTAATCCAATTCAAATTTTAAAATATCCAGTCTTGTCCCATATCTCGATATTTAATTCCTTTAGTTCTATTCCAAGCTTAGTTGTTTATCGGGTCTTTGTTTCTTTAAGGTAACATTTTAAACTTTCAGTCCTTTTGTTATTCAGCTGCTATTTTGTAGCTAGCAGTCTTCTAGATGATAATTTTGCTCTAGGCGTTGTTCTAGCCTGGGTTGGTTATCACTCACCTGGCTTCAAAGAGCTCCATTTCTATCCACTTTCCTCCAGCACATTTTTTGCCCGGTGTCCCAGCTTTGTGGCAGCCGCCATGGCTGCTTCCCCCTGCCGCCGACTCACAGAGGGTTTCCTCTGACCTCCGAGGAACTTGTCTGTTCCTCTTGGTCGTCCGAGGTGCCCCTCCTTTTCCCCCGTCCCTACAGGATGATTCCAGTCTGAAGACCCATTGGTGGTGATTCGGCAGCCGGGGTTTTCGCGGGGCTCATTAGAGCCCGCTATTTCCCTGACTGTCTCGCCGCAAACCGGAAGTCCATCACTGGAGGTCTTGATGAAGAGATTGGACAGCCATTTGTCTGATATGGTACAGGGTCTCCTGCTTGAACTGGGGTTTGGACTAGAGGATCTCCAAGGTCCCTTCCAACTCTGTTATTCTGTTAGCTATTTATGTGGACTGAGGGCAGATTTGCTCTAGCACTTCAGTGTCTGGTACCTTATCTCACCATCCGGTGCCTGTTGTTGTTAGTTGCGAAGTCATGTCCGATCCATTGCGATCCCATGGACAACATTCCTCCAGGCCTTCCTGTCCTCTACCATCCTCTGGAGTCCATTTAAGGTCATGCCGATTGCTTCAATGACTCCATCCAGCCACCTCATTCTCTATCGTCCCGTTCTTCTTTTGCCCTCAATCTTTCCCAGCATTAGGCTCTTCTCCAGTGAGTCCTTCCTTCTCATTAGGTGGCCAAAGTATTTGAGATTCATCTTCAGGATCTGGCCTTCTAAAGAGCGGTCAGGGTTGATCTCCTCTAGGACTGACCGGTTGGATCGCCTTGCAGTCCAAGGGACTCGCAGGAGTCTTCTCCAGCACCAAAGGCCTCAATTCTTTGGTGCTCAGCCTTTCTTATGGTCCAACTTTCACAGCCATCCATTGCATCTGAGAAAACCATAGCCTTGACTATACATATTTTTGTTGGTAGGGTGATGTCTCTGCTTTTTAGAATGCTATCTAGATTTGTCATAGCTTTCCTCCCCAGGAGCAAGTGTCTTTTAATTTCTTGGCTACAGTCATCATCTGGGGTGATCTTGGAGCCCAGGAAAATAAAATCTATCACTACCTCCATTTCTTCCCCGTCTTTTTGCCAGGAATTGAGAGGGCCAGATGCCATGATCTTAGTTTTCTTAATGTTGAGTTTCAAGCCAACTTTTGCACTCTCCTTCTTCACCCGCATCAAGAGGCTCTTTAGTTCATCTTCGCTTTCTGCTATTAGAGTGGTATCATCTGCATATCTGAGGTTGATATTTCTCCCACCAATCTTAATTCCAACTTTTGATTCATCTAGCCCCACCTTTCTCCAGTGCCTAATACTCTGCAAAGATGCATCCCAGGTAAATACTTGAGCTGCCCTGCAGGCCTTCAATACACACGTTTCTGAAGCATAAGGAAGAGTAGTGAGTATCAAGGTCTCTGTAGACCTTCAGTTTTCTTGCTAGTCTAATTTCAAGAGGTTCCCGCACAGTGGGATGCAACCTACGGAAAGCAGAACTCGCCTTCTCTCTTTTGCAGTGGACGTCTATGGTCACTGGAGAGATGCTGCCAGAGTAATTGAACTGGTCCACTGCTTCTCGTTTCTGACTTTTGATTGTGATTTTGGGTTCTGGGTATGATGCATGAGGAGCAGACTGGTGCACGACTATGGGTTTTTGAATTTTGATGGTGAGTCCAAAGTTGTCACAAGCCATGAGGAATTTGTCCACACTAACTTGCATCTCTGGTCCTGAGTCAGCATTCAGGACATGCAACCTTAAACACTCAAAGAGCCATTTGGACCCATTTCCCACAGAAAAGAAACCACCGGGAGCCACAAAACCTGGGTGGGCAGGGCCAATTCGATGTCACTCACTCCCACCCAGACACATGACACACCCCCCACCCCACCAGCCATGCTACCCAGGTTTTGTGGCTCCCGGTGGTTTCTTTTCTGTGGGAAACGAGTATCTCTCTCTCTGTCTCTCTCTCTCTCTCTCTCTCTCTCTCTCTCTCTGCTCTCTCTGTCTCTGTCTGTCTGTCTCTTTCTC
>WNWU01000085.1:1288216-1401017 GCA_012654045.1 Ptyas mucosa
GTGTCTCTTTCTCTCTCGGCTCTTTCTGTCTCTGTCTCTCTCTGTCTTTTTCTTTCTCACTCACTCTCTCTCATCTATCTATCCATTCATCCATTTACCCCTCCCTCCCTCCCTCTCTTCATCCATCATCTCTCTATCTCTCTATCTGTGCTCTCCTGCCCAGCTTCACCCGTTGTGTGAATCCAACCTCTTGGGCTGTGGAGGGGGAGTGGAGGCTGGAAGGCAAAGCCAAGCGTTGGAGATCCACACAAAATAAGGCAACACCAACCCAGATCCTATCAGGGGAGACCCCCCCCTTCCCTATCCCTCTCTCCCCCTACGGCGGGGGCCCGGGCGACCTGAGGGCGGCTCCCTCCTTGGAAGCGGCCAGCAAGCAAACAAAAGTGGCGCTCCGGCTGAGAGGCGGCGACTTGGAGCCCCACCTCTTGCTGGCCAGAGCAGAGCAGGCAGGGGCTGGGCGACCTCTATACGCAGGTAGGAGGCAGAGGCGCTGCCGAGGGGCTCCTGCGGCCGCTGCGCCTTGTGGGGAGCCCCAGCGGGGTCTCCTCGCTCAGCCCTGGGAAGGCTGTGGCTGCCGGCACCGCTGCATTCCCCGCCAACTGGCGAGGTGGTGGCGCAGCACCTCCCGGGCTGAGGGAGGCCGGACAGGTCAGGCCAGGCCAATGTCTCGGGGCGGAGAGCAGGTTGCGCGTCTCCCCAAGCGATCGAGGTGACCGCAGTACGAACAAGGGCTAGAAGAAGCGCCTGCGAGACCCAGCAAGAGATGAGGCAAGTAGAGGGGTGCTTTGTTCCCGCTCTGAAACATGGAGCGAGTCTCCATCCCCCCCCCTTACCTTCCCGACAATGACATAATAAGGTGCAATGCTTGGAGTAGAGGTACAACCAGGAAGCCTTATTACAGGTAGCCAAGTGGAAACGTGCCCTGTGGATGAGGAAGTTGTGTTGCACAGGTCTTCAGTGAGAGAGGACCTGCCCCACTTGCCCACTCTCCCAATGACTCCCACCGGGCTGCAGAAGCCCACCGTGGCCGAGCAAGATCAGTGTGTTGGTGCTGCTCACTGCTGATAATAGGATATCTAGTTGTTCACAGAGCCCGTCTTTCGCTTCAGGATAACAAGAGCCGGAAGGAGGTCTTCTAGTTCAACCCTTTGCTCAGTAGGAAATCCTCTACCACTTCAAATGGTTGTTCAATCTCTTCTTAAAAATCTCCAATGATGGAGCCCCCACAACTTCTGGAGGGAAGTTGTCCACTGATTTAATTGTTCTTGCTGTTCAGGAAATTTCTTAGTTCAAGTTTGATTAGTTTCTAGTCATGTTCTCATCTTCAGGTGCTTTGGAGAATACCCCCCCTTCTTTGTGGCAGCCCCTCAAATACTGGAATTCTGCTATCATGTCATCCCTAGACCTTTTCATTAGACTAGACAGACCCAATTTCTGCATATGGTTTAGCCTCCTATCCCAATCATCTTTGTTGCTCTTCTCTGGAGTCTCAACATCATTTTTACATTGTAGCGACCCAAACTGGAAGCAATATTCCCAAGTGTGGCCTCCCCAAGGCATTATACAGTGGTACTAACACTTCACATGATCTTAACCCTGTGTTATTCAGGTAGGTCATTGTGGGGGCACGCCAGCACGGATGCTAACCAGGGTGGCCCATCGCCACAGGATTTTTTAAGAATGGTGGTGTTGAGAATAGTATGTAATTTGGATTTGAGTGAGAATTGCGCTGGGTCAGCCTCATTCTCTCATCTGATCGGGTGGCAAGGTAAAGAGTCGAGAGAAGCAGAGATGGGATTCAGTGCAGCGGATGGACGACCATCTTCTCTGCCTTCTCCTGCCCTTCACATTCCATGCACTTGCAGAGGCCGCCTTCATGACCTTGCGTGGATGAGACAGTTGGGCCCACCCATGGTCTCATCCACTCAGCCCACTAGTGACTGTCTTCACATGCCAGGATGGGCAGCAAGGGTTTAAGACCCATCGGCTACCTCAGCTGCTTCATCCAGCGGGTCAAAGCTTAGGACCGAGGTACCTATGAGACCGCCTACTGCCACCAGTAGCCTCTCACCGACCAGTACGCTCCCATAGAGGGGCTTCTCAGGGTGCCGTCCGTCAAACAGTCGACTGGCGGCCCCCAGGGGGAGAACCTTCTCTGTAGGAGCACCCACCATATGGAACAAGCTCCCCCCGGAGATACGGACAATCCCGGATCTTCGCGCTTTCCGTCGTGCCCTCAAGACGTTTCTATTCCAGCAGGCCAGCCTGGACTAACCTCTTCTAAAACTGCTCTTAAATTCTTAAATCTTAATCTCATAAATTTAGAGTTTTAATTTTAGGTTCAAGACCAAATTACTTAATTGTATTTTAATCAATCTTTAAAATATTTGTATTATATGTATTTTATCATTTGACTGTACACCGCCCTGAGTCCCCCGGGAGTAGAACGGTATATAAATATAATAAATAATAATAATAAAATAAAGCTGTTGCCACAGGAAAGCCGCTTTGGGGAGCCACAGGTGAGAGCCGAGTGCAAAGTGGGGCCCAGAGGTGGGTGAGCTGCCTGGAAAGTGTTCCCCCGTCACAGGTGCTCCCCTTCCCTGGCGCCCCATACAGCCCCACCCCTTACTGTGCTTCTGGAGAGACACGACACCTGGCAGCTGAGGCAGCCTTTGCACCCCCTCCTGTCCGTGATGGCGTGTTTTGTTTCCTCCACAACTTCCGTGGCCGTCTGGTTTGTGAGCTGCCCAGACTTTTTCATGGAGAAAACACATTTATTCAGACTCTGCCATGACAAATGAAACCAGCCAAGAGGACCATCCTTTCCCTCTTCCCTTTTCTTTCTTCATTTCACAATCACCCAGAGGATTTGTTCAACATGGCTTGAGGGTATGTAGTTTAAAAAAATGTGCATTACACCCCCCTCCACCGAAATATATTTAAGTGCTAGAACTGAACTGCCAAAATCCCTGTGTAGTTCAGATGCTGTGGACATCGCTGCAAACTCTCAGCAACAGGAGCCCCCAACCCCTGGGCCATGGCCTGTTCAAGGTCTGGGCTGTGGAAGTAGCGTGCGAACATGTGCCTGCGTACAGCTCCAATTGAGTGCGCAGTGGCGTGTGCACAGAGCTGCATTTGTGCGAGCCACATGCATGCCCGCCACTCGTACAAATGGAGTTGCATGCACGTCCACCGCTCATGTGGAACCATCCCTTCCCCCTCCCCCCATTGCTGATCCGCAAAGCTGGAAAGGTTGGAGACCCATTGCTCTGGAAGGCTCCTGCAGCGCACACCTCTCCATCCCTCCCTGGAAGATCAGGTAGACACTGCGCCCAGCCCAGGAAAGGCCCCTTCCTCTCCTTCCTTCCTGGCCGGCTGAAGACAAGCGAAGACCCTGCTGTGGGCATATTCTGACTTTTATTAGACTGCTATTTATACAGCTTAGTGCAGAGGCTGGTCTTGGGGGCAGAGTGGCAGTGGCTCAGCATGCGGCATTTCAAGCCCCCCAAAGCCAGCCACGGGGGGGGGGGGGGGGGGGGGGAGGAAAGTGACCTCAAGTAACATCAACATCCTGGTCAAAAGGTCTCGGCAGACCCCAACATGGAGGTGCCAAGAGAGAGACCTTGAGCTGCGCACTCTCAAGGCTGAGAGAGCCCTCCCCTTTACTGCCCAACACCCACAGCCTCCCCCCAGGGTGAAACACTCTGCCCGGGATGGCCAGGGGGAGCCAGTGGGGAAGGTCATGCCCAGCAAGCAAGGGGAAGGAAGACCATGGTGGGCATCGGAGGGACTCAGTGGGTGCTACTGGGCCCAGGAGGAGGAAGAGAGTTCCCAAAATGAAACAAGACATTTCTAGAACAAAACGCAGTGGACAAGAACAGCAGCATATTTACACCCCTTCCTCAACTCAGGGTCACCCAAGAGATGCAGGGCGTGAATCCCTTCCCTTCCTCGCTCTGGACAGACAGACCAAAGAGGAGTGCCCACCGCTGCCACCTTGTGGTGCCGCCTTCCACAGGAGCATCAGGACCCCGACCCCAGTGCACCAACCAAGCCCGTTGGGAAAAGAGAACAAAACTGGGGAGGGGGCTGTGAGGGAGGAAAGGGCTGGAGACAGCCTAATCCTTGGCACGGCCAATGATGGCCAAGATGTACAGGAAGATGTTGATAATGTCCGTGTAGAGGTTGAGGGCTGCAAAGACATATTCCTCCTGGCTGATAGCGAGCTGCTTGTTCCCCAGGATCAGCTGGGTGTCCACCGCCAAGAACTGCAATGAAGAAGCAGCTGCGTTGGTTCCCAGAAGCTCCAGATGGGGGGGGTGTCTTCCTCTAACCCTCCCGCACAGCAGCCCCTGCTGCTCCCTTTCTTCCCAGGGGCCCCCAGACACTCACGCAGGTGAAGAGCAGGGCCCCAAGAGATGCATAGACAATCTCCAGGATGCGGTTCCGGATGAAGATGCAAAGGATGGCAAAGATGAACAGGACCATCAGGCAGACGATCAGCACTCCGCGGCAGGAGGTGAAGTCGTACTTGGTCTGCAGGAGAGGAGGGGGCCACAGGGCAAGTTCAAAGGGTTTTGACATCCAGGCTGCCTTCCCAGACTGACCCCCGCTCACATGCAACACACACACACACACACAGTGTTCTTGCTTCTCAAAGACTCTGCCTCTCAGGTTGGAGAGGATGGCCGTGGTGGATGCTGCAGGGTGACAAGTCCAGAAATGTGGGAATTCTGGATTCTGTACCCATCTGGCACAGACACGGTGGCTTCACCAGGAATCTCGCTCTCGGGCCCTTCATTCCCAGTGATTCCCCCAGAGTAGCACTGCCAACCGGCATGGGAAATGCTTGGGTCCAAAGCGAGTGAGTGCTCCCCAATCCCCCCTGCATACATGGGAACGTGACCCCGATTTATGGTCTGAGGCCATGTGGCCCAATTCCCCCATCCCAGTAGAAGCAGAGGGGCCCCACCTGCAAGGAGAAGATGACGACAGTGAAGCACACGGCAGTCGTGATGCCCACAGCCATGATGACGGCATCCGTGTTGTAGAAGCTGGCAATCATGCCCACCATGTAGGAGAGACTCAACGTCAGGATGGACTGTAGGGGGAAAGGAGGGTGTTAGTGCCTCCACCAGGGCTTGGAGGGGGGCCTCCTCGCTGCCTTGGGGGGCTTCTCCCGAGAGCCAGCCAGACCCTCCCAAGTCCTCGTGGAGTGCAGCCCCAAACTCTCCCGCCAGGGCCCTGCGCTACCAGGGCCATCAGGTTCCATGGGTGCTTCCGCCGGAACTCCCCGCAGCAGCTCAGGACGATGAGGGAGATGAAGAAGACCGCATAGGAGACGTAGTACGTCCAGACATTCTTGCGCACAAAGCCCTTCACGTCCTTCACAAAGGTGAAGATGGCCACAAAGGAGAAGGTCACAGAGAGCTGGATGGTCAGCACCAGGAAAACCTGCGAGTACAAGGACAGCAGCTCAGCCTGGTCAGGGCAGCCATCTGGGCCACCAGGTGACGGAAGGATCCAGCTGGCCCCCTCCTCTCCCCCGCCTGGACTTTCCTACAAGAGGCACCCAACTCTCTTCCACGTAAGCTGAACTGCTCACAGGGCAAATGGGGGACCCGGTCTAGCTCAGCTTCACCCATGAGCCTGCCCAGCCCTTTCTTGGACAGTGTGGGAAGTCCACCAATGGAAGCCCTTTCCCCAAAGTGGAGAAAGAGCATGGAGACCCTGCTTCATCCTGTCCCAAAGAAGTTCTGGAGATCCTCTCCTCTACATCGTGTTCTTTTTCTGCAAGGTCTACGGAAGAAAGCCCGTCTGTGTGCAGGTAGGGTCCCTCGCCTCTCCTCTGGCCGGAGAAACATTCCCTTCCTCTTGCAAGGAGTGGACAAGGTGCGCGGCCCAAGGGAGGCCACCTGAGCTGAGCCTCACCTCTGGTGGGGCCTCCCAAGGAAGGGACACAGGGGGCCTCTGACCACCTGCAGCCTGGCCCTGGGCAGCGTGGCAGCAACCACGCAGGGGCCTGAGTGGCGCAGTAGACTAAGGCACTGATTAACATTCAGCTGTCTGCAATTACTGCAAGTTCGAATCCCACCAGGCTCAAGGTTGACTCAGCCTTCCATCCTTTCTAAGGTAGGTGAAATGAGGACCCAGATTGTGGGGGCAATAAGCTGACTTTGTATAAATATACAAAAGTATGAAGGCTATTGCTTAACGCATTGTAAGCCGCCCTGAGTCTCCGGAGAAGGGCGGCATATAAATCAAATTTAAAAAAAAAAACAACCAAAGGGGCAGACTCTGACCCAACCAGGACCACGCTGCCCACCAAGCCTTACAGTGACCATCCTGCTGACCTTGCGGATGAAAGCCTGCCGGATGTTCTTGTCGTCCCAGTTGCTGGGGGTGAAGCCCTCATTGTCATAATAAGAAGGTGGACCGTCCTCATGGTAGTTGTTGTGTATCGGCCCTGCGCAGAAGCAGCAATGCAGGCAGACTGAGTGGCTCTCCGTAGGCCCCTGGACACCTGGTCATCCAGAAAGCAGGGCTGGTGCAGGTGGAGCCTGCTCCCCAGGCCCCATAGAGGGTGCCCCCTTCTGCCTGGTCAGAATTCAGGAGAGGTGCACCCCTGGAGGAGGCTGTGGATGCCTTAGGAGGACTCCCTCCATGGCCCAGGATTTTTTTTGGGGGGGGGGGGGGCAGAGCCACCGAGGCTTTGCAGATGGCTTCATGCCCAGGAAACTGACCTGCTCCCTTTCCCACCAGGGCACAACTTACCAGGTGGGCTCATAGGTGCTCCAGGATGCGGCTGTGCGTAGGGGCCCTGGGGGTATGGCCCTTGAGGGTATGCGGCTTGTGGATAAGGTCCATAGGGCCCAGCCTGGGGGTAGGGAGAAACTGGATAGGGGTTTGGCGGATAGCCGGTCTGGCCATAAGGTGCAGGCTGGAACTGACCCTGTGGGTGGGGGGCCACTGGATACGGAGCCTGGACATAGCCAGGGGGCACCGGAGGCTGCGGGCCTGGATAGGTGTCCCCCGACACCAGGAAGCTCTTCTCGTGCGACATGGCGGTGATGCTGGGAGCTGCAGGGGAAGGAGAGGCAGGCAGGTGAAGAGGCAGCATCTGTACAGTCCTTCCTTGCCTTGCCTATCCCCCCCAAAAAAATATCCCAGGGGGAGGATCATTCCCCCCCCCCCCCCCCAACAGGTTTCCTGAGCAACAGAGATGCCCTAAGTAGACTGGGTGAGAATCTCGCTTGTTGGTTAGGCGCGGCCCTTAGACACCCCCACCCCCGTGTTTCCCATCCCCCTTCTGGGTGGGGGGGGGGCAGATTTCTTCTCAACATCCACCACATCCCACCAATCCAGATGCCCTCTCCCCTGCTGCCCCAGTACCTAGCAACCTGCTGGAAGCAAAGGTAGGGAGAGCGGGAGTTTGGGAGGACCCTCCCCCACCCCTTCTGAGGGCATTCACAAAGGCATCCCCTCCCCCCACCAGGCGGAGGCTAGCTATTCTGTCACAGCCTCCACAGCACCTCGTCCTTCCCTGGGGGGGGGGGTGGGGTGCATTTCATTCCCTCCTCCCATGGGATCCCATCTGGTGACACCCCCCCTCCTATCCTGCCACTGTGGTCTTCAATGCAGCTGGTGGCCAATATTACCCCCCCCCCAAAAAAGAACAGCAACCAAAGGTATTTTAAAGAGAAATGTACAAGGGGCAGTTGAGATGGCCAAAGCAATTTAGCAAGAAATTTTAAATTATGTCGTTAAATGTATTGAGGGTCACAGAGTGATTAATTCATGAACTTTTTTCCAGCTCCGGTTGAAGCAGACAGATCTCTCTCCCTCCTCCCTCCCTCCGTGTGTGTGTGTGTGTGTGTGTGTGTGCGCGCGCGCACCCATTTTCTTGCATTTCCCAGGAAGTGGCCCTGGTCCTCCCTTCAGCTTTATCCTCCAGCTTCTAGACCCCAAAAGTTAGATTTCACCAGAATTGGCAGATGATTCTCCCTCATGGCAGGAATGATTCTCTTTCCCAGCAGCAGGTAGCCCCCTCGGGGTATCCTGTGCCCCCCTTGTGGTCTACCATGTGGGGCTCCCTGAGTGGCCAAAGCCAGTTTGGCACTGCTCTTGCCTTTGCTATTGCAAGAGCCCGGCTCGACTCCTGGAGGCTGTTACACCCAAGTATTGAGGGCAATGAGGCCAAACTAGTAAGCCTTCCTTCCTTTGCCCGGGGGGGGGGGGGGCATGGGCCCTTTGGGGACTTCCTGGCTCTGGGACCCCAATCCAAGCGCTAACCGGATCTGGCCCTGCTTGGCTTTCCTTGAGATCAGCTGGAGCTGCCACAGCCAACCCAGAAGCAGCCGTGGGGAATTTCCCCACCCACCACAGCTGCTCAGTGGGTACCTCCTCGGGGGGCGGGTTCTGGGGGCTCCCAAAGACCCACTTGGACGTTGAAAGAGCCATCCTGCAAAACAGACATCTTTGGGACAGGCAGAGCTGGACCCCCGCCACTTCATCAGAAGTGGCCCCGAGGGGGTCTAAGCCCATAAACCACGGCATTCTCAGTTGGGGCTACCAAGGGCTGGAGGGGTTCAGTGCCAAGGAGGACGATCTCTGGAAGGTTCCCAGCTGTTCCCCATTACATGAATGCCCCCCAAATCCCGGCCCGTTACAACTGGGCAGATACACAGGCCCCCACCCAGCCCCATGGCAGACTTTGCCAGCCTCCTCTCCTTCCACAGAGCACCCAGTCGAGGCCACCTCAGGGCCCCAGGATGCATTCAGACAGCCTGGCCCAGCAAGGCCAGACACACCTCCAGTGCCCCCCTGCTTAACAGGAGCAGCTCCCCATGGCTGCCACCACTGTGGGCTTCTATTATGGGCTCCGTTGCCATGGTGCCCAGGGAACCGTTATTCTCTCTGGACAGGCTTCCGGGTGGGGGCGGGGGCTCAACTGGCTCTTTGGAAAGAAGGGAGAAGGGCTTCCAATCCCAGAAGCAGCAGGAAGCGCCACCTGGTCAGATAATCTGTGCACGCCCCGCCTCCTCGGTAGCAATCCTAGCACTGTGCCCAGATGTGACCCTGCTTCCCCCCCCCCCAATCAGCAAGGGCTTCCCCAGCCTCCCCCCCACCCTCTGTCAATCCAGCAATCCTTCTGGACCAGCTCCTTCCTCCATGACCAGGGTTGGTAGGAGGGCAGGGTCAGGCCCCGGGGTCATGCAAGATAGGGTGTCTTGGGGCCCGATCCTCCAGCCTCTCCTTTCCGACGAGAGACCCTTGGGAGAGAACTGTCCGGTGCGGCCTGGTATTCATTGTGTGCCATGAATCCCACTTGGGTATCTCCTCCCCAGCTGGACAGGGGAGGCCCTGGGGATGCTGGCTGAGGGCCTGGAGCTCGTGAGGGTTTGGCTGGGGGGGAGATGGCTCCAACTCGGTCCTGGCAAGACAGAGAGGCTGTGGGCTTTCGTCCCCCCACCCCCAGGCCCTGGTGATGCTTCATCTTTGGCTCTGGGTGGGTGGCATTTCCCTGGACTAAGCTGAACACAATTGGGCTCAGGGCTCCTGCTGGGCTCAGGGCTCCTGCTGAGGGTACAGCCATGGCCGGGGAGGCCTTTGCATCAACCTCTTTGGTGGGCCAGTTGAATCCCTTCCTGGACCAGGAGGCCTTGGTCACCTCCCATCTGGGTAACTGTGATATCTCCACATGGGGCTGGTCTTGAAGACCACCCAGAAACTTCAGCCAGTCCAGAATGCGGCAGCATCCAAACAATAATAGGGGCTGGCCCCTCTCTTGCACCAGTTGCTCTGATTCCCAGTTTCTCTCTAGCTGCAATTCTAGGTGCCTTGTCCCCTTAAAGCCTCCCTTGGCACAGGGCCAGGTTGCCCGCAGGATCCCCTTTTCCAGGTCAGCGAGAGTGGGCAGGCTCCCGTTTCCTTCCCCCCCAAGCCATCATCTAAAGGGAGCCAAGAAAGGAGCCTTTTCTGTGCCCCCCCCCCCAGCCTTTTAGTCCCCATTTCGTGGGGGTCACAGAACTGGCTTTTCCCTCAAGCGCTGCTGTTGGATGACAGCCCCTTCACATGGATCCACCCCAGTTTTTTGTTTTACTGTTTCACCTTTTACCTGGTTGCGGACAACTTTACATGCCTCTTAATTTTTGGGGAGTTGGCTTGAAAATGGGCGGCTGTAGAAATGCTTTAAGCCAATAAACATTCCGGGGCTCTTACTCCGAGTCAAGGCGGTGCTGCGGGGGAGATCGGGGCCCAAATGCGCACGAGAGCCGCCTCCCTGCCGCCCTTCGAAGCTTCGGGCGAGGTTCCAGGCCTCTCCAAGCTGCTCGCGGGGCTCCTTCGCGCTCCGCTCGGCCAGAGAGAAGGCGGCGGTTCTCCGAGGGGCACCGGGCTTCCTGCCGCCACCCAGCCGCAGCAGTCAGAGCCGCAAAGCCCTCAGCCGAGCTGAAGCCCTGCAAGCCCCCGCATCCGGAGAGGGGGACCGGACTCGGCTCGGGAAGAGGGCGCCGCGGCCCCCAAGTCCCGCGGAAACCCGGCCGGCCTCCTGCCTGGCCGCGGGGTCCCAGGGATGGCGGCGGCGGCGGCGTGGGTGAGGGCCGGGTGCCCCCGCCGCGCTCGGCCACCGGCTCCCGCCCCGCGCCCGCCGCCCAATGCGCCAAGCCGGCGGAGACCCCGTCCCCCCCCGCAGCCCCCCTAGAGCGGGCGGGGGGATCGGAGCCGCGCCCCGGGCAGAGTCGGGCAGGCCAGCCGGCGACTCCGGGGATGCGGCCGGGCCTCTGCGGGGGCGGCGCGGAAGCCCCCCGAAACGGCGCCTCCCCTTGGCCTGGGGGCCTGCCGCCCACGGGACCCTCGCGGGGGAGGCGCCGTCAGGCGTGCGGCGGAGAGGGGGGCCACTCCGGCCCGAGGCCTTCGGCTGCCGAGGGAGCGAGCGAGGGTCCGCGAAGCCCCTCGCCCGCAAGGCCGCCCCTCCCGCCAGGCGACGGGACTCCCCGCGCCGCCCTTCCCGGGGCTGCTGACTCACCGTGGCCTCCCGGAGCCCGCAGCGCTCAGGCTGCGCAGGAACGGCGGCGGCGGCGGCTTCCCCCCTCCCAGGCGGGGCACGGAGGGGGCGGGGACAGTGACGTCAGCGGCTCAGCTCCCCCCCGCACGCCCCCTCCCCCTCCAGATGGCAGCCGCTCGGGACCCGGGGAGGCTGCGGGGAGGGTCGCACAAGGAGAGCGCTGCACCAAGGGAGGGGGCAGCCCGGGGGGGCTCCCCTCGCCCAGGGCCTCAGCGGGAGGCCCGGCCGCCTCCTCGCAAAAAGCCCCTTTGGACCCGCCCAACCCCTTTCTCGCCGGAGACCCCCGAGCCGGGCACTGCGGGCTGGGCGAGCGGATCCTAACGGGCGGCACCTGTTCCGGTTGTGGCTGAACCGGGGCCAATCTTCGGACACGGCGCAGGCCGAACCCCCCCCCCCCCCAGCCCCCCCTGCAGGCTGCGCGCCCGAAGGAACGGCCGCCTGACGACCCCCCCCCCTCGGCGCGATCCAGGGGCTCTTTTAGCTGTGTGTATTACGGGGAGGGGGCACTGACCGCTCTTGGTGCACCTGAGACGTTCCCCAAAGCCAACTCTCACTCCAAAGACCCCATCAGGGTCTTGCCCGTCAGCATCTCTTCACACCCAAGCATCCCCTCTGGCGCCCTCCAACAACTCTGTGGGCCCAGAAGTTACAGTGGGGTTGCAAGTCCATGCGCTGTAATCCTCTTTTTGCCCCATTCCTGTAAATCCACCCCCCCCCCATTCCATCAAGCAAAGGGCGACCAAAGGAAAAGAACCCCACCGAGCCCTCTTCTATCACCCGAAATGGCAGCAAAGCCAGGACTGGATAAAACACACACGCATTCACAACATTTAGGGTACCTTTATACACGCCAGCCCTGAAGAGATGGCCGATCCCCACCTACTAGATCCCCAGCCAAGACCCACAACTGGGCCCTGGTCACACACCCAATTCAGTGGGCCCCCACACCCCAGAGGGCCCAAATCAGCCTCCCTGGCCTTTAGGCAACCCAACCCCAGCAGACCCTGGTCTGGTAGTCCCACTTTGTTTTCACACCCTCCCCGGGTCATCTGCTGCTCCTTACTACCAGGAGTAAAGTATATTTCTCCTTAACATCAGGTTGCTTCCAGTTTCCTGTGCAGGGCTCACAACCCTTCTCACTCCCAGAACCCTCAACACCAACTGCCCCACCACAAGGGCCAGCTGCGTTGCTGCAGGGTTTTCATAGCTGCTCTTCACTAAGCAGCTCGGCTGGTTGGGGAGAGGTCTTAAAGGGGCAGGGTCCACCGGGCCAGGGGCTGGCTAATCCCAGGCCGCCTGTCCTCTCCCAGCCCTCCTGGGGAAGCAGCATAAGGCGCCTGGCCAGATCAAGGGGGCTCTGAGCAGTCCATGCCCAGGTGATGATGGCGCCTTTCCGGTTTGCCCTGGGTAGGCCTGGAATCTGTCCTGCCCCACTTGCTGGTCAGTCTTAGATACCAGCGTAAATGGCCGTTGAATTTGGCCCAGGTCAGTTCATTGCTGCTTGTTATGCAGAAGACACTACCAATTTTGCCAGTGACGAAGAAGAATCCCTGATTAGGGGGGCAGAGAGGCCACGTGGACTGGTCATCCAGTTGGAAAAACTGATTATCCTGACCACTGACGTTCAGCAGTTGCCATATGCCAAAATGGAGTGCAACTGCACAAAATCAAGAGAGAGTAAAGCCAAAGCAGAGCATTGCACCTTGGAAGATGCCAGCTGATGAGATCACAGCCCATTAGGCCGGAAGCTCATCTCCATGGGAAGAATTCAAGTCTCTCAGCTCCTCTTCTCAGCAAAGGACGGTTGGCACAACAGCCTAAGCGAAACACCAAATTGGTATTTGGTTCACTCCTCTGGTCCTTTGGGGAAAAGCCAAACATTCCCACGCAGCCCCAAATGCAAAGATTCCAGTCACTGAAGCTACCGAGGGGCTGAATCACGGATGCTGCTACAGCAGAGATCCCAATGCGCGGTCCCCACTGGATCCTCAGCACCGCGTTGCTAGATCCCGTGAGAAGGAAGCCAGCCAGCGGCAAAGCTGCAAGCAATCAGCCACGGCCAAGGCCAGCTCAAAACGGCAGAGATGCTCGGGTATATTTACGGGATAAATTCTGGCAGAGACCACACAAGCTATCCTACAAGAGCCCTTGGATGCAAAACGCAGCGCAGGATAACAGCAGATTCAGTCCAGATTCTGGGCCAGACGTGAGTGAAGCCAAAATCCCAGCAAGGGACAAAGCACTTGGCCCCCTGGCCCTCCCCTCCCCCCAATTACCGGCCACAGGGGAGCCTTGCCAAACTTGCCAGGGCAGCAGCTGCAATCCCAATTCCAGGGGTGCCACAGCAGATTCTCCCACCGCTCCTCTCACTCTCCAAACCCCGACCGACCCACCGAGGGATGGAGAGAGCGGCTATTGCAGCCAAACCCTCCCCTGTAAGTAGGTCATTATAGTGACCGCCCAAAGCAAAGCGGCTTAAAGGGAGAGGGAGCTGAGCGAACGCGATTGACAAGGGAGGGCAGGAGCAAAGCTTAGAAGCCTTTGCGGCTTACAGCGGTTCTAAAATAAACCTCCAGGCCTTCTGAGATAAGCCTAGCCTGTTTTGTAACGCCCCCCCCCCCCAAGAAGTAGCCCTTCTCTCTTCTGCGTTCTCTTCTCCTCTGACATAACCCTTTACCAACCCATCCCTCCCTGATTTATATATGCTGCTGACTCAGAGTAATCTTCTGATCTGGAAAGGGAACAGCCAGAGCCCCAATCAATCTCAGACTGACAGCTCCTTCCCCCACCCCCTTTAAAAGAGCTCCCATTTGTCTTGGGCACTGACCTCCAACCTGCTTAACCAGACCGGTTGGAGCGGAAGCGGCATCGATGCCACTGGGACTCCCCGGAGTCCCATCCCCACCTTTGCTGAGGCTCACTGCATCTGCAAACCCAGATCATGTTTTTTATTTGTGGCTCTTATTTGCTCTGACTTCTTTTGGTTGTAATTCTGTTAGGTGCTCAAAGTTTCAACTGTGATTTGGATGGCCGTGTTAATTGATTGATTGAATAAACAAACAAACAAACAAATGAAAATGGGTGGATTCTGTTGCATACAGGCAGATCTCATTTCTTATCTGGAGAACCAAAAAGTACACTTTGAGATTTAAACAAGTGTAGAATGACAGAATAACAGAGTTGGAAGGGACCTTGGAGGTCTTCTAGTCCAACCCCTTGCTCAAGCAGGAAATCCGATAGCATTTCAGATAAATGGCTGTCCGGTCTGTTCTTAAACATCTCCAGTGTAGGAGCACCAGAGTTACTCAGGGGGCCTGCAAACTCTGCCCGAGAGGTGACCGAATGCCAGGGTCCTTCTCTTCTTTCTCTCCTAACAGGCTTTGCTCCCTGGCTGACTTGAAGCCCCTCCTCACAATTCAATTCAATGGACCCCTGGACTGAAACTGCCACAACATCCCATGAACAAATTAAGCCGGTTCCCCTTCCCCCCATTTATTCCCTAGGAACACTCAACTGGACACCTCAGCCTGGGGATGTCCTAAATCAACCAAGACCCTGCCCACTTCATCCTGCCTGAAGAAGAGTTTTGTGCCACCTGAAGCTCGTCCTCTGACGGAAAGCACCACAGCAACGACACAGATCACACAGGAGGGCCTTAAGCCAATCCCAAAGGCCAGGGAGTGCCAGGCAGAAGGGTTTGAGGCCTCACGCTGGGTGCTCTGGCAAAGCTCTGGGCAGCCCACCGGGCAGACTCAGTGGTGGAAGTCCAGAAGGCGGAGGTCCTTGGCTTTAAGGGAAAGTAAAACGGCCCGATTTATACTGGACTTGAATCAGTTCAGAGTCCTGCAAAGAAGGCTCCCACGGCAAGGAAAGGACTCGGGTGGGGAGGAAGTTCCTAGGAAAGGAAATGCCAAAAGCCCACTGGAAGCCATGGCAGTCAGGAGAAGGGAGGAGGGGAGCCAGAGCGGCTGGGGAGAGTCTGGCCACAAAGGAAGCGACCTGCAGGAGCCTGGAACTGCAAAGCGCTTGTCGGCAGGTTAACCAGGGAAGCTCCGAATAGCAAAATTCAAAATAAAGGAAAAGAGCCCGGCTGCTCGGTGGCTCTTCAGTCCCTCTCCAAGCTCAGCTGCCATCTGCACATTCCGCCTGGACTCTCCTTCTGCAGGAGCCAAGACCAGAGGGCCTGCCTTCCGGGGAATCAGCTGAGCCCCACTCCCCCCGTTTCTCTGGAAAGAAGTGAATTATTGGCAGGCCAGGCAAATGGAGGAAGAAAACTGGATGCTTAATTATTATTTATTTTGTATCCATTTATTTTTTTTTACAAATAACTCAAGGTGGCAAGCATATCCAAGACACCTCCCTCCTTATTTATTTATTTATTTGATTGATTGATTGATTGATTGATTGATTATTGCAATTTATATGCCGCCCTATCTTCAATGGACTCAGGGCGGCTCACAACAGTAAAATACACAATAACATTAAAACAATGAAAAGCTCTCCCCCTCGGGGTCGCCAGCCGACATTGTCTGGCCAACAGCACCCTGAGGAGGCCCTGTCTGTGGGAACGCACTGGGCGATTGGAGATGGTTGCTGGCTGCAGGGGGCCCGACAAGTATCCTGGGCCTAGGCCATGAAGGGCTTTATAGGTGATAACCAGCACCTTGAACCTCACCCAAAGGGTAACCGGTAGCCAATGCAGGCTACGCAGGAGGGGTGTAACATGAAAGTGTCGGGACACTCCCATCACAACCCGCACGGCCGCATTCTGCACCAGTTGAAGCCTTTGAGTGGTTTTCATGGGCAGCCCTAGGTAGAGAATATTGCAGTAATCCAGACAGGAGGTGACCAGCACATGAGTAACAGCGCGTAGGGCATCTTGGTCCAAGTAAGGGCGCAGCTGACGCACAAGATGAACCTGGGCAAATGCCCCCCTGGTCTCGGTCGCTACATGATCTTCCGGAGACAACTGTGAATCCAGAAGGACACCCAGGTTACAGGCCCTGCCCACAGGGGGTAACACCTCACCCCCAATGGTCAACGATGGAATATCTAAATTGGACCGAGATGTCAATACTCACAGCCACTCGGTCTTGGGAGGGTTGAGTCGAAGCCTGTTCCTCCCCATCCAGGTCCGTACCACTTTCAGGCAGCGGGACATCACGTTGAGGGCATCACTAGGCTGGTTCGGGGTGGATATAAAAAGCTGGGTATCATCAGCATACTGATAATACCGCACCCCGAAACCACGGATGATCTCCCCCAGGGGCTTCATATAGATGTTAAACAGGAGAGGCGAGAGAACCAACCCCTGGGGCACGCCACACAAGTGAGGGGCCTCGTAGCCAATCTCTGCCCCCCTGCCAACACCGCTTGCGTACGGCCTGAGAGATAGGAGGAGAACCACCGTAAAACAGTGCCTCCCACTCCCAACCCCATGAGTCGCCACAGCAGGAAACCATGGTTGATGGTATCAAAAGCCGCTGAAAGATCCAAGGGGACCAGAACAGAGGAACATCCCCTGTCCCGAGCCCTCCAGAGATCATCCACTAGTGCCACCAATGCCGTCTCTGTGCTGTACCCCGACCTGAAACCTGATTGGTACGGATCCAGGCAGTCCGTTTCCTCCAGGACCAGCAGGAGCTGCCGAGTCACCATGCTCTCAACAACCTTCGCAACAAAGCGAAGGTTGGAGACCGGACGAAAGTTATTCAGTATGGTTGGACCCAAGGCAGGTTTCTTGAGGAGGAGTCTCACCACCGCCTCCTTCAGGGCGGCGGGGAAGATCCCCTCCCCCAGAAATGCCATTATTACTGCCTGGACCCAATCACGTGTCACCTCTCGGGCCGCATAGGCAAGCCAGGAGGGACACGGGTCCAGTACACACGTGGTGGCACTCAGCCTCCCCATAATCCTGTCCACTTCATCAGGGGTGACAGGATCGAACTCCTCCCAAATCACAAGACCAACTGTTTCCTCACCGTCTGACCCTGCCCAGTCAGAGTCCAGACCGTCCCGAATCTGAGCGATCTTATCCAGCAGATGCTGACTAAACTCCTTGGCATGCCCCTGCAAAGGATCCTCCCCCGCCCCTCCGATTCAGGAGGGAGCGGGAGACCCTGAACAGGGCGGCCGGGTGATTACCTGCGGACGCGATGAGGGTGGAGAAGTGTGCCTGCTTCGCCACCTCCATCGCCTCCAGATAAGATCGTGTGAACGATCTCAACTGGGAACGGTCAGATTCTGAACGACTGGATCTCCAACCACTCTCTAGGCTTCTACGATGCTTCATCTCCCGGAGCTCCTCCGTAAACCAAGGAGCCAACCGGGATCTGCATCGGGTCAGAGGCCGCAAAGGTATGACACGGTCCTTTGAAAAGGCAAAAAGGGTCATCCACCCCTTAAGAGGCTGACCCTTCAGCCACTATGAATTGGTCAAGGATAAAGCACACCAGAGCTCCTTACCAGTCAGTGGGAACACTGTAGTCGGAGTTTGTCTCCATTTGAGCAAAGCATTTGGCAAAGAACCCCCGTGGCATGCTGGCTAGCAAGCCAGTTAACTGTGGGCCAGATGGCATAGCCACAATGTGGGTTCATCTCTGGTGAGGAACTTCTACTCGAAGCACACATAGCAATAGCACTTAGGCTTATATACCGCCCCATACATGTCAGCCTATGGCCCCCCACAATCAGGGGCCTCATTTTACCAACCTCGGAAGGATGGAAGGATGAATCAAGCAGGATCAAACGCCTGGTTGTGGGCAGAGTCAGCCTGCAATCCTGCACTCTAACTACTGCGCCACCAGGGCTCCTACATCATCCTCATCTTCACTGGTTCTTCATCAAACTGGAGAGATGTACTGAATGGGCTTGGCAGGATTGGTCCCGGCTCCTCTCCTCTCCAACAATTCCATTACCGATTTGGGTTGTAGCCAAAACCTTCTTTGCCTAAAGCAGGGCTTTCAAAACCTGGCAACTTTAAGACTTGTGGACTTTAATTCCCAGAAGAAGTTGAAGTCCAGAAGTCTTAAAGTTGCCAGGCTTGGAGATCGCTGGCTTAAAGCAACGAAACTGTTTTGAAGATACAACATAAATCTATGAAGTGTATCGATAGAGGGTAATATTCAAGGTTGAACTGTGGGGTCCTTCTGCTCTCTGTGCACTGATGATGTTGCCTAGTTTTGAAATGAAAAGGTCTGCTAGAAAACACCCCAGCCCAGAGAGCACCAAGGACCCCACAGTTGTTAAGCATGCAAACAACAAACCGTGTGAACCAAATACCAACAAAGTGGTGGCACTTTGTTGGGCAGCCCTGAGCAAAACTAAAACCAGAATGTACCTTTAGCCGACTACATTGCCAGGCAAGACAAAGAGGCAGGGCCTGCAATTACCAGATGGCCTTGGGATGTTTCTGATAAGCCCACCTGGTGACCTTTGATCCCCTCCTCCGAGGTCAGCATGCAAGTCGGTGGTTTGCTGGGCCGTCAGTTCCCAGCTGGCTCTTCCTCCTGTCACCCCTCAGGACCAATTCAGCTCCCAGTGGACGTTTCCTCAGTAGGGCGCTTCAAGCCGTTTGCATTTAAAGGTGGGGGGGGGGGGAATCTCACAAGTTTAATATGAATGCTAATCATTTCTGTGTGAGTGTGTGTAACTTTTACCACCACAGGAGGAAGAAGTCAAGGGAACGCAGGTCGAACAGGATGGGACAGCTAATTTCCTAGAAGGCAGAAATGCAAAGAACGGCCCAGATAGGCTGGAGAAGGTAAGAAAACGGCATTTTAAATTCTTTACTTAGGAAACAAAGATGAAAAGGGTGAGCATAGAAGGGGGTCCTTGGGTTAGCAACAGTATTTGTGAAGAAGGTTGTGGCATCCTTTCAGAGCCCCCCAAGTGAGTCAGAAGGTGCCATATTAGGCAGACCCTGTTCCTGGGCAGGTCCGCCTCATGGTTTGGGTTGAGCCCTAGGGATCCTGGTGGGGAGGCATGTGAGGAAACTGCAAGAGGTTTAGAGGGGAAAAAAGGGAAGCCCTCCAAAACATCCCAAGTAAACCAAAAGACTCAGCAGCCCCAAAAGAAAAACAACAAGCAGGCAGAAGACCAGCAGAACTCCTCCATGAACATCAACTAGAGGTCAGAAGACATGATGAAAACTCTTTCATTTCACAACATACGGACAGACTTAGCCATAATTTCAACTGGGAAATTGTGAGACCATCCTAAATCAAGCCAAGTCCAAAAAGAGAATTCCTGGAAGCCTGGCACTGACAAAGTAGCCATCAATAGATATAAACAATATCGACATCAGTGGTGAAATCCAATTTTTTTTTACTACCGGTTCTGTGGGCATGGCTTGATGGGTGTGGTGTGGCTTGGTGGGCGTGGCAGGGGAAGGATACTGCAAAATCTCCATTCCCACCCTACTCCAGGGGAAGGATACTGCAAAATCCCCATTCCCTCCCCACTCTGGGACCAGCCAGAGATGGTATTTGCCAGTTCTCCAAACTACTCAAAATTTCCACTACTGGTTCTCCAGAACCTGCTGGATTTCACCCCTCATCTACATGCTGTATATAAGAGGGAAAATCAACAAACCAAAAAGGGAACAAAATGACCAAACACCTCTCCACCACTATTGATATCCAGATGAGCATAGTTTAACACTAAGATTAACATCAGACCAACAATCAAGAAGTAAACATTCCAATCTGCCAAACAAGCTAATAGTAAACAGCCCAACCAAAGAGCCTCCAAAATCACCCCCATCAGCATTCAGAGCAAGTCACTAGAATTTAAAATGAGAGCAAACCCCACTCTTTAGTAGCACTGATGATGTTGCCTAGTTTGTGTAATGAAACGTCTGCAAGAAAACAACCAAGCTCAGAGAACACCAAGGACCCCACAGTGCTCCTCCTCCTCCAAGCCCCCTCCCTGCAAGCACTGATTGTTAGATACTGACAGCCTGGAAGGTTTTCTATCAGGTCCGGTGTTTGAGCAGAAAAATACTCAAATGTGATTGGTTGAAGCCCCTGACAGCTCCCTATATAAGAGGCAAGCTGCCAGATTGTAGATAGTTGTCAAATAAAGAACTGTTGTCTGAAGCCTTTTCCAGTCTCTCCACTCGCTCAACTTAACACTGATGGTGTTACCTACTTTGGGTAATGAGACATCTGCAAGAAAACAACCAAGCTCAGACAGCCCCAAGGACCCCTTGTTTAGAGAAGTCACAAGAAGGGTCAAGGGCTTGAGGAGGAATGGGTCAAGGAACTGGGAAGGTTCAGTCTTCAAATTCCAGGAAGTCTGGCACAATCGCTCCTCCCTGGCCAGAGACCTTTGGAGTCCTGTGTACAGTGGAGGCTCCCCCATTAAAAAAAGACCATGCTAGATTGGAGGAGTTCAGAGGAGGGGGGGGGATGGAGAGGGCTCCAGAAAGGAAGCTGTTGAAAGAGTGGTAAAAACACCCAGGTATATTTGGCCTACAAACAAAGCAATTAAGGGGAGAAGGCCAGAGAGGGAACAGCTGTCTCCAAGCACCCAGAGAGCTGCCTGGCAGCAAAGGGGATGGGCTCGTCTCCTTGGGCTGGGAGGGCAGGAGAGAAGAGGGTCAGGCCAGAGGACTAGAGCACAGACAGTCATTCTGCAAAAAGCCTGCCCTGGTGGGTGGGCTGAACACTCAACAAGAGGTCTTCACATAGGAAGATGTGCCAGGTACAAGCAACCTGATCCACAGGGGTACAGTTGAAGCGAAGTACTTCATTGTATTCTGCCTATAATACAGGAATCTTCCCCAGGGTGATTGCCTTCCCTTGGGAACAGACAGATAAGGCTCCGTGAAGCTTGGGGGAGGGGGTCAGTCCTGGATCTCTTGTGGCTGTGCAAGGACTGGTGGAGGCTAAATGCCTGCTTAATCTCTCCTCCTCATCTGGCTGGAAGTTTCCCAATAGGATGGTCCTCTGTTAGGGTTGCTAAGGCCTTTCCAACTCCCGCAAGAGCCATGCCTGATCCTGCTCAGCTTCGCAGCCTAGCCAGGGCCAGCATCTCCTGAGACAGGTGGATTCTGCGTGTGCTTAAATGAATACAATCAGGGAAAATGACCCCATGCAGAAGGTGAGGCCCAGAGATCCAAGTGGCCCATATTGAATTTCTTGGCTCAGTGAGTTTCCCAGAGCCAGAAACCATTTTCCAGAACTGAGCCAGGGAAGAGACTCCTTGCCGGCAGAGATCAGCCATGGCATCAGCCAGCTGAAAGAATCCTGCATCCTGTAAACAAACCAGCCCCTTAGGACGAAGTCCAGCAAAATGGATGAACCTGGTCAATTCCCAGTATTCATCTCTCACCAGACACGACGTGGAAGAGCACAATCTAACCGCCCTGAGTCTTCGGAGAGGGGCGGCATATAAATTGAGTTAAATTAAATTAAATTAAATTAATTAAACCATTAACCGGCGATCATAATCTCAGAGGCTTGAATGGGTCACAGTCCGCCGTCCAAGCTGACAGAGGGGCTCCCCTGCCCAGCCATCTGTCTCTCGCCCCTCCGAGCACGCGCCTCCCATTGGACCCCGTAAAGGACGCTCTAGGAGCCACTGCCCCCTCCCCCCGCCCCACCTTGCCTGATGCCGCGCCGTCCAAAATGGGCCGGGTTGCACGCCTATTGCCGAAAGCACTTCCCCGCGACCCCTTAGTCCCAAGGCCGCGGGGGCGGTTGAGAAGCGCCCTCCCCCCAAAAGCGGCGTCGGAGGAGAATCAAGGGGGCGAGGCAGAGGCTGGGTCCGCGCAAGCGCAAGCGCCGCTGCCCGAGCCCGGGGCTTTTCCCAGCCGGCGCGCAGAGCCAACGGGCAGGGGCTGCGGAGGGGCCGTTTGCCGAGCGGGGCGCTGCGCGCTCTTCCCCGGAGCGGATCGAAGGAGCCGAGCTCGGCCTGGACGCTGCGGCCGGGGCTTGGCGCACGGGGCTCCGCCGCTGCCAGGTTGAGGTTGGCGGTGTAGCGCGGAGGCAAGCCGAGCGGCGGCCTCACCTCCTGCACCTCCCGGCCTCGCCCGCGAAGCTGGCCTCCCGACGGAGGACGGCTCGGCTCGGCTCGGCTCGGCTCTGCGGCAAAGGCAGCGAGGCCGAGCCGCGTCCCCCGCTGCGCTCAGCTGCCCGGGCTCGCCCCCCTCGCCCTCACCTGTCCTGGCCGCTGGCGGGCTCCGCGTCGACTGCTGGGAGCGGACTCGGCGACCACCACCGCACCGGCCGCGCCTCTCACCCGCCAGCCGGTGCCGGGAACGCGGGCGGCCTCCCCAACTGCCGCGGCCCTGGAACAAACGCGGGCGCGCGCCTCCGTCCGGATCGTCGGCAGGGAAGCAGCGCCGCGAGTGACGGGCAGGGTCGATTGCCGGCCTGACTGAGCCCGCCTCCCTATGACTGAATCCATGCGCAGCTGCAACAGACCCAGGATTGCCCCCCCCCCCCCCGCGCTTTCTGCCGCTCACTTTTCTGTCTGTTCCCAAGGGAAGGCAACCCCCGTAGGCAGATTCCTGTATTATAGGCAGAATACAATAATTAGCTTGTACTGTATCCCTGTGGACCAGCTCGCTGGTGCCTGCCACATCTTCCTGTGTGAAAAGCTCTTGTTGAGCAAGGTGGCTGTTCCCAGGAAATGAATGATGGCCTGTGCTCAAATCATCTGGCCTGACCCTCTTCTCTCCTGCCCTCTGAGCCCAAGGAGAGGAGGAGCCCATCCCCTTTGTTGCCAGGCAGCTCTCTGGGTGTTTGAAGAGAGCTGTTCTCTCTTTCCCTCTCTGATAAACACGTGTTTATCAATTGTCCCACTAGAGGCAAGAATACTTTACACCATTGCTACACAACACTAAAAGATGCTTATCTGTCTTTACCATGAGCAACTGTAGGATAGTCCTACTTCAGAAGATAATTAGAACTGCAGAAAAAACTATTGCTACCAACCTGCCTTCCATTGAGGACCTGTATACTGCAAAAAGAGTAAAAAAGATGGCTGTGAAAAATATTTACAGACCCCTCACATCCTGGACATAAACTCTTTCAACTCCTACTCTCAAAACGACACTATAGAGCACTGCACAACAACTAGACACAAGAATATTTTTTTCCAGAACGCCATCACTCTGCTAAACAAATAATTCCTTCAACACCGTCAAACTATTCACTAAGTCTGCACTACTATTAATATTATCATCTTCCCATCGTTCCCATCACCCAAGTCCTCCCACTTATGACTGTATGACTGTAACCTTGTTGCTGGTATCCTTAGGATTTATATTGATATTGTTTCCTGATTGCTTATTTGTAACCTATGACTATCATTAAGTTTTGTACCTTACGATTCTTGATGAACGTATCTTTTCTTTTATGTACACTGAGAGCGTATGCACCAAAGACAAATTCCTTGTGTGTCCAATCACACTTGGCCAATAAAAATTCTATTTTGTTCTATTCTATGTGCAATAAAACAAAAATGTTTTATTGACCAGAGTATGCAATCAAACGACTCTGGCGACTCCTCCTCCAGGGTATCCGCTGCTCCAACACGAATCTGGAATGCAACAGGTACAATGAAGGGAGCACCGTTGGGGTGATGGGCCCCGCTTTCCTTCCCCTTCCTTCCCCTTCGTGGTGGCCGCCTGGGATAGGGCGGCCGCTGGAGCTTTGGACTGCGTTGTGCCTTTGCAGCCTCTGACCCGGGGCCGATCCCAATTGGCTCCCTGGTTTTCCGAGGAGCTGAGGGAGATGAAGCGCTGGAAAAGACGCCTGGAGAGCGACTGGAGGGCCGTTCTGAATCTGACCGAACACTGGTGAGGTCTCACATTAAGATCTACCTAGTGGCAATAAGAGCGGCAAAATCAAATTATTTTTCCGCTCTTATTGCATCTGCAGAGAACCGCCCAGCAGCCCTGTTTAGGGTGACCTGCTCCCTCCTTCATCTGGGAGCCAGGGAAGACCCCTTGTAGGGCAGGGCTGAGGATTTTGTGCAATTCCTGCATGACAAAGTCACTCAGATTCGGGAAGGCCTGGACTCAGATTGGGTAGATTCGGATGGGGTGATGGAGGTGGGTCTTGAGAATGTTATCTGGGAGGGGTTTGACCCTGTGACTCCCAAGGACATGGACAGGATTCTGGGTAGGCTTAGCGCTGCCACATGTTTATTGGACCTGTGTCCCTCCTGGCTGGTGCTGGCCTCCCGGGCGGTTACACGAGGCTGGCTCCAGGGGATTATTAATCCTTCTTTGAGTGAGGGTTTCTTCTCTCCCTCCCTAAAAGAGGCGGTGGTGAGGCCCCTCCTCAAGAAACCTTCCTTGGACCCGGCTGTATTAGCGAACTATTGTCCAGGCTCCAACCTTCACTTTGTTGTGAAGGTTGTTGAGAGTGTGGTGGCACGACAACTTCCCCAGTACCTAGATGAAGCTGTCTATCTAGATCCGTACCAGTTGGGCTTCAGGCCAGGGTACAGCACAGAAACGGCATTGGTCGCATTGGTTGATGATCTCTGGAGGGCCCGGGACAGGGGTTGTTTCTCTGTCCTGGTTCTATTAGACTTCTCAGCGGCTTTTGATACCATCGACCATGGTATCATGCTGCGACAATTGGAGGGGTTGGTATTGGGGGGCACCATGCTGCGGTGGTTCTGCTCCTTCCTCTCCAACCGTATGCAGTTTGTGTTGGCAGGAGGACAGAGGTTGCCCTCAAGATGCCTTGTTTGTGGGGTACCGCAAGGGTCGGTCCTCTTGCCCCTTCTGTTCAACATTTATATGAAGCCACTGGGTGAGATCATCCGTGGTTTCGGGGTGAAGTTCCACCAGTACGCTGATGATACTCAGCTGTACATCTACACCCCAGACAATGATGCCCTTGATGTGATGTCCTGGTGTCTGGAGGCCATATGGGTCTGGATGGGGAGAAACAAGCTCAGACTCAATCCTTCCAAGACCGAGTGGCTGTGATTTCCAGCGTCCCGGTATAGTCAGCTGGCTCCATTGCGACTTGTGTGTTCTCCGGGATGCACGGCTGTCTTTTGAAGATCATATGACGGCCGTGGCCAGGGGAGCTTTTTATCAGGTTCGCCTGATACACCAGTTGCGTCCCTTTCTGGACTGGGATGCCTTACGCACAGTCACTCATGCCCTCGTCCCGTCCCGTCTAAACTACTGTAATGCTCTCTACATGGGGCTCCCCTTGAAGAGCACTCGGAGGCTCCAACTGGTCCAGAATGCAGCTGTGCGGGTGATTATGGGAGCAACATGGCACACCCATGTAACACCCCTCCTGCACGAGCTGCACTGGCTCCCGGTGGTCTTCCGGGTGCAATTCAAGGTGCTGGTTATCACCTTTAAAGCGCTCCATGGCTTAGGACCTGGGTATGTACGAGATTGCCTTCTGCCACCGATAGGCTCCCGCTGGCCAATACGCTCCCACAGAGAGAGACTCCTCAGGTGCCATCAGCCAAACAATGTCGACTGGCAACACCCAGGGGGAGGGCCTTCTCTGTGGGGGTACCTGCCCTCTGGAATGAACTGCCCCTGGAGGTTCATATGACCCCCAACCTGCGTACCTTCTGCCGTGCCCTGAAGACTCTTTTGTTCCAACAGGCCGGGCTGGCTTAGTATATGAATTTTAAATTGGGCGTTTTGTTAGTTTTTAATCTTGTGGGACAAATTTTATATAATCATTTTAAATTGTTTTTCAATTTTTTGAGTTTGTGTATTTTAATACGGCTGTACACTGCCCTTAGCCCTTTGGGAGAAGGGTGGTATAGAGGATAGATAGATAGATAGATAGATAGATAAATAGATAATAAATAAATAAATAAATAAATAAATAAATAAATCTGGCATTCTCTTTTTGTTTGACTCCTTTCCAGAATTCATCCATATTTCTGCCCGTTATTAAGCCATGCCCAATTCTAAATGAATTTACAGATTGTTTTATTAGATTAGATTAACAGAGTTGGAAGGACCTTATAGGTAATCTAGTCCAATCTCCCTCCCCGCTCAAGCAGGAGACCCTGCACCATTTCTGACAAATGGCAGTCCAATCTTTCCTTGAAAGTCTCAAGTGATGAAGCTCCCACAACTTCCAAAGGCAACTTCTGTTCCATGAGTTGATTGTTCTGTCAGAAAGTTCCTCCAAACCACACTGTTATAGAGGTGCAGATGACAGACTCAATAATTCCTCTGTAGAACTGGATCAGCAGCTCCTTGGGCAGTTTGAGCTTTCTGAGTTGGCACAGAAAGAACATTCTTTGTTGTGCTCTTTTGATGACATTTTTGATGTTGAGTGTCCATTTTAGGTCTTGCCATATGGTAGAACCTAGAAATTTGAAGGTCTCTACTGTTGATACTGTGTTGTCTAGTATTGTGAGAGGTGGTAGTATGGGAGGGTTTCTCCTAAAGTCCACCACCATTTCTACAGTTTTGAGTGTGTTCAGTTCCAGATTATTCTGGTCGCACCACGAGGTCAGTTGTTCAACCTCCCGTCTGTATGCGGATTCATCATTGTCTTGAATGAGGCTGATCACTGTTATGACATCTGCGAAATCAATAGTTTAACAGAGATGCAGTCATTGGCAGAAGAGGTTGTAGAAAAAATGCTTTTAAAAGCCTCTGACAATCCCAGCTGAGCCACGCGATCATCAGAGGCTTTTTTTTTACTTTTAAAAGCCATTTTTTCTGCCAAAGAGGTTGTAGAAAAAATGTTTTTAAAAATTAAAAAAAAAGCCTCTGCTGATTGCGCAGCTCAGCTGGGCATGGGGGGGGGGCAGGGATTTTTGCTACTGGTTCTCCGAACCACCCGCCGCCATCACTACTGGATTGGGTGATCTGGTCTGAACCGGGAGCATTTCACCCCTGCAATCAGTGCAATCAAGGCAGGCCTGTAGCTTTAACTTTGCCTCCTCAGTCCAGGTCTTCACTGATTTAATTGTTGGTTTTGTGGTTTTAAGTCTTTGCCTGCAAGTAGGTCCAAGGTGAATCATGCAATGATCAGAGTGTCCCACAGCTGCTTGCAGTAAGGACCGATAAGCATCTTTTAATGTTGTATAGCAAAGGTCTAAAGCAGGTGTCGGCAACCCGCAGCTCTGGAGCCGCATGTGGCTCTTTGGGCCCTCTGCTGTAGCTCCCTGTCCCATCACTGGCTGGCCCCGCCCCTCACCCTCCCCATCACTTCTTGCCTGGACTGAGAAGGTAAGGGTGACAGCGGGGATGGAGAAGCGGCCGGGGCAGATTCTCCGATGCCTCACTCTTGCTGGAGATTCTTCTGGCCATGTTGGTGCTTTGGCATGCCTCGGTTGCTTGGGGAGACGCGCAACCAACTCTCCGCCCTGAGACACTGGCCTGACCCAGCCATGACTGACGCCGGCCTCGCTAACACGAGGGCTGGCAGGGTGGGAATGGGATCTGGGAGGACGGGACAACCGAAAGGGGGACGGGCCCGCAGCGCCCAGCCATGGCTTTAAGAAGCTCAGGGCAATGGGAAAAGGTGGTTGGCCCCGCCGAACCTCACATGCCCACCCCGGGGGTCAGGTTCAGGGAAAGCTGGAGGGCCCTTGTCAAAGACACTCACCCATCAGCCGGTCTCCCCCTCTCCCTGCGTGTCTCTCTCTATGTCTCTCTCTCTCTCGGTGTGTGTCTGTGTGTATCTCTCTCGCTCCCTGTCTCTGTGCCTCTTCTCTCTCTCTCTCAGAAAGCTGGTGAGCTCTCCTTGGGGCTTTGCGCTATTCCTTTTCTTTCTTCTTTTTGGAAATCCGGGCTGGCTGAGGAACGAGCGCAAGCCACGACGGAGGCTTCCCTCCTCCTCCTCCTCTCGCGACCCCATTAGATATTGACAGGATGGTTTTCCCTCTGGTCCGCTGTTTAGGCGGGAAGAATGCTTAAATATGATTGCCTGGTTTCCCTGACAGCTCCCTATAAAATGGCTGGCTGTCAGAGAGGCTAGCTGCTGGATTGTGAATAGTTGCTGAATAAAGAGCTGTTGTCTGAAGCTTGTCTCCAGTCTCTTCAATCCACCTATCTAACACTGGCAATGGAGGTGGGATTCTGAAGAATCACTGAGACCAAAAAGAGCTGACAATGACACAATCCAGCCCGGCGGCAAAGAAGGAACGGCAGCCATCTTGCATGCCAAATTCCATTCGATCCAGCGAAGGAGAAATGGGGCACTTATATGACGAGGTTCGAGTGCTTCATGGAAGCAAATGACCTTCTTGGGTTGTCGGACAACCGGAAAAGAGAGCTATTCCTGAGGCATTGTGAGTACAATGTATTTGAATCCTTGTCCGAACCAACTCCAGTACAATCTGTACCATGGCAAGTGCTACAAAATGCACTAAAGACCCATTACGCTCCTGCACCATCCAAAACAGTGAGGCGTTATGAATTTAGGCACCGGATGCAGCAGGACGGTGAATCTATCAATCAATTTGTCTCTGCACTAAGAAAAGCCGCTGCCCACTGTGAGTTCAGGGACTTGGACGATATTTTAATTGACCAAATAATTTGGGGCATGAAAGGCCTCCGATTGCAGCGGAGGCTCTTGGCCAAGACCAATCTGACTTTACAGGCTGCGTTGGACGAAGCAAGGGCAACCGAGTTGTCAAACAGAGTGGCCGAGTCCCTTCAGAAACTTGCCACTGCTCTGGCAGCAACAAAACAAACTGCCTCCATTCATAAGAGCAAGCAGCAGGACGAGGAATCCGAGAGCAATGAGGATGAGGTCTATTCCATGGAAAGGAGGAGATCCACAGAGCAAGATAGTAAAAGGCAACCATGTGCCAGCTGTGGGGGTCTGCACCCTAGGGCATCCTGCCATTACAGGGATGCCATCCGTCACCGTTGCAATAAAAAGGGGCATTTGGCAAGAGTCTGCTAGGCAAACCTGCCCACTGGTCATCGTGCACCCCCAGACGTGCCAAAATCAGAGGCCCCAAGATTTTTTTAGGCGGGAATTGTGGAAGCCAAGACGCGAAACTGTCAACGCGAGACCGCCAAAAACAAACTGGCAAACAAGAATAGGGCAGGCGAGCACCCCCTGCAGGAAGAAATTACATGTGACTGTACAAATCGAAGGGTCCCCCTGTGACATGGAAATTGATACCGAGTCGTCAGTAACCATTATCTCCTGGCAGGCATTGAAGGCTGCCATTCCAAAAATCCAAAAAAGCCAGCTAGAGCTCGAACACTTGCGGCTAAGTGACTACCAGGGGAATCGGATCCCTGTCATTGGCTGCAGAACCTTCAAGGTCCAGTTCAACAAATTCCTGGGTGACCTGACTCTAACAGTCATCGGAGGAAACCTTCCAAACCTGCTTGGCTTGGACTGGTTAGAGTCCCTCGGACTGGGAGTGACTGGCATCAATGCCATTGCCAGCTTGTGGACCGATGACCCGATCCGGGAGTTCCAGGACGTGTTTAAACTGGAACTCGGCAAGTATGTGGGCACTCCAATTTCATTTAGCCTCGACCCCAAGGTAGCACCAATTTGGTTAAAGCCCCAGAGGGTTCCTTTTGCACTCAAACCCAGGATAGAAAAGGAGCTAGATAAACTGATCCAGCAGGGCATACTTGAGCCAGTTGACCATGCTAAGTGGGAAACCCCAATTGTCACTCCGGTCAAGGGTGATGGCATATGTTTTATTGATGGCATATGTCATTGGAGAAGTTAGCAAAAATGTTTAAAGATAAATCAGCGAAATGTTGGAAATGTCACCAACTACCAGGATCCTATTATATGTGGTGGACATGCCCTGAAGCAAAAAACTATTGGAATAAAATTAAAACCTGGCTGGAAGAAATGACACAATTATGTATTGAATTCAAACCAGAGTTGTTCCTATTGGGTATCCTACCTGACAAAATTAAAAAGAAATATATTTATTTGATTATACACGTAGTAACAACTGTAAGAATTGTTTATGTTCAAAATTAGAAATTAGAGAAAATACTTTTGGAAGATGAAGTAATAAAAAAGATTTTTGATTGTGTAGAAATGAACCAATTAACTTTGTTCATTAAAGATAGGGAAGAGTCAGAATACTTTAGAATATGGAATTATTTCTATTGTTGGTTGGAAAAGAGATATAAATGATTAATTTTATAACTGTGTAAAAATTTGATGGCAAGAATATGGTTATAGGAATGAACTTTTTTCAACCTCCGTCACGGCTCGTGCTTGTTCTTCTGCCAGCCTGAATTTCCAGAAAGTTGCCAAGAAGAAAGAAAAGGAGTAGCGAAGAGCCCCAAGGAGAGCTCGCTGGGCTTTCCAAGAGAGTGAGAAGACACACACACACACAGAGTGGGAGAGAGAGGGTGGGGAGAGAGACATAGACACACAGATACAGAGAGATACAGAGAGGGGGAGAGACAAGGGTTTTGTGGTTCCTGGTGTGGTGTTTTTTAACCACCGGTTCTCTGCCCTAATGATCTGCTGGGTAGGCATGGTTAGGGGGTCATGTGACTGGGTGGGAATGAGTGACGTGGAGTTGGCCCACCCAGGGTTTGTGGCTCCCAGTGTTTTTTTTCTGTGGGAAATGGGTCCAAATGGCTCTTTGAGTGTTTAAGGTTGCAGACCCCTGGTCTAAAGTATTCTTGCCTCTAGTGGGACAGTTGACATGCTGAAAGTATTTTGGTAGCTCTTTCCTTAAGTTTGCCTTGTTTAGATCTCCCAAAATAATGGCCGGTGAATCGGGGTGTTTGGCTTCAGCCTCCATGATCTGGTCAGCCAGACTTCGTAATGCCTTGTTCACACAGGCTTGTGGTGGGACATAAAGAGCAATTAGTAGAAATGGAGAGAACTCGCGTGGACAGTAAAATGGTTTACAGTTGATAAGTAAAGACCCTAAGTTTTCATCACAGAATTTATATATTATAGTTGTATCCTGAGACCAGCTGTTGTTGATATATAAGCATAAGCCGCCTCCCTTCTTTTTACCTGATGATTCTGCAATTCTGTCTGCTCTGTGTGTCTGAAACCCTGGAATTTGCATGCTGTTGTCATCAATATCCTCATGTAACCAAGTTTCAATAAAGCATAGGGCAGCTGTGCTGTGAAAATCAGAGTTGCATCTGTTTAAAAGGAGTATTTCATCCATCTTGTTAGCAAGTGAACGTAAATTTGTCAGGAAGATCGAAGGCAGAGCAGTTCTATTTCCCCTATTCCTTAGCTTGTTTAAAGTTCCCGCCCTTTTTACTCTTCTCCGTTTCCTCAGTTTGGTTTTCTTGGTAATCCATAGCTCTGGGGAATTTGCTTCTTCCTGTGTTAGAATCTCCTCTGCATTTGTAAAGACAGGGTGGGGGTGGGTGGGTTTATGATCATAGAAAGTGCTCCTTAAAGAAATGTTGCTTAATTCTTAGCAGATGGTCTCCTGAGTAAGAGATCCATAGTGAGTCGCAGAGAATAATTAAAAATAAAGAAACCATTAGAGAGCATTTCACCGAGGCAGCCTTCAGCGCCGCCATCTTGGATCCATCTCAGTGGTGGGTTCCAACCGGTGTCACTACTGGTTCTCTTCGCGCACGCACTTTGTGCACGATCGCCCTTTTTCCAGTCCTCTGGTAGTTCCCCGGTGTTCCAGGATTTTTGAAAGATGTGGTGCAATGGTTCTAAGATGACATCTGCCAGCTCCTTTAGATTTGTTCAGTTTGATTTTTTTATGATCAAAGATCAGATAATCATCAAAATTGCAGCACAGAAAAACAAAGAAAACATGCCATAGTCCACCTAGGAAAGTGCACAATAACAGATATAAACTAAAAAGTAAAGATATTAGATCAACAAAGCCAATAGCCGCAGCATTTTCACTGCAACTGCCTTGTAATTGCAGTTGTGTAGTGTGGACTGCACTCCTCATCATGACAGGCATATGATAAAAGAAATTTTATACTAAAAATCCATCTCTTCTCCCTGGGAATTACTGAACTCAGGCGCTGAGTCTAATTCTCAAATCTCTCTATACAAATTGCAGTAGAGGAATCCACACTAGGCAATTAATTTCATCCCTGCCAGCATCTCAGGAGCTTTTATGTACACCTGGAATACAGGAAGATGGAGCCCCCACCTGAAAGGGCCGAGGGGGAGATGTGCTAAGGCGGGCTTGAAACAATCTTCCCTCACATGGGAGGACCTGAATGTGTTCGGCTGGTCTGCAGATTTCCCTGTTCCTAGAAAAGGCGATTCTGAAGCTCCCGGCCTGGAGCCCAAGCAGCTCTTCCAACTCCAGCCTTCCATCAGTAATCCTTCTGGCCCCACCGACGGCAGCAGAAAGAAGGAAACCTTTGGTTAATCCCGGGGAATGTATTCTGCTTTCCCCAGTAAGGACCAGTCACCTGCCAGGCCATTTCAGCATTCAGCCCTGGCCGGCCTCGCGCCTGGGGAGGCTCTGAGCGGCAGAGGCCAGAGCTCTGGGGGGTTCTCGGAAGCGCTCAGCCGCCCCTCACCTCAGGACCGGGCTGGGAAAGCTCCAGGGCCTCCCTGTTGAAGGGGCCGGGGGCGGGGTAGGGCGTCCCAGGGTCCTCCTGAAGCCTCCTCCACACCACCCACGCCACGCGTGCCCCTGCTGATCCCATTTGGGGGGACGCAGGTGCCTCGGTCGCCAGCCCAGACCCACAGCCCAGCCTCCGCCTGAGGGACCCCTCCCGCCTCCAGGCAACGGGTACAGCAGCGGCCCGACAGTCGAATCGGGGATATTGATAAGACTCGACTTCTCCACATCGGGGCGGGGTTTCGTGGCCGAGGGGCGGGGCAGCGGGGGTCTATCTGCCTCTTCTGGGACTCCCAGCCGCAGCGGTGCTGGGAATTGTAGTTCGCTCCGTAGCCTGGTGAAGAAGCTGCCGGACAGTAGCCCCCCCTCCCCCCTTGGGAAACCTCAGTTGTCGCAAAGGGCTGTGGGGGTTGGAGTCCAGCGGCACACCTGGGCGCGATCCGACGGCTGCCTGCTGGGCGGAGACGGGCAGGGGGCGGCCCGGAGCGAGAGGAAGGCAGCTGCGCCGCCGCCCTTCTTGCTCGCGGGCCCTTTCGCTTTCGTTTCCCGCGGCGCTCCAGCTGCGGGCATCGGTGTCTCCGCCCTCCCGGGCTTCCTCACTCCTCCTGGGCGGGCTTGCGGGTTTCTCCGATGGCGGCGGTCGTGGCGGTGCTCGGGGTCCCCTCGGACGTGGCCGATGAGCTTCTGGTGTTTTACTTTGAGAACCGTCGGCGCTCGGGCGGCGGCCCGGTGCAGAGCTGGCGGCGGAGGGGCGGCCGCGCCACTCTAACTTTTGAGCGCGCCGAAGGTGAGGGCCACGGCTGGAGGGAGGCTGGGGACAGGCCGGCGGGGAGAAAGGCCTTCCTGCCCTGGGGCTCTGCCGGAGGCGGAGGCCGGCAGCCCCAGGGCTTGCCCCATTCCACCGGGGCTTTCACGAAACGGCTGCCCTCTTAGCAACTGCCTTCCCACGACACGGTTACCCTTACTGGGCCGTCCAGTTTTTCGGAGTCACACAGTATGTGCGCCTGTGCTGTACACTAAGGCACAGAGGCTACACATTGACACCAATTTTGCTTAGGAGTTACAAAAGCAGCAGATACTTGGCCTACAGATTCCATGTGTTCTATGACTGAGGAGGCTGGGGATGATGGAAAGCATAGTCCATTGTGCAAGGGACCCAGATGGCTATGAGGCTGAGGTCTTTAGTGCTCCAGCTTTGCCCCCACAGGCTCTCTCAAATAGCTGGCTGGGCACTTCTGGGACTTGGCTTCCGAGGGGTTTGAGGCCCTGATGGGGAGGATGGGGGTCTGGCTGGGCCTGTCCCTGGTAGCAGCTTGGCTGGCCTCTGGGGTGAGGACCTTCCTGCTGGTCTCCTCCCTCGCAGATGCCCAGAGGGTCCTCTCCAAAACCGACCATGCCCTGCAAGGGGTGCGCCTGACGGTCCAGCCCGCTGCTCCTCGGGATTATGGGAAGGTGGTCCTCCAGGGCCTGAACCCCCAAAGCAGCCTGGAGCTTGTGGAGCTGTATGTGGAGCACATGCTGGATTGCGAGAGGGACGCTTACTCCGTGCACCGCAGCCCTGCCGGGGACCAGGCGCTGGTGCAGCTGCAGGCGGCACTCAGCCACCCAGGTACTTGCGGAGGTCTCCTCTTCCCTTCAAAACGCAGCCAGCTGAGCTTCCTTGGGCTCCCTCCCAGAGGGACACCTGAGGAGCTTTCCTGCCCTCCAAGCGTGGTTGCCACCGGGTGCCTCGAGCCTCTTCTCTGCACCCGCCCCCTTACTCTGCCCCCTCCCAACACCAGGAGGGGCAGATACCCAAAGGGCAGAGAAAGCACCTCTTTGAAAAATTTTACAGTCCTGCAGTGAGGTACATCCCCTAGGCTGCTGCCTTTGGCTAGCTGGGATCGTATGCCCACCCGGAAGGATCCTGCATTATGGGCAGAGTTAGCCATCACCTGCCAGGGATTCCTGGCTTCGCTGGGTCTGGAAATCAGTCTCTGGCCTCCAGTTGTGTCATCGGTTTCCAAAGGAGGGAGGGAGGTTAGCTGGCTGCCCCCTTCTTGGAACCTCCAGAGAAGCTGAATGGGAGGTCTTTTCCCAGCATTCTGCCCAGGATGGGAGGGGGCATAATGGAAGGCAGTTCTTATGGCAAAGTCTTCATTGGCTACCTTGACTTAGTTCCTCGGCTTCCCTGACAGAGTTCTTGGTGCTGGCGGATCGTGTGCAAAGTCGGATGCTGGATGGGGCCAGCCTGGTGCTGGACTGGGTGGAGCAGACAGACAGCATCCTGGTTTGGAGTCGCCACGGCAGCCAGCTGCAGCCAGAGGTGCTGACCCTTTACTTTGAGAGCAGGCGGAGTGGCGGGGGCCGTGTGCAGGCAGTGCGGCTTCTCCCGGGAGGCATGTTGGCCGTGGTCTCCTTTCAGGACCGCACAGGTGAGGGCTGTTCGAGACGCGTCTCCTGGCTCCGCTTCCAAGAGGTGCTGAAAAGGCTCCTCTGATCCTGCTGCCTTCGTTTCCCACAGTGGTGGATCGGGTCCTGAAACAGCCCCATCAGCTCCCGGATGGCAATCTGAAGGTCTCCCCTCACTACGACTTCCTGGAACCCCCAGAGGCAGCAGCAGAGCTGGAGGTGGGAGGAGCTGGCAAGGCCCTGTCCACCATGCTTCCTGTTGCAGAAGCAGCTACAAGGCGACTGCTGCAGTCCAAGGCCGTCCTGCAGGAGCTGGGGGCCTCTGCTCCCGAATGCGTGCTTCGTTGTGAAGAGACTGGGCTAAACATCTTGGGTGGGGATCCGACTCTTCGGCGGCAGCTGCGGGAGCGCATCCAGGCAGCCTTGCATACGGTGACACAGGAGCGGCTGCCCTCCTCAACCTGGGTTCTTGAGTTCCTGCAGCGGGCAGACGTGCAGGAGCACCTGGCGGAACAGCTTGCTGAGCGCAGTGTGGGCGCCTGCTACATTCCCACTGCAGAGGAGGTGCTAGTCGTCGCCCTGAAGGCTTCTATGGCTCAGCTAGCCGCTTCTCTCCTGGGCTCCTTTCTCAGCTCCATCTCCCTGCCCTTGTCTGAGCGGCAGTTGCTGGCCTTGGCGTCCCCACACTGGGCCCAAGTGCAGGCAGGACTGCGCTGCTGCTGCGTATGTCTGGCTGAGGATGGGGAACACCTGGAGGGCCTCACCCTACCTGGCCTGGAGGAGGAGAATGTGGCTGAGTTGAAGCGTGGCCTGCAGGACTGCCTGCCGGATGAGGTGCTGGTGACCACGGAGCCTGGCCGTCTTCACTACCTTCAGCTCCATCGCCATGAACTGCTGGCTGGCTTGGCTGATGTCACACTGCTGCCCCTGGAGGGAGCCGAGGTCACCGGCTTGCGGGTAAAAGGGGTGCAGCAGCAGGGTCCTTCCATGTCCTGCCTGCAACACACAGGGTGCCAGGCACTTGCCAGCTCTGCCCTGCTTTAGTGTCCCCTCTCATGGCAGCTGCCACGTGTCCTTCGGAACTGGGCTAAAGGCCCACTTCGGTGGCCAAAGAAGAGGCCGGGGGGGGCGGGATGTCAGATCCTGCTTTTGCCAATCTTTTGTCTCAAGCAAAACACATTAGCCTGAGAAAACTGTCATGATGTCTTTTTGTGCAGCTGAATGGTGATTCTTGGGCCTGCCAAGCCGCAGCTGACCTCCTCCAGAGTCTGCTCTGTGCCATCCGTGTTCGGACTGTGGTGCTGCATCTGCCCGGTGTGAGCCGTTTCTTGCTGGAGGAGCGTGGCCAGGCCATCCTTCAGGGCCTGGAGAGGAGCTTCTGCTGTGCCTTTGGGCTGGAGCACCTCCAATGGCGCTCCCCAGAGACCCAGGTGCGTACCCTGGAGAAGGGGATGGGGCTCGGGATGTGCAGTGGGGTCAGAGGCTGGTGTGCCAAGCTGGAGGGGAGGGAAGAGTTTGAAAAGTGGGGGATGTCTCTGAAGGGCCTCTCCCCAACCCCCCCAGCACGAGTTGGAGACCTCACAGGAGCCAATTGCCCTCGTGTGCCGACGGGATCCCCAGTGTGGCCTCAAACAGCAGCCGAAGAGCCCAGTCGGAGTGGCCGAACAGCAAAGCGAAGCTAACCTGGGTAATGCCTGTCCAGCTACCTGTCCCTGGAGGCGAAGGACATCAAGGGGCACGCACCATCCCCTTCCTGGTCTGAGGTTGGAGCTTGGGTGGGGTTCGGGTAGCTTCAGGGTTCTCCCTTTCTGTGCAGGCCCACCTTACGTTGCTGCTTCCCTGCTCACTGGGTCTCCCTCCCATTGCAGAAGAGATCAAGGGCCTGCTGGCTGCCCTCCAGCCTCCCCGGGTGGCCCTTCCTGCAGCAGAGGAGGAGGAGCAGGCAGAGACGGCCATGGAGCCATTGGCGGAGGTTCCCTCCACCTTCGAGCAGCAGACCAGCTTGGCTGACCTTGACACAATAGAAGAAGGGCCATTGCCTGTCCCAGGCCCCATTCCAAGCGTGGCATTAGAGGAAGAAGAGGAGGAGGCACAGCTGCTTCTGGCCATCCAGCAGTCCATGGACAGCGCTCGGCAGGAAGTGGAGGAGCTGGCGCGTGCCACTGAGCTCTCTCTGCGCTCCTTCGAGCAGGAACAGCCATCCAGTCCAGATGCTGACATCCTGTCTGTCATGAGGGCCTCTCTGGAGGCAGCGGCTGCAACCCGTCTGCAGGTCTACACCACCTTGGAGGAGGATGCAGAGGCCGTGGTGCAGGAGCTGGAGCGTGCCCTGGGCATGCAGCTGCGGGAGGAAGTGGTGCAGAACGAGGCCCTCTTGTCTCTGCCCACTCTCTGCCTTGACTACCTGACCTACCTGGAGAGGAAGCATGCAGTGAGCATCACGCTCGCCGGCCCCATAGCCACTGTGTCGGGCTTCTTGGACTACCCTGTGGCCGCCACCCGAGACCTCGCCCTGCTGCTGGCCCGGGTGCTGCACGTGGAAGTGGCCGTGGGCTGTGGGGATGCCCGCTGGGTCCGCTGGGAGCCCTCTGAGCAGGGCTTCCCCACCCCCTATTCAGCCCAGGCCAGTGCCCTGCTGGAGCAAGCATGGTGCCGTGGCCACAAGCGCATGGAGGTGTTCTTTGATGGTCGGCCTTTTGCTGTGGACTTTGAGCGGATGGAGGAGTACAACGTTGGCAACGGCCGCACTCTGCCCATTGGCCGCACCGAGCTCCATCTGCCACTCGCTTCTCCAGGTAGATTCCCTGCTCAGTGTGCCCCACCCAGTGGGTTTCTGGTGCTCCTGTTGTGGCAGCAGAGGCCTCCCTGGCCATGCAGAGTGCCCCCCCTGGCCTTGTGGGGGGGATGACAGCAGCTGTTTCTTCACAGACTGTGCTTCTCTGCAGCCCTGCTAGACCCTCCAGCTGAGGGCGAAGTGAAGCTGCTTCCACTGGCTGAGGACTCCGAGGAGTTTCAGAGGACCATCCAAGGCTTCTATGACACACTGGCCGGGCTTCACGGAAAGCTCTGGATCGTCAAGGTGGCTGGTTGTCTCCATCCCCTTCAGCGGAGGGGCAGCCCTTGCAGGCAGCAGGGCCCATCCTGAAGCCCTGGTGGCAGAGCAGAGCCCTCACTGGCCTTGAGACTGGGTGGTGGGGTCTCAGCAAGGTCCGGGGGGGGGGGTTGTGGGGCTCTGAGGAGCAGAAAACCATGAATCAGGTCAATTGGAGTTCTACCTGCTACGTTGGAATTCTTGCTTTCATGTTGGGTGGTTTCCTTGTGCCAAATCTGGAGAGGGGCTCAGTTCTGCAGTCAGGATTCCCTCCTTCGCATCTCTCCCCTGCCATGTGTTCAGTGGGAGCCCTGGCTTTGCCCCACAAATCCTCTCTGGAAGAGCCGAGCTGGGAAGGGCTGCCAAGCAGAGGATTTGGAGATGTGCCGCCTCTTTCTCTGCTGGGCTCCGCTGGGGGGAAGGATGTGAGCCAGCCCCCTCCCAGCACTCGTCTGGTGGAGCCCCCTTGGCCTTGTGGAGAGGCCCCTGCCTAATCTCACAACTTGGGTACGGGGGCTCTCCCCCTTTCTATGCAACGAGCAGTGGTCTGGGATTGGCCCAGAGGACTCTAGAGCAGGCTCCCCGAAAGCTGGGCCAGCCTGATTCTGCCACTGGCACCACTTGCTCTAAGAGCCAAATTGGATGAGGGAGCTGCCCTCTACTGCCCTCCCCCCGCCCCGGCTCCTCATAGCTGCCCCTCTTTGGGACTGCTTCAGAGCAGAGATGGCACCTGGGGTCCCTTGGGTGGGGGTGCTGAATGAGAAAGGGGGGGGGCTTGGAAGCAGCCCAGGTTTGGGATCAAGTGGGCCCTGGTCCCCTAAGCCCAATGTGGCCAGTGGGGCAGGGAGGGAATTGAGCTGGATGTGGGGCTGACTCGTCTGCCTCCCTGCTTGGTAGCTGGAGAAGGTGATGCACCCGCTGCTCTACCAGCAGTACCAGCTGAAGAAGTCTGCCATGGAGAAGGCCTGCGGGCACCAGGCAGTGGAACGGATCCTGTACCACGGCACAACCGAGCAGTCCAGCCACGAGATCTGCCAGCACGGCTTCAACCGCAGCTTTTGTGGCAAGAACGGTCAGTCAGTGACTATGCACAAAGGGACCCTCCTTGGCGGCTTTTAAGGGGGCGTTCCCATGGGGGGCGAGGGGGACCCTCTATGCTAGGTGTCTGACCAGCCCATATCCAAGAAGCGCACCCGCACTCACCCTGCAGAGAAACCGTGCCAAATGCAAGAGGGTCTTCAGCAGTTGCATTCGTGCCCTTGGGGGGGCAGGAGGGGGGCCAGCAGCCGGTGGGGAAGGTGAAATGGGGGGGGGGGGGGAGAGGCTGCAAAGCTGGCTCTCTGGTGGAGAGGGGTTCTGGGCACTGCGCTGCCAGGAGGAGGCTTAGAGGTGGCTCTGCCAGCCTTGTGACCGGAGGGTGCCAATGCCAGCCTTAGGCAGGAGGCTCACTGAGGTGCCCAGCACCAGTCAGTGTCCAGCCCATCATTGAGACAGAGAGTGGGCAAGATGGCACTGAGGTTGCTTTTTTGCATTTGGCCTCTCGGAGGGGCTCTTGGAGGCCGCATCAGCTGCTGGCCGGGCACAGGCCTGGCTTCCTCTTCACTCCCTGAAGGGCGGGGGGGGGGGGGGGGCAGAGCCCTGCAGCTTCATATGTGTGAGATACTCCGCATTATTCAGTACTAGACCTTGCATGCTGCGTTTTCTTGCACTTCAGTATCCACATTAGCTATAATATGGCAGGATAGCTGATCCTTTGTCTTTTGTTTGAATTTTCATACCTTAATAGGCGTTAGAGATTAGTCTTACAATGTCTATAAATGTCCGTATACTTGTTGTGGGTTATTCACCGTATTCCTGTCTGTCTGGATGCTTTTGCATATTTTACATACATTTACCTTGCTGTGCGCCAGCCGTTGACTGAATAACTCCTGTCCCCCATTTCCAGCCACGCACTACGGCCACGGCGTCTACTTCGCGGTCAAGGCGTGTCTTTCAGCGCGTGATCAGTACTCACCTCGCAGCCCCGATGGCAACAAATACATCTTTGTGACCCGGACGCTGGTTGGGGACTACACAGCGGGCAACGCCAGCATGCGAGCGCCACCCCTGCGGGAAGGAGATGCCACCCTCCGGCGGTATGACAGCACAGTGGACAACCCGAGGAAGCCCTCCATCTTTGTCATCTTCAACGACACGCAGGCCTACCCTGAATACCTCATCACCTGTCGGTGGGTGGACCCGAAGGGGAGGCCTCCCCCCGTCTCCCCCTTGCCGCCCTAGTGAAGGACAGACGGTTTTCCGCAGGAGGGCTGCTCGGCAGGGGGCAGAGCTAGGGAAGGCAATAGGGCACTGCGGTAGGAGCAGTTCACAGGGGGCAAAGCATGGCAGTGCCCACCACAGACCCGCCTCCCCCCTCTCCCTTTAAGGTGGGACGCAGGCCCTGGGGCAGCGCCTGGAGGTTCAGGCAGCCCCAGGGGTGATTGTGTTCCCCCAGACACACACCAGGACCTCCTGTTCTTCAAGGGTTCCCCCCCTTTTTAAAATAACTGGTTGTTTCCTTTACAGATGTGAATAAAAATAAATAAAGAACTTGTGTATCCGACTAAACAAGATTAGCTATAAAATACTAAACCCAAAAAGAGCAGGAGAAAAAAGAGCAGGATTTTATAATCCATTAATGTGCAAATGACTATATTCAGTTTTTAAACAAGAAATTGAGCCTTGACCACCCAGAATCAATATTTTTATTTTTTGTCAAAAAAAGGAACTGATTTAAGGACAGAGTTGGCAAATTCCACCTAGCCGACCCTTAAAACCTTCCTTCCGTGATTGCAGCCTGTAAACTCTGGGAATTCCAGCTGCTAAGATAAAATTGAACAACATTCAATTCTCCCCCAATCCTTTAAAATCCAGTTTTCAATTTTAAATGTTTGAATAGCGTTAACAGCATATTATTTTTTTCTTCCTACCATTTTTCTGCAAGCACAGATTCCCCCTTTTTTTCAGATCAACTGAGAGTTGATCCATGGGGTTGTGACAGGAATTGATGAACCAGCTTGTTGCCCAGTCCTGGCATTGATGGCGGAGAGAGCGTGGCCCAAGGTCACCCAGCCAGTTTTCATGCTAAGGACTAGAACTCACGGTCTCCTGGTTTCTCCTGGACAAAACTGGCTCTTAGATAGATAGTATCATTCAATTTTATTCTAGTACTTTTTCTTAAATTATTAATATTACTGGGCCCTTGGTATGCCTCCAGAAAATCCTGCCACGTATTCAAAGTTTTTGAGCTTTCAGTAGCTGCTGAGGCTTCCAGGGAAAGCAGAAGGGTTGCTATTCGGCTGATTTTAGTAAATAGTCTCATTTATTTATTAAATTTGAATACTGCCCATCTTGCTTCTCTGGGCAGCTTACAAAGTAATAAATAAGAGAATAACAGAGTTAAAATATTAAAACACCAGAAAGTGAAAACATTAAAATTCATATTCAAATGGGTAAAAAGAGCCAATGGGTGGAAAGGATGAGATCCTGCTCTAGTCTACTATCCATAATATTAATCATAATAGCCAAAAATGTCTCTTCTGTACTCTTAGAAACATTGTTTGCTCCTCAGTTAACAAGGAAGAGTAGCTGCCATTTTCCACCCATGTTGTTCTAAGTTTTTTCCTTCCATCTTTAAAGAAGGGCTATTTCCAAGGGAAACCTTAAGGCCAGGGTTGGTTTCTACCCCCATAGGGCCCGTGGGGGTCTGCCTTAGCTGCTGGAAAGACACACAATTCCTCTGGCAACTGAGCCAGTCCTTGCCAGGGTCCCAGGGTGCCCACCGGGCCCTCTGCAACTGGGCAGGGTGGCAGCCCCCTGGTGGTGGTGGTGGTGGTGGTGGTGCCATTGAGGGATGGGCCTGAGAGTGCAGTCTCGGATCTAGAACTAAGGAGAAACTTAGTGACCCTGAGAACAATTAACCAGTGGAATGGCTTGCCTCCAGAAGTTCTGCGTGCTCCATCACGGGAGGTCTTTAAGAAGCCATTCGCCCAGAATGGTGTAGGGCAGGGGTGTCAAACTCGATTTCATTGAGGGCCGCATCAGGGTTGTGTCTGACCTTCGGTGGCTGCGGTGGGTGTGGCCAGCTCAACATCACTTTTGTTGGAGGCACCTGTGGTGGCCCGAATACTCTGCCAGCGAAAACGGGCTCCCGAGCTCCATTTTCTGCTGCAACGGCCTCCTGCACCCTCCTGCCAGCGAAAACAGAGCGGCCCTCCTGAGCTCTGTTTTCACTGGCAGAGTCACTGGGCCTGTCCTTCGCTGTTTCCAGGGGCCAGATCTAAGCACCCTGTGGGCCGGATCCAGCCCCTGGGCCTTGAGTTTGATACCCCTGGTGAAGGGTCTCCTACTTGGGTGGAGGGTTGGAATGGAGGGCCTCCAAAGTCCCTTCCAGCTCTATTTTTCTATTGTTATTCTTTCTATGATCATGTATGTCCCTCCCATCAAGTGCAAAGAAAATCTGGAATGGTATAGGCTCTCCTGTCATGGACGGGGGTGGACTAGAAGACCTCCCAGACCCCTTCCAACCCTGTTCTATGTTCAATTCCAAGAGGAAGCAGACAAGCAGGAGCCTCTTCAAGTGATAAGGGTGAAGAGGCTACTCACAAAGGAGCCAAAACTGAAGGAGGAGCTCAGGCCCATCTGGGAAGTGTCGGAATGAGGTCAGGAAAGGTGGAGGTGAGCTAAACCGCAAGACGGGCAAACTCCAACCAAGATGCCGCAGCAGGAGAGGGGCCAAAGGAGCTGGTGGGTGAACAGTCACGGAAAAGCAGAGCAGCACTGCTCCCTTCGGCCCCTCTCTCTGCACTCACAGGAACAGCAAAGGCACTTAGACTTGTATACCGCTTCACAGGGCTTTACAGCCCCCTCTAAGCAGTTTACAGAGTCGGCATATGAGCCCCAGCAATCTGGGTCCTCATTTTACGACCTCGGAAGGATGGATGGCTGAGTCAACCTCAGGCAGTTGGCAGAATTAGCCTGCAATATTGCATTCTGACCCCTGCACCATCACGGCTCTTTGTGAAGGCAATTTGTATAGCACAGGCTAGGAAGGAACTCGACAGGGGAGGGTGCAGGCCAGTAAGGATGCGCAAAGGACTTTCTGGGCCTCTTGTCGGGTGTCTTTAGAGAACCCTGCAGAACCAGGAAGATGCCGGAAGGCTGAAGACCAGCAAGTGGGACTCCACTCTTCCAACTAGAAAGAGGATCCTCTAATTATGGAGCAGTGACTCAAAAACATGAGAACATTTTAAAGCAGATAATAAAGGAGGCCATTTGCAAGCATTTTGAACCCAAACATGAGTCAAATACGGCTTTGTAAAAAATAAAGGCTTTTAACAAGATCTGTTATCAAAGGAGTTGCTTGGATATAATTTACACTGATTTCAATGAAGGTTCTAGATGACTTTCTTATTGATAGACACTTATAATGTTTGGAGGGAACGAGTAACACGGCCCCACAACTGGCTGGTGATCCACCCTCAGATATCTGACATTAATTGCTGTGTATTGATTTAGAAGCAGAGACCAGGATCTAGCTAGGAGGCCATTCTTATTCAGGACTCCTATTCATCCCCTGGATGAGAGGATGCTTATCAGATCTGCAGGTGACAGGACATTGGGAGGTCTGGCCAAGAGCCAGGTTGGCCAAATGAGATTGCAACCTAACCTGGACGGGTAAGAAGACAAGGTGAGAGGAACAAGGTATCCTTTGAGAAGAATGTATGGGAGACCTACAAGATGGGGGATTCATGGCTTGGAAGAACTACAGAGAAGAAGCTGAGCATGGCCAGTGACAGCAAGCTGAACCTGAGCCAGCCAGAGCAGCAATTCCAGGTTGCCTTAGAAAAGGGGTATCCAACCTTGGTAACTTTAACTCCCAGAAATCTCTAATGGCTAGCTGGGGGACTCTGGGAGTTGGCCCACAAGTCTTAACATTTGGCAAGGTTGGACATCCCTGCATTAGAAAAAAACCTTGTGTCACCTTTATGTTTAGCCTGACATAGAGAAGATTGAGAGGACACCTAATATCGAAGTGCCACATTTTCCATGGTCACAAAAATAGAGGAAAAAATGGGCATACATTGCAGTTACCCAAACCCATCTCCTTATGGAAGTTGTGGGTTCTCCATCTTGGGGGTTTAAGAAGAGGCCAGTCTTGAGGATGGATTAATAACTGGTTCTCCTGTCAGTCGTGCTCCAACTTAAATCTCTGAATAGAAACCATCCTTGGCTCTCCATTTGTTGAGAAAGGCATAGTTTTATTAGAAGCCAAGTGCCTTGCAGTAGGCACAATAGCCAGGACTGAGACTTGCACCCCAATATCCCCAAGTTCAACGTTTCCTTCCCTTAGGTGCCTCCCATCACTGCCCCTCCCCCACCAATCAGGTTCAAGCAAGATGTTTTGAGAATGGTCGCTTCAAGCTTAGGTTGGTATGCAGCTGCTGCCTTCTCCCAGCAGGGTGACCTTGAAGCTCTCTCTCTCTCTCTCTCTCTCTCTCTCTGTGTGTGTGTGTGTGTGTGTGTGTGATACAACTGTTCTCGTTTTCCCCAGGCAGCAGTCACTTTCGCTTTCCCCCTAAGCACTCCCCCTCTCCATAGGACATGGCGGATGAGAAGGAAGTGGCAGCTCACAGGCCACTTAAGCTCCATCACTTCTAACATTCTATGGAGAAAACTCAAGGATCCATTAATGTTGAAGCGATTAATCTGATGAATTAGATTAGCTGAAGTGGAAGTATCAGGGATATTGGAGAAAAAATTACTATATCATATGCACTTCTGCAGAGGTGGGTTTCAGCAGGTTCTGACCAGTTCTGGAGGACCGGTAATGGAAATTTTGAGTAGTTCAGAGAACTGGTAAACACCACCTCTGATTGCCTCGCCCCCATCTATTCTCTGTCTCCTGAGTCCCAGCTGATCGGGACGAAATGGGGATTTTGCAGTAACCTTCCCCTGGAGTGGGGAGGGAATGGAATTTTTCCAGTATCCTTCCCCTGCCACGCCCACCAAGCCACGCCACGTCCATAGAACCGGTAGTAAAAAAATTTGAATCCCGCCAGTGGACTTCTGGATTTCAATAAAAACGGAGTAAGCAAACCCAGCCTTGGAGTTCAGGACAGCAGAGTCCCAAAGCAGCGAAAAGGAGGATCCCAGAGCAGAGGAACCGTCTTCCGGGAAGGGAAACCACAGCACGGATAGCCTTGAGGCCGCACTCCTTGCTCAGGGCAGGAATCCACATTCAGGCCTCCGCGCTCTCCAGGGCGAAGCTGCCGATGCCCCGGCCAGGTTCGCTAAGCGCCGCTGCTCCTGCGACCGAGGGAGGCAGGAAACGGGGTCTTTCTCCCGCCCGCCGATCACAGCCCGCCTGGCTGCTCTCCTCCTCCTCTGCCAGGAGGGGGCGCTCCGGACGCGGTTCCGCTCTTTTCCTGTGACAGAGCCAAGCGCTGGGCGGGGGCGAGGCTGGCAGCTCCGCTGCTTTGTGTGCCGGGCGAGGAAATGCCCTGTTCCCCGGGGGCCATTCTTCCCGGATTGCTCATTGCTGGCGGAACAATTGGCGGCGGGGAGCGGGGGGGGGGGGGAAGAGTTCCAAGCAACAGAAAAACAACTGTGTGAAACGGGAAACGAGGCGGGGCGCTGCTGTGATCCCGGGCAGAGCCCCCCCACGGGCATTTGTCCGGGCTTTGGGGCTGGCTCCCTTGTGGCGGGATGCGGAGACCAGCCAAGATACTTTTTGCCCTCCCCGAGACTGATGCCCGGGCTTTCCAGGAAGTCCGTGCTACTCAAAGGAGACGGCCGGCGCCCCTGCGGCCTCTCTCCCTCGCCCCCCCCCCCCCCGTGCTGCACAACAGCGTACTGAAAGCTTAGCAAACCCTCCCCCCCATTGTCCCTACAAAAGGCGGGGGAGTAATGTGCTCCCCCCCCCCGTCCATCCAAAGAGCCAGATCAGAGGAGCACTAGCTCCCCATGGGCGGATCCGGCCTGCGGCGGCTGCTTTCCATGAGAGGAGCCGCTTTTCCGGAGGGCGGTGTGTGTGTGTGTGTGAAGCATCCTGGAGCCAAGAGCCTCCACCCTCCCCTCCGCGAGCCCCGCTCTGGCTTCGGGGCCCCGGGCGTTCTTCTCTGCTGGAAGGCGAGCCGCCAGCAGGGGGCAGGAGCACCACGTGCACCGTTCCGCCCAGAGCAAAGGCAGAGAGCGTGCGCAGAGCTCAGTCCGGGAGGGAGCGCGGCGAGGGGCTTTGGTTGCGGAGCCCCTCAGTGGGCAGCGCAAAAGGCTTGGAGGAGTTCCGAGGGCAGCGCTCCTGCGGTGTTTTCCGGCCCTTTGGTCGGCTGCTCCCTCCTGCCACGTGCATGCCCAGCGTCCCTTGACTGGGAGGGGCCGGCAGCGGAGCAGTCAGCACATTCCGAGCCTTGCCCCACCCACGGGGGTGGGGGGATTATTCTCCGGCCCCCCAGCTGCATCCAGCCCATCCCCAAGCTTAGCCTTCCTTTCTCGGGCTTCTGCCAAGCGGGGGGGGAGGGGAGAGGAGGGCTGTTGCGGCCTCCGACTGACAGAGAGACCCCCGGCCCCCTCGCGTCTTTTCTTTCTGCCAGCCCCCTGGGATGGAAGGAATCCGGAGGGCCGGTCAGGGAAGGAGAAGTGCAGAGGGAGCCCGGGCCGGTGAGGCTGGTCTGGGTCCAGGGAGGTCCAGTGGGGCTGCCTCGGAGGGGGTCCCAGTGAAGGCCAGAGCTCGGTAGAGAAGGCTGATAGTCCTGGAAGTCAAGAGCTATTCAGCTTATATTTTAGTTTAACTATTTAAAGCAAATCAGAAAACTATGCTTTTCACCAGAAAAATTTGAAAAGCAGGATAAAGGGTCAGCATTGAAGCGTCAGTTTGCTAAAGCTTCAGTTTTAAGGTGGATTAGTTTAAATCCCCAGGAGTAACAGCTTGCTGCAGGAGGCTAAAGGATCAAGACTAAATCTTGCCGGTTCTTTCAGAAATTCTGAAATTGGTGAAGTAGCCAGGATGCGTGAATATTCTGATCTTCAGGAATGGGAGACAAGGTCCAAGGAAAAAGGATGTTGAGACTCTAGAAAAAATGCAGAGAAGAGCAACCAGGATGATGAGGGGACTGGAGGCTAAAAAGAACGGTTGCAGGAACTGGGTCTGGCTAGTCTAGTCAAGAGAAGGACCAGGGGAGACATGATAGCATCTTCCAATATTTGAGGGGCTGCCATAGAGAGGAGGAAGGGGTCCAACCTATTCTCCAAAGCATCCAAAGGCCAGACAAGGAATAATGGATGGAAACTGACCAAGGAGAGACTCAACCTAGAAATAGAAATTTTCTGACAGAACAGTCAACCAATGGAACAGAAGTTGCCTTTGAAGTTGTGGGAGCTTCATCACTGGAAGTTTTCAAGGACAGACTGGACTGTCATCTGTCAGAAATGGTGCAGGGCCTGCTTGGGCAGGGGATTGGACGAGATGACCTACAAGGTCCCTTCCAACTCTGTTAATCTGTTAAACTATAAACCTGAGAAGAATGAAATACCTTTTAATAGAAATTTATTGGCCAAGTGTGATTGGACACTTGGAATTTGTCTTGGTGCATATGCTCTCAGTGTACATAAAAGAAAAGATACTTTCATCAAGAATCATAAGGTACAACACTTAATGATAGTCATAGGGTACAAATAAGCAATCAAATATTAGGAAACAGTCAATATGATCGTAAGGATACAAGCAACAAAGTTACAGTCATACAATCATTAGTGGAAGGAGACGGGTGGTGGGAACGATGAGAAGATTAATAGTAGTGCTGACTTAGTAAATAGTTTGACAGTGTTGAGGGAATTATTTGTTTAGCAGAGTGATGGCATTCCGGAAAAAACTGTTCTTGTGTCTAGTTGTTCTGGTGTGCAGTGTTCTATAGTGTCGTTTTGAGGGTAGGAGTTGCAAGAGTTTATGTGCATGATGCGAGGGGTCTGTAAATATTTTCACAGCCCTCTTTTTGATTTGTGCAGTATACAGGTCCTCAATGGAAGGCAGGTCGGTAGCCACGGTTTTTTCTGCAGTTCTAATTTTCCTCTGAAGTCTATCTCTCTGTCTTGTTGGGTTGCAGAACCAAACCAGAGAGTTACTGTATATAGGTGCAGATGACAGACTCAATAATTCCTCTGTAGAACTGGATTAGCAGCTCCTTGGGCAGTTTGAGCTTTCTGAGTTGGCGCAGAAATTCTTTGTTGTGCTTTTTTGATGACGTTTTTGATATTGGGTGTCCATTTTAGGTTGTGAGATATCGTAGAACCGAAGGTCTCTACCGTTGATACTGTGTTGTCTGGTATTGTGAGAGGTGGTAGTATGGGAGGGTTTCTCCTAAAGTCTACCACCATTTCTATGGTTTTGAGTGTGTTCAGTTCCAGATTGTTCTGGTCGCACCACAAGGCTAGTTGTTCAACCTCCCGTCTGTATGCGGATTCATCATTGTCTCGAATGAGACCGATCACTGTTGTGTCATCTGCGAAATTCAGCAGTTTAACAGATGGATCGTTAGAGATGCAGTCATTGGTATACAGAGAGAAGTGGGGAGAGCACACAGCCTTGGGGGGGCCCTGTGCTAATTGTACAGGTATCTGATGTGATTCTGCTTAGCTTCACCTGCTGCTTCCTGTTTGTTAGGAAGGTTATGATCCACTTACAAGTGTGTTCAGGTACCTGTAGCTGGTTTAGCTTACTTAGAAGTGTGTCTGGAATGATGGTATTGAATGCTGAACTAATGTCTACAAAGAGGACCCTTGCGTAGGTCTTTGGAGATTCAAGATGTTGTAGGATGTAGTGCAGAGCCATATTAACAGCCTTATTTATTGATCTATTTAAGCAATGAATCTGTAAACAGACTGAAAACAACGGAGTCCACAAAAAATCTTATTGATCTTATTTTTCAATTGGATAATTTCCTAAGTAGACTGTGGGAATGATATATACATAACTCGGGTTTTGTACCATGTTTGACAAAGGAGTGTAACTCATAATATTTTAATTAGTAATCCTTTTAGGTCTGGCTTAGAGGGCATCACAATTAGCTGGATACATAAATGTTTCTTCAATTCAGGCTTTGCAAAGATCACTTTTGGATTCTATAATTCTTTAATATTTCCCTTCATAATATAGATGATGACGTACAAGGAATGGTTACCAAGTGATACAAAATTGGACATGATAAATAATTCTAAAAAGTGCAAATAAAATTTAGAAGCTAAATAAGTGGATTGACCATAACAGTGAAATTTAGCAGCGATAAGTGCACAGTGCTTTATTTAGAAAACTGAAATTAAATTCAGAGATATAGAAGATTGGATGATGTCTGGTTGACGATAATACCCAAGAAAAACATGTAGAACATACCGAGTGCTAACTGAACATCAATTGATAGCATGACATGACTGGGAAAACCCCAGTTTCAGCTTTGTCAGTTCATCGAACAATTCATCCTGCTTCCTGGTCATGGGAAATAGCGTTTTTGTCACATGGTCTTAAACTTTGTCAGCTGGCCAGAGTTAAGTCCAAGTAGTGGCTACAGAAGCTGAGATTATAAAATAAACAAACTCCCATTTTTCACTGGAAAACTTCAAACACAGCAGAGATGCTCCCAGAATTCCCCAGCCAGCCATGCCGCCATCCCTGTGGCTGGCTAGGGAATTCTGGGAGGGAAGTCCACGTGCCTGGAAATGCCTGAGGTTGAGAAACCGGCTCTGCTTGGATCCTGGGTCTTGGGCGAGGGATTGGACTAGATCATCCCGTCCAACATTTAGCGAGAGAACTTTGGAAGAGCCCGACGGAGACATCAACTCCTCTCTGGCTCTGGAAGAGCAAATGGCGGTGAAGACTAAGAACCGCTGACAGGCAGACTTCCTCCCACCACCCCTTTTGAACGGGCTAAACAGGCGCCCATCGCTGCTCAGTCTGTATAAGAGCTCAAAGCCCGGTTCCCTCCAGGACACCAGAAAGGGATCTGAGGGAATGTAGGCCAGAGGAGGGTCCCCTCTCTTCTCCAGACTATTGGAACCCTATCACCGTTCTCTTGCCCCACAGCTCTATTCTCTGCCCCACAGCTCTGGCCAAACTGCTGTAGGGGTTAAAGCCCTGGGCTGCCTGGCTGACTCAGAGGGAGCGGCCTGCTTGGGGGGGGGGAGGAAAAGGAGGGGCTACAAACATCTGGAACCCATCTGGGCAGGCAGCAAACAGGGAAGCCAGTGAGGGTTAATGAGGCCGGCACACCCGCTGCCCTCCCCCTCCCCCCTTGCTGCTGGGTGCAGTGGCGTGGCGTGGCTCGCGTGGCACAGCAGAGCTGAGCATGGCCTCCTTGAACCCATGGACACCGACTGATCCTGCCTGGCTCCGCGTTGCTTGGGTAGCCGGCCTGGTGCTGTGCTCTCTCGGGGTGTGGGCCCTCTTCCTGGTCTGCTCCTGGCAGGGAAGCCCGCCACCCAGCCTCTGGTCAGGTAGGTAGGTAGGTAAATAAGTGGGTGCTAGGCCGGGCGCGGCCCTTTCTGGGCAGACCAGCTGGCGATGCTGAGGATGGGGGAGAAGAGCCAGCAGCAACACTCTCTGCCTCCCTCCTCTCTGGGCTCCCGAGGTGTGTGTGTGTGTAGGAGCGCATTTATCCCCTCCCCCCATCTCCTGTTGCTGTGCCTTTGCCCAGATTAATGCCCGGCCAGCAGAGGAAGACGGTTAACGCTTTCCTTCCAAGGGGGCAGAGCTTTTCCCCATCTTGCTGGCAGGGGACTTGCAGAGTCTCTACGATTTGGAGGGGGGGCTGCCCACTGCAGAGGCAAAACTGGGCTGCTTGACAGGGACTTGGCTGAGTAAGACTCGTTGGTGGACCAGCCAACATCCAGGACATGCTGACGTCTGCAAATCCAAGGCCCAGAAGAGGCAAGGGGGGAGGCATTGCGGAAGGAGGCCTAAAGAGGCCTAAATGCTTCTGTGGAGCATAGATGGCCTGCATCATTTTCTGCCCCCTCCCTCCGCACTGGACATCCAGAGTCCAGAAGGAGAGTTACGAGAGCGGGGAGCCCCTCATGCAATCGGGGAATGCCTCATGCTGAGTGCTGCCCTTCCTCCCCCGGGGCCTTCACTCAGGAGCCTCCCAGGACACGAGATGGCTCACGCTAGGGCAGAGGGGCAGAAGGCCAGCTGGGGCCCCTCCGCATCCAACCCTCTGCTCAGGCATCTGGGCTCACTTTGGCCCAGGTAGAGACCTTGTGCCCGCTGAGGGGCCCGTGGGACACAGACAGACAAGCCGCTGGAGCAGAGGGGTCCATCCCAAGGCAGCCGTCCCCTTGGGCCCATTTTGAGGGTGCAACTGCAGCTGGGTGGGACTCTGCAGCCTCCCTGGGTGGACAGCCATAGGAGCTTGGAAGACCCCAGGAAGATGGGCCTGCCCTACCTCTTGTGCCTGCTGGCCTGGGGCCCAGCCGTGGGGAGGATTTGCACTTTCTGTCGAAGGTTGGAGAAGAAAGCCTGCACCACAGAAGCCAGGTACAGAGAAGCTCCCATCCCTGACCTCCAGCCTTGCACCCCTAACACTGTCCTCTTCTGTCTGCCAGGATCGCAGCTGGGAGGAGCCAGGTCCTTGGGCCCCTCAGAGGTAAGCTTTGCTCTCAAGTACCCATGCCCTACAGGCTTCCTTGAAGAACTCTGGAGCACGATGCCGTGTGCCCGTGGCAAGGGGCTGCAGACACTGGGCTTTTGCCCTTCTCTGCACGAGCAGGTCAAGCGCCCTCAAAGCCTTTATTGTGCAACCCCCTGGCAAGGGGGGGGGGAGTTCTGCCGACAACTGCAGAGAGCACAGAAGGCTCTTGGTGGGGGAAAGGGCCTCCGCCAGTGACTGGCACACAGCCATCCCTGGGCATTTCCCACCTCTCAGGCAGGAAGGCAGGGGAGCAGCGAGGAGGGATCAGGAGAACTGGGCACACCCTGAGGGGCTGCAGGACTGACTACCCTTCCCCTCTTTGCATCATTAGAAGCGCCGGAAAAAGGCCGCCAAAGCCAAGCCACGCAGGGACCAGGCTGGGAACTCTGCCACAGGGGTGGCTCTCTCTCCAGCTGCCAAGGAGCAGGTAAGGGGGCTCCAGCTGGGGGCACAACTGTGGGCAGCTTAGCCAGATGAGCTGAAGGCTTCCTCCAGCCACAACTGCACCTGCCTGGTGGTGGGGGGCACAAGGCTTGAGCTGAGGCCCAGGGAAGATTTCTCTGTGCCTTGAGAGAAGATTCTGCCGGCACCAACTGGGAGCCTCTGAGCACCTGCATTCCTGGATCCCAGGAAGCTTCCCACCTCCCCTCCCCCACGCGGCCCTACCTGACTGCCTGGGCCTCCCCTCTCCATTCTGGGCTGATCCCTGCAGGTCAGCTGGAGAGCCCAAAGTGCTGGTGGGCACAGCCCCCTTGCCCACAGAGGCACCTTCAAAGCTAGAATGTTCTGGAGATCCCGGGTATGCACCCGATTGCCTTGGCCTCACCTGTCATTGCACCCCTGGCCTCCTTGGTTAACCAGGAGATTCTCGGGGAGAAGCTCACTAGGGCCGGTATCCCCCATCCACCCCCTGCTCCCCCTATCCCACGAGCCCGGCTACTTCGGCTGGGCCTCTCAGCTCGCTTTAGGCTAGGCTGGCTGGCCTTGGCAGAGCCAGACTACCACCGGAGCCTTTGCCAAGCGACTTTCTCGGGGCCGGGGTGGGGCTGCGGGACGCGGGTCGGACAGAGGAGCCTTGTTCTCGGCCGCCTGGACCCTCCTCCGCCTCTCCCGCCCGCCCGGCGTCTCAGGCAGCCCGGCTCCCTCTCCTCCCAGTCCTCCGCCTGCATCGACCGGCTCTCCTCGGCCCCCGAGTTTGCCCGGTTTCCGGATGCAGCCGCCCCCTCGGCGCTTCGCTCTGCAGCTCTGCAGCTCCTGCTGCTTCAGGAGTCCGGTAGGTTTCGCCGGCCGGGGATGCGGGGGGAGACGGTAGCTCCGGAGTCCTCGTCTCCCGCTCCCAGCGCCGGAAGGCTGCGGCCGGCGGGGACCTGCAGCGGCCGAAGCAGGTCGGCAGCCGCACACGCCGGCCAATGGAGAGCCGCGGTCCGGGGGCGGGGCTGGCCACCCGGAGGCGGGGCAGGAGGCCGGGCCACCGGGGAGGTGCGGCCCAGGTCAGCACCTCCACCGGCGGGGGGGGGGGAGCGGACAGGTAACGCGAGGGCGGCCCTAGGGAAAGAGGAGCAGCTGGTAAGCGGGCAGGCAGGCGCCGAGCCGCGTCCCGCCTGGTCCGTGGCTTCAGGGCAGATCCTGGGCAGGCCGAGTCGAGCCTCACCATCCCCGCCCCCGCCCCCCCGGCACGGAGGGCAGCGGTGAATGGAGGCGAGCGGCGTAGCCCCGACGGGCTCCGGCAGGAGTTCCGCTGCGGTGTAAGCAGCCGGTTGAAGGCTGCCTCCCTCGGGAAGGAGCTCGCGCTCGCCCCGTCTCAAGGAGCAGCTGTCGGGGTCTTCGGAGGCAGGGGGCGGCGAGGGGCCCAGCACGGTAAGGGCAGTGGATCTGGACCCGCCACGTCCCGCCTGCCCCCGACGACTAACCCCGGGAGCGCCGACTCTTGCGCGTTCCAGGGTGACTCCCCCCCCCCCCGAAGGTCCTGCAAAGGGTCCCGACCTCCGCCTGATCGTCCCGGGCTTTGCTCCGCTGGCAGCGACGTTCGGGGTCTCCGTAGGCCAGGCGGCAGGCACCGGGCGAAGACGACTCCGGCGACCCCGGTGGTCGAATCGCCCTCGGCTGCCTTCCTGCCCCGAAGCGCTCCTGCCTGCCCGACGGGGAAGTGCTTCCCGACGGGCCCTCGGCCAGAGCCGGCACCGGGGCTCCTCGGCCGACGCCCCCATTGGTAGTCCGGGGCAGCTCCGCCTCCGGCGGGCAAGGGAAGCCGGCCAGGCCGCCGCCTCCGAGCTCCCTCCCGCCGCCCTCCGGAGCGCGACGCCTAATCCGGCCGGCCGCCTGGAGCCGCGCGCGTGGGGCTCCGAGATAGGGCCGCGCGGCTGCCGCGCACCAGCCCTCGCGCACACGCCCTGCCGGAGCCGCGCGGGGCGGCGCCTCTGCCAAACGCCGCCGCAGGTTGCCCTGCTCGGCCATGATGCCGCCCGGCTGAGCCCCGCCGCCCCGCCGGCATGCTGCCCGCACGGGAGAGCGGCCCGCCGCCCCGCCGCCCCCGCCCTCGGTGAGTGGATCGCGGGAGAGCCGCCCCCTCCGTGGCGGGACTGGCAAGGCTGCCCGCGGGGCGTCGCCCGGCCGTCCCGCTCGGGTCCCTCTCCCGGCCTGCAGAGGCGGCCTCGGGGCGGCGGGGGCCCCGGGCGGAGGAGAAGCGTCCCGAGAGCGACGGGCGAGGCTGGCACGAGCGCCTCCGACTGGGCTGCTCCGACAGCGCCCGGTGGCCAGGCGGAGACCGCCGGAGGAGCCGTCCGGAGCGGGGCAGCGGGAGACGTCGCCGCGCTGGGCGGAGGGGGTGGGCGGGCGGGGGCAGCAGCGCGCACGTGCCTCCCTCCCGCTGGCGCCGGGGAAGCGGCAACCATGGCAACGGAGAAGTGCCAGCTCTGCCCCCGAGAGCCTACCGCTTTTCTGGGGCCCCGTGCCTCATCCGTGGAGGACCTCCTGGGGGCCTTTCCTACACAGGGCTGAGTGGGAGTCTGGGCCCGTGGGATGGGCGGAAGGGTCTTGCGCGGCTTTGCCTCCGCCCTTGAAGCCTGGGCATCTTGGAGCACTTTTGCTCTCATCTGCTGCGTAAACAGGATGGGAGGATGAACGGAGGTGGACCAGTCTGGGGGGAGCCAGTCTCCCCCATTTCTGTCCCCCCTTGGAATGGGGGGCAACTGCTCGGAGAACTCAGGCTACCCCTTGCTGCAGATGGAAGGCAGATTCCTGGGGAGGCTGGGCGCCCCCAACTCTGACACTGTCCCCCCTTTGCAGGAGGTGATGTCTGGCCGATGGAAAGAGAAGCCTCCGATGGCTGAAGACAACTCCAGCGGCAGCAGCGGCTCCCCTACCCCGGGAGACACCCTGCCGTGGAACCTGCCCAAGCACCAGCGCACCAAGCGAACCAAGGCAGCCGCGGGCGGCAACGGCTCTGTGCTAGACCCCGCAGAGAGGGCAGTCCTCCGCATCGCAGGTAGGCGAGGGCTGGCAAGCGCCCATGGGGAAGTGGGGTCGGGGTGCCAGCTCTGGTTGCCACCTTGCACGTCCAGTTCTGAGCACCCATGTTGGTATTGCTGGTTGGGCTCAGGTTTTGTGTTGCCTCGACCCAGCGGGCTTTGTCGAAGTGGGCATGGATTGGACTGGGCGTCGTGTGCTGCAGTGCCAATGCCCTGCTCTACTAAGTGAGGATGGTGTGTGCCAGGGAAGCCTTAGTTTCCTAGGGCGTTCTTGGCAGAGATGTTTGCCCTCGTTCTCTGGAGGCCCTGCTGGGATGCGGCTTCTGGAAATTGGTGTTTGGCAGAGTCAACTGGCCAGTTGCGATTCTAAGCCAGAGGCTGATGGCTGCTCGCTCTGGCCCGCAAAGGAGCTTCCTCTATGGCACAGGCTGGAGGATTTGGCAGTGCCCAGGTTCTCAGCTGTTCTGACGCAAGTCCTGGATATTACGGCAATGTTCTCGCTGACCTTCCAAGCTTTGCTGTGTTCTGTACCTGAGTCCTACTCAGAGGCTTCCCACCTGAGCCAAAATTGTGGCTGAAAGCAAATTGTAGGGTGCTGTTGGGAAAGCCCATTGGCCCAAACGGCGGGCTTAAGGCCTTGGGGCTGGGCAGGGAGCCAGCTGAGTTGCTGCTGCTCCTCTGGGCTTCTTCTGCCTGCAGTAAAAGACCTTCTGAGCCTCGTCCCTGACTCTTCCCCTGTGAGGTCACAAGTGCCGCCTTGAGTTTCTGGGGAGATGCCCTGCTGTGCCCTGGTTGACGAAAGTTGGTGGGTCTTTGCTGGAACTGGGCAATGGGTGGGCTTTGTGACCCTCCCCTTGCAAAGGGGGCGGTTGCTATTCTCTTACCTGCTGATCCGGGAGGGCCAGAGCAGAGTATAAGGTGGCTTTTTCCTGAAGGACAGGTGATGAGTTCCCAACCGGGAGCCTCTTGGCTGCAGTTGGCATCCCAGAGTTTTGGTCCAAGGACTTGCGTGCTAGTAGTGTTAATTAGGAGACTTTCTTCTCTGAATTTGATTGGCTAATTAGTGGTGACTTTTGTCAGACCCAGCAATGGACTCTTTCCAGTGGGGTCTGTCTCCCGTAGGCCTCCCGGGGATGCGGCCACTGCTGCTGGGGTGGAGTCCATCCACCTTGCTGCTAGTTGTCCTTTCCAGTAGTCCAACTTTAGAGCGTCCCAGGAAAAACCACTGGCCTCCACACTTCTGACTCCCGTAGGTACAGGCATCGAAATATCTCCTCCAGGGATCCAAGATTTCACTAATTTTGCTGGCATTGAACCAAGGGCTGGTCTGCAACGTATTTCTTGACAGCTGGCCCCGTTAGTGTAGAACAGAGTTTCTCAACCTCCGCAGCTTTAAGATGTGTGGACTTCAGCTCCCAGAATTCCTCAGCCAGCATGGGAGTTCACACATTTTAAAATTGCTGAGGTTGAGAAACGCTGCTGAAGAAAACTGTGAATGCAGACTCTACCTACCGCGTTAATGCCGTTCCCTTCATTGTAACTCTGAGTGATCTTGCCTGCTTGGCCAAATTGTTCTCTGTAGATACCTTGGTGCTCTCTGAGCTTGGTTGTTATTTTATTTTATTTTATTTTATTTTATTTTATTTTATTTTATTTTATTTTATTTTATTTTATTTTATTTTATTTTATTTTATTTTATTTTATTTTATTATTTCATTTTATTTATTTAATTTAATTTAATTTAATTTAATTTAATTTAATTTAATTTAATTTTATTATTTTATTTTATTTTATTATTTTATTTTATTTTATTAATTATATTTCTATACCGTCTTTCTCCCGTAGGACACAAGGCGGTGTACAACCAAGAAGAATATAGACATACAAACATCATAAATTGCTAATTAAAATTATTACTTAGTTTGGTAAATTAAATAAAATCCAGAATTAGATAACATTTTAAAAAATCATTCACATGTTCATATATTTAGCCCCGCCTGTTGGAACATCAGGGTCTTGAGGGCATGGCAGAAAGCACGGAGATCAGGGATGTTCCGTATCTCCGGGGGCAGTTCATTCCAAAGGGTTGGAGCCCTCACAAAGAAGGCCCTCCCCCTGGGAGTCGCCAGTCGGCATGATTTGACTGACGGTACCCTGAGTAGTCCCTCCCTGTGGGAACGAACTGGTCCGTGGGAGGCTATTGGTGGCAAAAGACGGTCTCGTAGGTACCCAGGTCCTAAGCCATGGAGCGCTTTAAAGGTGATGACTAACACCTTGAATCGCACCCGGAAGACCACCGGGAGCCAGTGCAGCTCGCGCAGGAGAGGTATTACATGGGCGCAACGAGTTACACCCATAATCACCCCCGCGGCTACATTCTGGACCAGCTGGAGCCTCCAGGTGCTCTTCAAGGGGAGCCCCATGTAGAAAGCATTACAGTAGTCCATACGGGAGGTGACTAGGGCATGAATGACTGTGCGCAAGGCGTCCCGATCCAGAAAGGGACGCAACTGGCGGATCAGGCAAACCTGATAAAAGGCCCCCCTTTTTTCTGATAGATGTTTCGTTACCCAACTAGGTAACGTCATCAGTCTAGCAGGGAGTGGGTGTGCTCTCTGTTTATATGCAGCAGTTTGCTCTGTCAATGTTGGTGGGGGTATAGCTTTCCCTTTGGAAGCTCCTTGATTAGGCTGCTGCGTACCCTTGATTGTTCGTGGAGTGTTAATCCTGGTGTGAATTCCTGCTGGAGAGGATGTGTTTGAGTGTTTCTGTTTCCCTTTTAGTCTTTTCATTGTTTCATTTCCACAACCTTCTTCTGAAGGTTGTGGAAATGTTTATCTCTATAGGGCTGTTGGTTTCTGACTTGTCTAAGTGACAGGCTTCCAGGAATTCTCTGGTGGTTGGGATTCGCTTGTTCTAGGAATTGCTCACAGTTTCCCAGCTGTAGGGATGGTTGAGTTCATCCGTGTGCTGTGAAAGCTTTCCTCGTGTCTTCTGACTGCCGGTTGGCGTGGGTGGATGGGCTCTGCCGGTCTTCTGCCAGGCTGTTCTACACGGTGGCCATTACCGTCCTGGCACTCTATGCTGTGGATGCCTCCTGTTTTCTCTTCTGGGGCTGCTGGGTCTTTTGGTTTATGTGAGGTGTTTTGGAGGGCTTTGGTTGTTTCCAGTGCTACGGTGACACCGTGGGGTTGTACTACTCTACTGGTTGTGTCTGAGAGGTTGTGATAGTGTTATTGTTTTCGCTGGTTGTGTTAGTTGTGCTGTAGCAGACCGAGCAGTCAGGCTCTTTTGGATGAACTTGCATGGATATCCCTTTGTAGGAAGATGTAGTTTAGATGATCTGTTTCCATTTTCTGGTGCTCGGGGTTGCTGCATTTCTGCTCGTCTAAACAGTGTTTCCACACAGCTCCTCTTGTGGAACGTTGGGTTGTTACTTTGCCGTGGAGCACACCCATCGAGTGTGGGTGGCTTTTCCATAGACTTTGTGTTTCTAATTTGCTTCCATTTCCTCCTCTGATGGGATGGCTGGAGTGGCGTCGTTTCCTTCTTCCCTTGTGAATTTTACTCTTTCCAAGGGGCTGATGATTCCTTCATGTGTCCTTTCCGGCTGCTCCTTTTTTATTGTGGCCTGTGTGTCATCCTCTGCAAATGGGAGTCCACGCGGCTTGTCCACGAACCAGGTCAAGGGCGAACAGGACTGCATGGGGGGTGGGGTGGGCTGGGCTTGGAGAGACAGTGCTGATTCCTGCCATTGTAGGTCAGGGGGCAATGACACCTGGAGGGTGACATTTGCTCCCCAAACTGGCTCAGAGGTCAAGGGTTAATGTCTTCATTCCTGGGTCAGAGTGGACATGGAGAGGGGTCAACAAGATTAACCTTTAAACCTTTTCATTGCCAGAGGTGATTCGGGGGGGGGGGGGGGGCTTCTACATCAACCCAAATGCTGCTTAAATCATATTTACTTTTAAAAGCTGATCTTTTCCTCAGTGGAATAGGGATTTTCTCCTCCCTGCTCTGCAGTCTAAAGGCGAAGTCACTGAGTTTCTCAGCTGCTCTCTTTTTTGTTATTTATGTTTATAATTCATGACAGTGTTTTTATTGTTTTAATTGTCAGTCACCCAGAGTTGGGTACAGTATATGAGATGGGCGTCCATTTAAATTGATAAATAAATAAAGAACTCCTACATGATCCTTCAGTCATCTCTGTTTACCTTCCTGCGCAGGTGCAAAACGTCCTGAGGCTTCTTCCCACCTCCCTATAATCAGAATAAATCTGGAAAGGACCTTGGAGGTCTTCTAGCCCAACCCTCTGCTTCAGCAGGAGACCCTACACTTGTGATGGCGAACCTATGGCACGCGTGCCACAGGTAGCACGCAGCACCCTCTCCTTGGGCACGCGAGCCGTCCTCCCAGCTAACCTGAGCCACGCATGTGCGCGGACCTCCTGGCGGCCAGCTGGCCGTCGGGTCTCTGGCACACAGGCGTGGGGGGAGGGGGATGTGTCGGAGGGCCGCACGTGCATGCATGGGGGGTGCGTCCAGGAGCCATGTGCATGTGCAGGGTGTGGGGTGGGAGGGCACGCATGCGTGGGGGCTGGGTGCATGCACAAGGGCCACACGCGCGTTGCATTTTGGGGATTTGGGTGCACGCATGCATTCACACGCGCATGCATGCACTTTGGGCACTCAGTCCGGAAAAGGTTAGCCATCCCTGCCCTACACCATTCTGGACAAATCACTGTCCAGGCTCTTCTTAAAAACCTCCAGTGATGGAGCTCCCACAGTTTCTGGAGGGAAGCCCTTCCCCTGGTTAATTATTCTGGGAATAATCAGGAAGTTTCTCCTTGGTTCTAGGTTGCTTCTCTCCTGGATTAGTTTCCTCCGTTGCTTCTGGTCCTGCCCTCGGGTGCTTTGGAGAAGAGGTGGACCAAAGCAAAGGTCAACTTATTTTAATAAGCAAAGGGTCTCCAGCACAGAACACACAAACACCTTAGTCCTTTTCCCCTGGGGTGCCCTGCAGCCTTTACCCTGGCATAAAGATTAGTTTACTTTATTGTCATTGCACCTCATACAACGAAATTAAATGCCATCTTCAGTGTACATTGTAAGTATAAAAATAAAACAAAAACACACATTCTTCACATTCTATACAATTGAATTGAAAACCTGATAGTGCATTAAGATTACACTATACAGTAGAATTCAGTACAGTTACTGCTCTGGGATAGAAACTGTTTTCCAGCCTATTTGTCCTTGTTTTTACTGCCCTGTACCGTCTGCCAGATGGTAATAGTTCCCAAAAAAAAAAGGGTGAGATCCAGGATGAGATGGATCTTTAAGAATGTTTTGAACTTTCTTAAGGCAGTGGGAGCTATAAAGCTTTTCCAAAGAGGGGAGAGGGCAACCAGTGATCCTCTGGGCAATGACGTTGACCCTCTGGAGCGCTGTCCTTTCTGCCATTGTGCAATTGGCAAGCCATACACAGGTGTAGTAAGTTAAAATACTCTCTATAGTGCAGCTATAGAAGGTCACCAGCAATTTTTCATTCGGTTGTTGTCTCCTGAGGGAAAGGAGGGATGTACACGAGGAAAACCTTTTAAAATGTCCCAACATTTCCTTTGTACGTTTCATCATTATAAGCACTACACAATACTGTTTACAATCATTTAAGTTGGGGAAAGAGATTTTGGTATTGACTCAGGATGGGTTTGAGAGCTGCACAAAACTGGCACATGGCCTGTGAGCTGATTTGAATAACAGTTTTTGTTCTTCTTTTATTTTGTTCTTTTAACAACATGCTCCTTTGTAATTATGATTATTAGCAGATACTAAGTTTTCATGAAGTGTAAAATTGCCCCAGAGTGGAAGCTCACGTGGAGCACAGGAAGGACGGAGGCTGCCTGGTTACCTTACTAAATAAGGGAACAAATGTCTCTCTGTTAAACCGGGTTTCCCCCTCTCCATTGGAAAATTCCTCTGGAGCCTGCAGGAGATCACCGTTGAGCAGTTGAGCAGGAGGCCATTGTGGCAGGAGATTACAGCATGACCAAATGCCAGGGTCAGGAGGGACCTTGGAGATCAACTAGCCCAACCCCGGTCCAGACAGGAGGCAGCCTCCATCAGCCAACTGCCAAGGCAGCCTCTTACCATGGGCCGATTTTTCCTGATGTCCGAATGAAATCTGTTTCCTCCTTCTTTAAGCACCTGGTTTCTTGTCATATTTCCCCGAATGACGGCTTATTTCCCTTCAAGGGCTTATTTCTTCATTCTAGTGGCCCAGTGCTGGATCAATGCAGCCTTGGAAGGCTGTGGGGTCCTGGGTGCTCTCTGAGCGGGGTGGTTTTCTTGTAAATGTTTCATTACCCAACTAGGTGCTAGCAATGAAACGTCTGCAAGAAAACCACCATGCTCAGAGAGCAACAGGGACCCCATGGTTCAGCCCTGAGCTACAAATATTCTCTTCTATCAGTATGTATCCCCCCCATCCCTTCTGCCACCTCCCCCCACCCCACCTCAGCCAGGTCCCTTCTTTCATGGAAGGTAGTAAGGATCACTAACCGAACAATTCCTCTTTTTATAAGGATCCACAGCCGAGATGACCAGAGACCCTGGGAGGGGGCATCTGGACTTGTGGCGCATCCTTCATCCCAGGTTGTATCACTCTCTCCCTTGAGCAGACAGGAGTTAAGGCAGCAGTCTTGACTCAGAGGCTGGAGGTTTTAAGAGCAGACCAAGGTTGAGTCCAAACATGACACTGTTCATCTGGACACTGGCTGTCTCCAGAGTGAGTTTCCTGCAGAACGAAGTAGATTAGCTTGATTGAAGTGGGCTCAACGCACTGGAGGGAGACCTAGGCAGGAAGGATAGTGAAGATTGTGGAGTGCAATGAATTACAAAGGAATGGCTGATGTTTGTGTTACAGGGATGGAAGGATTGTCATCTGTTGAGGATCCTTGTAAAAAGAGGAATTGTTAGTGATCCTTACTACTTTCCATGAAAGAAGCAGAGAGGAGTTTGGGAGTTTGCATTCTGAAAGCAAGCCATGCAGGGGAAGAAGATAATACTGTGACAGTGTTTCTTGCAAAAATTCAAATCCAGAAGCACACACAGATAAACTGATGCAGCAGGATTCATTAACTTCTTTATATTCACAATAATAGATGAAGTATTTACAATACCAATATCGGAGTTCTTCTTCAACATAGTAGCAGTTACAACACAAGGCAGGAGAGAACAGTTAGTTTCATTTTTAGCAGAGCAAACAGCATGCACAGCCTGTTTGGTTTCGGTTTCAATTCTCTGCACAGAGTCAGAAGCTGCAGACTAAGACACGCCCTGGCTCCAATCTCTCTCGGCTCCCAATTGGCTGATTTAGTTGCTATGCCTATTCATTGGCTGACCTTGTTACCATGTCTTCCCAGTCGTGAATATTCTAACATACTGTGCCGGCCGTTAACGGATGCTTCCTGCTCTTAGGCAGCAGGAAGAGATGGGTCAGATGGGGAAGAAAAGCGAGGGGTCCCTTGGGACCCAGGATGGTGGGGGGAAGGGAGTGTCTGCTGTGAAAAGGCTCAGCTTCAGAACATGGTTTTGGACTGTGGAGTGGGAAGGGATGGGGAATTGAAGGCCTGTCCATGAGAGTGCAGCCAACGACTCTGGCAAAGACCAAAGAACCAGGGAGGAGACGGGCTGCTCCTCGGGAGGAGGCTGCCAGAGAGCCTTTTTCTGTGGGTTTGGGCTCCAGTGGACAATGGGACAATGTCCCGAGGAACACATGTTTATTGCAAGAGGCGAATACGGCTGTGTGTAAGAATGCGCTTCTGCCCACTTGGTCACTTGGAAGTGAGCAGAGGGTAGGCCTGGAGAAAGATCAGAGCCAGCTGGGAGAGAGATTTAAGAAGTGCCAGCAGCAGCTGATCAGAGCCTGGGAAGGAGACAGAGGGAAAGGCTGAAGAACAAAAGCAGGGTGGGTAAAGAGGCCGAAGGTTTGCTCACTTGTTTCCAAAGCTTTCAGCTCTTCCAGTTGAGCAATGGAAAAAAAAACCCTCTCTTTCCCCCCCCTCCGTAATTCAGATTAAAAGATGTAGCAAAGTACAAAGCATACAAAAGAAAACCACAGACCCATAAAAACCACATAGTCGAAATCCTGAGAACAAAACTCCCTGAGCCCAGACGCAGTTAAGAATGAAATTCTGCTGCCAGGGAAAACACATCCTTTCTCTCTCCCCCCCCCCCACCCCCCCAAATGCTCTGTGTGTCCCTGAGGCTTAACAGGCTGGAAAAAAGAGACCTTTGAACCTCTGGAGGGAGAGGCCGGGATGGAAAGCACAGCAGGTGGCAGTCCCTGGGATGGGATGCAGCAGATGGGAATGGGAGAAGGGGGCCCTGCCAGGATTAAAGCTGACCTCCAGCACCCAGGAGGGCACCCGGAAGCCCAGAGTCACCAACAAAGGAAGCGCCCACCCTCAACTGCCTCTGGGGCGGCTCTGAAAGGGGAGAAAGCTGGTTTTGCAACGTTTCTGTCTCCCGTTTTAATTTACTGCACTCAGCATTTCTCACGGCTTGTTGATGGGTCCTGCCTCTACGATATGTCAGTGTTGCTCAACCTTGGCCACTTTAAGATGCATCAACTTCAACTCCCAGAATTCCTCAGCCAGGGAATTCTGGGAGTTGAAGTCTACACATCTTATAGTGGCCAAGGTTGAGCAACACTGTTTTATGTCTGCAGAAACCTCAGAACTACGGACGCCTCACAGAAAGCGGCCTGGTTGCCATGAACTTGACATGAATGCCTCTTCATCCATCTCTTGCCTCCGAGAGCCTGTCCAAAGCCTGGGCCAGGCAGCTGAGCAGGCCCTGACTGGAGCCGGGTCTTCTACTACTTGTGCCATGTCCGTCATCGGACATTGGCGATCATGTTGGTGATCCTATTTTTATCAACAGCCGCACAAAAAAGTGCTGCTGAGTTTTGTCCAAACAGTCCCTCAGATTTTGAAGCCATGATGTTCTTCTTCTGCCTGGACCTCGTTTGCCTTCAATCTTTCCCTGGAGGATTGAGTGAAGGATGCCGTATTTCTCCAGGTGTCGCATCACATGTCCAAAATATTCCAATTTACGCTTTTTGATGGTTTTGATGATTTCCCTTTGCTTTCCCAGGCAGCTTATCACCACCTCATTTCTGATTTTGTCAACCTAGCTTATTTTAACAGATTTTAACAGATTAACAGAGCTGGAAGGGACCTTGGAGGTCATCTAGTCCAGCCCCCCGCTCAAGCAGGAGACCCTACACCATTTCTGACAAATGGCAGTCCAATCTTTTCTTTAAAGTCTCAAGTGATGAAGCTCCCACAACTTCTGAAGGCAACTTGATTATTGATTATTGATTGTTGATTATTGATTATTCTCACTGTCAGAAAATTCCTCCTTATTTCTAGCTTGAATCTCTCCGTTATTCCTTGTCTGGCCTTTCTAGAGTCTCAACATCTTTTTTATAGTGTGGTGACCAAAACTGGATGCAGAACTCTAGGTGTGGTCTTACTAGGGCTTTATAGAGTGGCATTAGTACCTCTTGATCTTGATTGTATCCCTCTGTTAATGCAATTTAGGATTTTTATTTATTTATTTATTTATTTATTTATTTATTTATATTTATATGCCGTCCTTCTCCGGAGACTCAGGGCGCCTTACAATGTGTTAAGCAGTAGCCTTCATACTTTTTGTATATTTATACAAAGTCAGCTTATTGCCCCCACAAACCGGGTCCTCATTTTACCCACCTTAGAAAGGATGGAAGGCTGAGTCAACCTTGGGCCCGGTGGGATTAGAACTCGCAGTAATTGCAGGCAGCTGGATGTTAAATGCTGCCTTAATAGGAGGCGTTAGCCTGCTACGCCACTCAGGCTCCTTGCTTTACTCTTATACGTAACAGCCGCCTGTAAATCCACATTTCAAATGCTTCTAGTCTCTTCAAGTGGTTTTCTGTCAGAGACCAACTCTCCATGCCGTAGAGCGGGATAGAAAAGATGTAACATCTGACAAGCTTGATTTCAGTCTTGGGCTTATGTCATGACTGCAACATTTTTGGGTTTTAGGTAGGGATTTCCTAGCAGAAACCATCCTCAGCCAATACAGTTGCAGATAAAGAAGGACCAGGAAGTTGGCATACAGGATCTCTGAAGCCTTCGAGGCAGAGACACCTGCAGGCTTTTCTCTGCAAGGGTGGCTTGGCATTCAGGATGATGAGCCCAATTGGGGGGGGGGGAACTGGTTGGGGTCTCGTGGGAGTTCACTGCCCACCAGGGAGCCTCTGAGGTAGTGGGGGCTCAGCCTTCAAGGGACCTGTCAGAGGAACTGTGGTGGGGCATCTGTGTGGATGGCACCCTTATGCTGCCTCTTTTACATACCATAGCTAAAAATAACCCGTCCCCCTCTGACTGCATCAATCTAGAAGGAGGCTGAGATTTAGCAAAAAAAATTAGAGCAGGATTAGCTGCAGGAAGAGACGAAAACATGGGGAGGCTTGGCAAATGGAAGAGCTGATCTGGGCCAACCACGGTTAAGTGGCACCCGGCTAGGAAAGGCGGGCCTAGGAATGGGTGGCACCAGGCACCCTTCGGGGGCTCAGGTACTCGGGGAGCAGCAGGATAGACATTGTCCTCCTTCCCCAAGCTGCTCTGCCCCTCTTTGTGGGTGCCCTTGTAGGCCCACAGGTAAGGAACTGTTATTATGGGCATGTCACCATTTCATCCCCAGCAGCCTTCCCAGGCTCTTAGGCTAAGGGGCTGGGAATGATCTCTGGAGGGCAGGCAGGCAGGCAGGCAACTGGCTTGCATTCCTCCTCCTCTCTCTCCCCCTCCCCCCTTGGGCTCTGTCTTGTGCTGCGTCTGCTGAGGCTTCCCTGGGAAACAGCCAGATCAAATGCTGCAGCAAGCAAGTTGTGTGGGAAGCTGCTGGGGATCCTAGTGGAGAAGCTGGACTGAACGGGCAAGGACCTGACACGGACTGGGGTGGGGGTGGGAGGCGCTGGGTGTCCTATGTAGTGAGCAAAGCGTCCAGTAGGGGGCCAAGGCTTCCCTTCAGCCCAGCCCTTCCCTGGCAGCAGCAGAATCCGCTGGGATTTCTTTGCTTCCGTCTTCGGTGCATTGTAACATGGAACACAAATTCCCCAACTTCTGTTTTCCCCCATTTGTGCGCATTTTGCAATCATGTCTTCCGTTCCCTGCTCTACACAACCCCCTTGGCTTTCAATACAGTATGGTGATTTTCCCAGCCGGCAGCTCACCCATTTTTCTTTCGTTCGTGTCAATTGGTCATTAATAGAGGAGAATCTTAGTAGCTCAGGGTTGAAATGAGGGGTTCTTGGTGCTCTCTGAATTGGGTGGTTTCCTTGCAGGCGTTTCAGTATCCGATTAGGTCACATCCTTGGTGTACTGAAGATGTAACCTAATTGGATAATGAAACGTCAGCAAGAAAACGACTAAACTTAGGGAGCAGCACCAAGGAGCCCACAGGTGGTCATTCCTGCTCTTTGCCATTCCTCTGTTTGCATTCTGAGTTGCAACCCTGCATGTATTGTGAACGTCCCACGTGGGCCCCTCTGCAGCCCAGCTGAGCCTTGGCCAGTGAAGACGTCCCCCGTCAGTCAGGGCGTTTGATCGGTATGCAACCAGTGCCCGCTCCAGTCCTCTCACTCTTCAGAGCCTGCTAGGGTTGCTAATCTGGCCTGGTCTCCTTGGCTGGTGGCCTGTGCAGTGGGCGAGGCAGCGACTCCCCTCCTATTGGGCCTTGGGCTGGGAGACGCTGTGTGCTCTGCCCCAGCATCCCCCCCCCCCCCCCGGCTAATGAGCCCAGCTTCCCTTATCTAGTTGCCCGAAGGGCCATCTGGGTCTAGAGGGATTTGGAACCATCGGCCATTGCTCAGACCATTAATTGACCTACCGGATGGGAGGAAGCAGAGGGTTGCTTTGGCCAGCAGCCTGGATGTCTCCTGCAGATCAGCTCTGGTGCTTTTCTACAGTTTTCCATGGGGCAGATCAAACCAGGTGATCCCTCCGCCTTCAGTCTGGCGGTGTGTCCTGCAGCCAATTGGCTTGCTTGGTTCTCCAGCTCCAGCTGTTTCCATGGCCCATTTTTGTCCTCTTCTTGGAGAGCGTTGCTCTGTCCACTGACCAAATGCTCTGTCGAGCAATACTATGGCATCTCCGAGTGTCCTTGTGGTCCTTCAGAAGAGCATCTTCTGCCTTGGGTAATTTTTGCTGATGTCCAATGGTGGTCGTGGGTTGGTGGTCAGTAGTTGAGGAGCTATGGGGGGCAAGTCTTGGGGAGCCGGAGGGAGGGGTCAGGAGCCAAGCTAGATGGCCTTTCCAGGCTGAGAATGAAGAAAACCATCACAACTCTGCTGCTTCTGCTGCTGCCTTTGTCATCCTCCAAGGGAGCCGTGGCCAGGGGGGAGCTGCTGGGAACAGGGGCCAAAGCAGGCAGGAGGGCTGGAGAGGATCCTGAATGCAGAATCACAGGGTTGGAAGTGGTCCAACCCCCAGCCCAGGACAGGAATTCTCAGGCCATCCAGGACAAATGGCTGTCCCTCTGTTCCTCAAAAACTGTCCCACTGCCTATCAGCTTTTGCAGTCAGGAAATATAAAGAATTTATAAATATGATTTATATATGAATATAAAATATAAAGAATTCTATTCTAAAAAAAATCTATATCTTCCCACTTAATCCTGGAATGATTGATCAGGTAAGTCAAGGTAAACCCCCAGTGACCGCATAAGCCGATCTTGTGCAGTGCCCAACCTGATGCTTCAGACCTTCTGAAGCACCCTCAGGTGCTGCTGGAACCGAGTCCCTCTCCCTTCCTCCTCTTCTCTTCCCTTCCACCTTTCCCAGCATCAGGGAAACTTGGGTCTTCCCATAATTAGGTCATTTGTGCTTCATGTGAAAACTGAACCAATTTGTTTCACGACCCATAGTTACGTTTTCCTGATTATTCAAACACTCCAATTCCAAAATTCAGGAGCAAATGTGGTTTTTTATCCTACTTCTTCACAGCCATGGAGTGTCACAGAAAGCCATTATGTCTTCATCTTTGCTTTCTTTCAAGCTTTGCTGCCAGCTACCACAGAAACACTGTGCGTGTAGGGAAGCAATGGGTATTTGGGAGGGGAAGCGTACAGGAGGTAAAAGTAGAATTTCTGAGACGTGATGGGGAGGCCTGGACTCAGAGAGGCTAGCTTGGGTTGCTTAACATTTTCAAGGCCAACCGTCCTTGGATCGACATGGATGAGGAAGGAGCACCTGGATCAGAGATGTTCCCAAAACATCTTCCTGGCCGATGATTGAATTCTGGTTGCCTGGCTACTGGGGGAGGAGGGGGGGGCTCTAGGGTTAGTTTCAATTTTGTTTCAGACGATGCATGACTTTTGCTGCAATCAGTTCCCCCCTAGTAAAAGTAAATTTTCTCTGAATCTATGGAGTCAAAGATTTTCTTTCCTAGGGATTGATCAGAGGCAGTCCTGACACATTGCCTGCACCAGTGCTTCTCAGATGTGGCAACATTAAGATGGGTGGTCTTCAACTCCCAGAATTCCCCAGCCAGCCTTGAATTCTGGGAGTTGAAGTCCACCCATCTTAAAGTTTCCACAGCCGAGAAACATTGGCCCGCACCATTCTAACCTTTATAACTACAAATACACATCATGATATAAATATCTTTTCCAGAGCTTTCATGGCTATCCTCTCCAGTGCTGGTCTGCGGCGTGTTTCTCGATTGCAAATCTCTTTTTGTCCACACTGGAACCTAAAAAACTGCCTGCCATTCCTTCTTCCTGAGGCTCCCCATTCCCCAAACAGCGTCCGCTGTTTCGCAAGAGAAAGCCAGGCCTGCCATTCTCCTAGTCACACGTGTTGTCCTCGCAATGCTTTGAAGACCTCGGGAGCTTTCCAGAAACTTTCCAGAGCATCTGGAGAACGGCCTCTGGGACCCGGGGAATGGTAGGTGCGGCCTCCTCACAAGGCTTTGCCAGGCCTCACGAGAACGGCATGAGCTTTGTGGGTTTGGAGGCCTCGGAAGCCTCCCAGAGTGTCGCAAGAATGGCATGTGCTATTTGGAGAGCAGCACGATGGAGGAAGAACGCCTGGCCCGGCCATCAGCTGCCTCTTGTGGGGCAGGCCAGGTGGGCCTCGCCAGCAGCGGGAAGAAGATGGCGAAAGTCAGTGGGGTCGTGGTGGAGGCTGGCCGTGTGGCCACGTGACCTCCTGTTTTATGACTGCATTGTTTAGCGGTGGACATTCCAGTCCCAGTTACCGTTTCAACTTGAGGACTTCCTGTACAGGTAATCCTCGACTTACAACGGTTCATTTAATGACTGTTCGAAGTTACAACAGCATTGAAAAAAGCGACTAATGACCGTTTTTCACACTTATGACCATTACAGCATTCCCATGGTCACGTGACCCAAATTCTGATGCTTGGTAACTGGTTCATATGTGTGACAGTTGCAGCGTCCTGGGGTCATATGACCCCCTTTTGTGACCTTCTGACGAGCAAAGTCGATGGGGAAGCCAGGTTCGCTTAACAACTGTGTTACTAACTTAACAATTGCAGTGATTCGCTTAACAGCAAGAAATATCATAAAATGGGACATGCTGTAACTCACTTAACTGTCTCACTTACCGTATATACTCGAGTATAAGCCGACACGAATATAAGCCGAGGCACCCAATTTTACCCCCAAAAACTGGGAAAACTTATTGACTTTAGTATAAGACGGGGGTGGGAAATGCAGCGGCTACTGGTAAATTTCAAAATAAAAATAGATACCAATAAAATTACATTAATTGAGACATCAGTAGGTTAAATGTTTTTGAATATTGATTTCAAAGAAAAACAGTAAACTAGCTCTGTAAGTGGAAAAGAGGATCAACAAAAACAAAAATCTTGTCACCATGGTGAAGAGAAGCAGTTGTGAAATGAGTGACATGGTTGTTAAGAATGCTACAATGGGCATAAATGATGACCAGTCATAAGTGCGAAGACCAGTCAAAAGTGCGAGGACCTGTCATAAATCACTTTTTTCAACCCTCTGGATAGTCCTTTTGTGCATATGGACTACTCAGAGGGCTGAAAAAGTTATTTTTGACTGGTCCTCGCACTTGTGACCAGTCCTCGAACTTACAACTATCCTCACATTTTATGTTTTTGCCCTATCTTGTCACCATGGTGAAGAGAAGCAGCTGTGAAATGAGTGACACGATTGTTAAGAATGCTGCACAGGCATAAATGTGAGGATGGTCATAAGTGTGAGGACCGGTCAGAAGTGCGAGGACCTGTCAGAAATGACTTTTTTCAGCCCTCTGAGTAGTCCCTATACACATATATCACATGACCAGCTAGCCACGCCCACCCAGTCACTGGCTTGATCTAATTTCAGGCAAGTTCAAGCCTCTCCCTCTTTTTTCTTTTTCTTTCTCTTTCTTTCTTTGTCTCTTTCTTTCTTCTCTCTCTCTTTCTTTCTCCCTCCCTTTCTCCTTCTCATCTGGCATTCTTAGAGCTCCACTACTGATTAGCTTAGCCCAGGGGTGGGCAAATGTGGCCCTTTTACAACCTGTGGACTTCAACTCCCAGAATTCCTGAGACAGCCAAGCTGGGAGAACCCACTCCTGGCTTAGCCTGAGCAAGGCTAGCTAGCAGCCAATTAGAAGAAGCTCTCAACTCAAGCTCAGTGCACATGGGATCTCCCTAAACAGTGAGGATTTCTTTGTTTCTTTCTCCCTTTAGGCCCCCCACCAGCCCGTTTTTGCTTCCAGGGGGCTGCAGGGAGTCTTGCTAGGCACCCCCCTCATGCCCCTAGCAAGCCTGTCTGCCACTCTTGGGAGCCAAAAAGGGGTGCGGGGGAGGGGCGCCACCCCCCCCCATGCCCCATTTTGGCTTTAGCAAGTCTGCCAGCAACCCAGGGAGCCAAAATGGTTGCAGGAAAAAAGGCATTTTTTTTCGTGACTCGAATATAAGCCGAGGGGGCTTTTTTCAGCCTGAAAAACGTGCTGAAAAACTCGGCTTATATTCGAGTATATACGGTAACAACAGAAATGTTGGGCTCAATTGTGGTTGTAAATGGAAGACTACCTGTAATCCGATCTTCTTTCATTTTAGTCCCATTTTTCATTGCGCTCCTTCACTTTCATTACAAGAGCCTGAAGATCTGGTGCCTGTTTGTTTGCTTATAAAAGTTATTGGCTGCCCGTCTTCCCCCTGAGTGACAGCAGGGTTTAGTTATCGTAGCAGTACCATAATATGCATAGTGCAGGTCAAAATATCGATGTTTGTTCCTGAATTTTTAAAGCCCCGGTCTCCCTTCTTCCATCCTCCCTCCGTAGGCCTCTTCTGCCTATAAGTTGAATCAGTGGGGAGGCTGTCCGAATCCTCTTTCTGTTGCTTTCCCAGCCTGGAGTGAGGCTGCTTGGCCGGTTCAGCCTCTGGCTCTCCGGCCTCCGTGGAGGTTTTGCACAAGGACAAGGAGCCATGTGCTGCATCCCCAATTGCCTGGCATGTGCACATTCGGAGGCTTTTTTTTCTTGGCCTTTCCCAAAACCAGCTTGGACATCCAGCATTTCCCTTGCCTTGTAGGCACACATGCACCATACTTTACCCAATTGGCAGGGTCTCTTATCTTTCCTATATAGACTGTCTGCCATTGTCCCTCTCTGGATCGGATGGCATGGTTCATTTAGAACTTTTAAAGCTGCTTCTTCTGTGCTTTTTCATGCTTCCATAGTCCCCCAGGTCCTGTAACCTTCCAATTTGGCAATGGCTTCCTTTGGCCATCCACCCTGCATGGGCTACTCTGAAATGGTTGGAAGGCTGTGTCTACAATAAAGGGACCCCTGGATTGAGCGAAACCAGTAAATTGTTCTCCTGCTTGATGTTTGCTTCCTCAGTCTTGCAGTCCAAATACACTTTCCTTCTCAATATTTCCAACTTGTGGATTGCATATATTTATTTATGCATCATATTTTTATATTATGAACTTGACTTTGACCATGAAAACTGCAAAACTACTCTCCTTCCAGCAGTTGGAGCACCAGATTTGGGCAATTGTCATGGTAAAGCAGGGGTGGGGAACCTTGCCCTTTTATGACTTGTGGACTTCAACTCCCAGAATTCCTGAGCCGGCCATGCCCACAAGTCATAAAAGGACCAAGGTTCCCCACCACCCTTGTGGTAAAGGACGGTCCGCGAAGTCTAGTTGATACTATTCAGTCGTAGACTGCATTGTCCCAAGTACGGCCTTGTTATAACAATCAATCAATCAATCAATCAATCAATTAATCAATCAGAATAGAGCTGGACAGGGCTTGGAGGTCTTCTAGTCCAAACCCCTGCTTCCCCTACCTGCCTATGAAAGCAATACATTTTGGTGTGCTGACCAGGATGCTCTTGTGCCTGAAAGTGTCCGGTTCTCGTCCATTTCAACTCCTTTGGGCCTTAGATGTCAAGCTGCCCTCTCGCATTTTGCCTTTCTCTGGGTTGGGCCTTTCCGTGTTGACGTGTCTTACCTTCTGCTGTGGTTCTGTCTTTGCCGTGTCAGATTTCTCCTTTCCTGGATGCAGCAATTGCCACTAGGGGGTTGAGAGGCTTCCATCAGGCAGTCTTAGTGTCTCCAAAGACCCTCAGCTCTCCCCCAGAAGCACTTGAGTGCCCTCCGCCCTGAGAGCCCACCATCTGGCACTCTGCCATCAATCGCTTGCCTCTCGCCCGTCCCTGAGCTTTTCTTTTTCTTCGTCAGATGTTGGGTGTTTCCTACTGCCTCTCTCACACAGCAGGCAGGCTGCCTTTGGTGTCTTCCGGCATCTTCTGTGCCATTGCAGCCCGACAGAGGCTGTGCCTGCTTCCTGTAGCTGGACAACCGGGATGGCCTTCCTGCCTGGGTGGCCCTGCACCCTTGGCATGTTGAAATCATCCCCGCCATGATGAGAGTTTGGCACGATGAGTGTTTGGTAGGCAAAACAGAGAGCCTCCATTTGGCTTGCTTCATGCACTGCATGGGGTTGTGGATTGTTCAACCATGATTAATAAGTAAATAAATAAGTGATTGACTCATGGGATAAACCGCAGTTGACTGGGGTCATGTGACATGTTAAGCTACAAGCCATGATCCCAAGACACAATACATTGGATTCAGGAACATGCTAAGCCCAAATCAAGCAGTTGGCATGAATATTCTTGCCCTCCATGACTGTGTTTGTGGCTTCCCTTCTCTGAGTGAGGAGAAGCCCTGAGGATGCAGCCCTTCCTTCACTCCCCCCAAACGGAGCTTTGGTGCCTTCCAGAAGGTGGGCTCTTCTTTACAAGGACCAGCTGCCCACCGGCTGGACCCCCAGCTCTGCAGAAACACCCTGTCAGCCCCAGAGCCCAAGTTCTCAGAACGGCCAACGAGTTTCTGCCTGGTGAGTCCATCTGCCAGGCGGGCTCATTCTGCCACTTGACCTGCTGTCTAGGGCTGGATCTTGCATCACAGGTGGTTTGCACTCCAGGAAGAGCATCTGATTGATGGAGACTGTTGTTTTTGGAATAGGACAACATGTGGGGGAGGGGGGTTCCAGACTCCAGTGCACATTAACCAAAAACAATAGGAGCAGCCCGCACAGCACACATTTTATAATTGGGCTTTTAAATAGTCGGGGCCATTGTTTAATTTGGTTTTATTTGGCTTTTAAATTTTGTATGTGTGTTTTTTACTTTTGGCTGTTCACCGCCCTGAGTCCCCTTGGGGAGAAGGGCGGTATATAAATCTAAAAAAAAAACAAAAACAAAAACAAAAAACAAAACACGCCCCAGACTGTGCCACCAGACTAAGAGCCTGGTGGTGCAGCAGACTAAAGCACTGTTATTAACATCAGCTGCCTGCAATTACTGAAAGTTCAAATCTCACCAGGCCCAAGGTTGACTCAGCCTTCCATCCTTTCTAAGGTAGGTAAAATGAGGACCCAGATTGTGGGGGCAATAAGCTGACTTTGTATAAAATACAAAAGCATGAAAGCTATTGCTTAACGCCTTGTAAGCCGTCCTGAGTCTCCGGAGAAGGGCAGCGTATAAATTAAAAAAAACCCAAAACTTTCTGGTGTGGCATCTTGGACACACGTGGCCTGTTGCAATGCACGCAGCTGCCCCTCTTGCAAAGGCTCCGAACTTCCTCCCTCTTTGCCTTCCTCAGCCCATATCCCAGCTCTTGGGGAGACACCCTCCCCCAATCTGGCCAATCCTGGAGCCTTGAGCGGGGCTCCTCTCACTCTGCTCTCTGGATCAGGCCAGGGATGACAGGGCTGCATCTTCACAAGCGGCTGCCCTGGGCTGCCTTTGGGGGGGCTTTGGAGCGTGGTCAGGTGGGCTGCTACAGCACTAATGCCATCCGTGCCTTTAGACAGCAGCACCTGGATCCTGCCCGGAGTCCTTCCTTTGGCTTTCCAGGGAAAAGAGGCAGGGCAGCCTCTGCATATGATTGGCTGAAAGGCAGAAGGCCAAAGGTTGAGCAGGAGCCAAGCCAGATCCCGGTGGAGTTCAGGTGATCAGCTGGAGAGCTCTGGAATCTCTTGGCCAGGCGGAGGAATGAGTCTGATGAGCATGGGAGGCCCCACCTTCTCTCTCCCTGGTCTCCTGTTCCTGGGCCAAAGGTTGGAGCTGCTGGAATGCGGGGGAGGCAGGGGGTCCCGGTGGGCAGGGGCTCTGTTCCTATTGCCCCCACCTCCGGAGCCCCCTCTGCCCTGGCCTCAGCTGCTCCCTCCCCTCCCTTCCATCCGGCCCACCTGGGTCCTGGCGTGAGATTTCCATGGAGCTTTGGAGAAGGAAGTTCTCCGTGGCCTGGGTCCTTGCAAAGCTGCTTATCTATAGAAGCGGCTGAGAGATCGGAGCCCAGCGAAAGAGACGGGATCCATCTGTGGGGTCCTCCCTCTTCTCACACGCCTTATAGGGCTGCCTGCGTGGTCCCAAAATTAGCCCTGGCTTTCCCGTCCCTTCGGCCATCGCCTGGCCATTGAGCCAACTGATTCTCTGGGTTGCCTCTGTCGGTGCCGGTGAGCCCTGGGAAGTTCTAGACCCTCGCCTGGTGTCCCCCACCCAAAGGGGCTTAGCGGGGGGCTCTGCTGAGGAAGCTGATCGGATCGTCTCCCCATTTCCAGTGGGTGCCCAGCCAAGGGAAAGCTGCCTTCCGAGGGTCAGGCAGGAAATAGGTGCAGTGCCCTTAGGTAGTCCTTGACCTGTGATGTTTGGTGACCGTTCAAACTTACAGGAGCAATGAAAAAAGTGACCGTTTTTCACCTTTACAACTGTTGCAGCATCCCTGGGGTCACATAATCAAAATTCTTGGCAACTGACTTATATCTATGACAGCTGCAATGTCCTGGCGTCACATTATCATTTTTTGCAAGGAGAGTCAAGGGGGAAGCCAGATTCATTTAAATACTGTAGCAAGAAAGGTCACAAAATGGGCAAACCTCACTTAAGAACTATCTCGCTATGGGCTTAACTGTCGAGGGCTACCATGATGGTGATGGTGATGGTGATGATTGGCTGTAAGGCAAGAGAGATATTTAGGCTGGATTTGGCATCCAAGCCCCTCAGATCTGCAGACCCCTCAGATCCTGGACACAGAAGTGCTTCAACCTCAGGACGCTGGTCCGGGGCATTGCCTACCAAGACAGCCTCCCCCCTCCCCCCCCCCAGTGCCGCCATCACTCTGCTATACACAGAATTCCCGCAGCTCCCTCTAGGCCTAAGGACGTCTTACCCTGTGGTAGGGCTGTATTACGGGTAATCCTCAATTTACAACAGGTCGCTTAGTGACCGTTCAAAGTTACAATGGCGTGCAAAAAAAATGACTTATGATGGATTTTCATACTTATGACCACTGCAGCATCCCCACGGTCACGTGATCAAAATCCAGGTGCATGGCCACTGGTTCATATTTATGACCGTCGAAGGGTCCCAGGGTCACGTGATCCCTTTTTGAGATCTTCTGACGAGCAAACTCAATGGGGAAGCCAGATTCACATAACGACCATGTTACTAACTTATCAACTACAATGATTCACTTAACAACTGCAGCGGGAAATGTTGAAAAATGGGGCAAAACTCACTTAAAAACTGTCTCACTTAACAACAGAAACTTTGGGCTCAATTGTGGTCATAGGTCAAGGACTACCTGTATCTCTTATCCTGCTCTTTCCTATTACCTCCTCCTATTGGTATCTAGGACTCTCCTTCTGTGGGTTGTTCTGTCTTATGCTTTATTGATTGATTGATTGATTGATTGATTGATTTAGATTTTTAGATTTTTAGACCGCCCTTCTCCAACAGGACTCAGGGCAGTGAACAGCCAAATAAAAACATAGTATACAAAAGATAAAATATTTTTAAAATAATTAAATGAGATTTGGTCCATAATTTAAGAACATTTCAATTAAAATCAATTTCTAATTTAAAACCAAAATGGAATCAGGCCAGCCCGGCTAGCTGAAATAGATAAGTTTTAAGGGCCTGACGAAAAGTCCGGAGGTCTGGGATCACTTGTATCTCTGCGGGTAGATCGTTCCAGAGGGTGGGTGCCACCACAGAGAAGGCTCTCCCCCTGGGGGTCGCTGGCCGACATTGTCTGGCCGATGGCACCCTGAGGAGGCCCTCTCTGTGGGAACAAACTGGCCGGTGGGAGGCTATTGGTGGCAGAAGGCGGTCCCGTAAATACCCCGGCCGGCCCTAAGCCATGGAGCGCTTTAAAGGTGGTCACCAGCACCCGGAAGTCCACCAGAAGCCAATGCAGCTCGCGCAGAAGAGGTGTCACATGGGAGCGCCCCGTCGCTTCCATAATCCCCTGCGCGGCCACATTTTGCACCAGTTGGAGCCTCCAGGTGCACCCCAAGGGGAGCCCCATGTAGAGAACATTGCAGTAGTCCAGACGGGAAGCTACGAGTGCTTGAGTGACCGTGCGTAAGGAGTCCTGATCCAGAAAGGGGCGCAACTGACGTATCAAGCGAACCTGATAAAAAGCCCCCCTGGCCACAGCCGTTGTATGCTCTTCTAAAGACAGCCGTGCGTCCAGGAGGATTCCCAAGTTGCGAGCCCTCTCCGTGAGGCCCAATGATTCGCCCCCAATAACCAGCGATGGCACCAACTGGCTATATCACTTATCACTTTGTTGCTGGAATGTACACCAAGAGCTTCTACACTGGAGACCAATTCCTTGTGTGAGACAAAATCACACAAGGCCAATAAAAAATAAAGAATATTGTATTCTGTTCCATTCTTTTTTCCACTTATCCGGGATAGGCAGATGTTTATTTATTTATTTAATCATATTTCTATACCGCCCTTCTCCCGACGGACTCAGGGCGGTGTACAGCCAAGATAAAAGACATAAACATGTAAACATTGATAAAATTACAGTTTCAAATTATTATAAAGTTCAGCTAAACAGAATAGGACCCAATATTAAATTGACAAGTTTAAAATCATTTAACTGTTTAGCTCCGGCTGTTGGGACATCAGGGTCTTGAGGGCACGGCGGAAAGCCCGAAGGTCGGGGATGTTACGTGTATCGGGGGTGGGGGTAGTTCATTCCACAGGGCTGGAGCCCTCACAGAGAAGGCTCTCCCCTTGGGGGTCGCCAGTCAACATAGTTTGACTGACTGTTGGTTTGCTGGTGCTGTTGTAGGATATAAATTATTCCAAGTCAAGCTGCCTTTTGCAATAGACCAATGGGGATTTGGTCAATGCCAAGGGCTGCTCCAGAGGTTTTGGGATTGCCCCCACGATGCCTATCCCTATTAGTACTCTCTCTGCTTTCTTTTGCCACAGTTGTTCTATTTTGTGATCTTCTCCAGTTCTTTCTCTTCTATTTTGTTGTCTACAGTTATTGCCATGTCTACTATTCAAACTTTTTTGTCTTTCTTATCAACAATTGTTAAGTCTAGGGTGTTATGTGACAGAGCTTGTTTGTTTGAATTCTAAAGTCCCAGAGCACTTTAGTTTCTTCGTTTTCTATTATCTTGTCTATTTTATGGTCTGACCAGTTCTTGCTTGCAGGCAAATGCTATTTCTTGCAGATCTTCCAATGCACCATTGTTGCTACTTCAACACGCTGTTGTTTGTAGTTAGTTTGTGTGATCTTCTTGCAGCAGCTAACCGGGGAGTCCACTGTTTCTTCTCCTTCTTGGCATGAGCGACGTTTAATGCTGTCTGTTGCTGCCTTCTCAATTCTGGCTTTGTTTGTATCTGTTCTTAAGGCTTGGTCTTGTGCAGCCAGAATTAGCCCCTCGGTTTCTTTCTTCAATCAATCAATCAAATCAATCAATCAATCAATCAATCAATCAGAATAGAGCTGGAAAGGACCTTGAATGTCTTCTAGTCCAACCCGCTGCTCAGGCAGGAGACCCTATACAATTTGAGACAAATGGCTGTTCAGTCTCTTCTTAAAAACCTCCAGTGTTGAAGCACCCACAACTTCTGCTGGCAAGCAGTTCCACTGGTTAATTGTTCTCACTGTTAGGAAGTTTCTCCCTAGTTCTCAGTTGCTTCTCTCCTTGTTTAGTTTCCATTCATTGTTTGTTGTCCTGCCTTCAAGTGCTTTGAAAAATAAGTTGATCCCCTCTTCTTTGGGGCAGCCCCTCAACTGGCTGCCTTATCTGGGAATGTGGGGACTTGTAATCCCAGCTGAAGGTCCAGACAGGTGAAAGCTTCCTTGGGGACCTCCTCTATGACGGGGGGGGGGGGGGGTGACGGGGACATGGAAGGGGCCCTCCAGAGCCCCAAGCATCACCTCCCTGAGTGAGGAGGGAAGAAGGGCCTTTGTGCTGTTTGCCAGTCCTCTCTTCCAGCAGGGGAGGGGCTGGATCTGCCTCAGTGTTTTGCTTTCTTTTAAAAAAATCAACCCATTGCTGAAAGGAATCTGGGTGGAAGAACAAAACCACACAGCATTTGCCAGATCCCACGCAGAACATCCTTTTATGAGGGGCAGAGCTGGGCTGCCCCCTAAGTCCCCCCCAGATCCCTCCTGCAGCCGGAATTGGGACTCTGAAGGGGCAGCCAAGTCCGAGGCGTCGTCTGGCGGGGAGAGCTTGAGAAGGGCCTTTGTTGGGGCTCCCAGCTCACCCGCAGCTTGTCCCTGGCAGCAACTTGTTTGGGACTCTGAGTCCCATCTAGCGGGACACACAAAGGCCAGCCCTGAGTGAAGTGGGGGGGGGGAGCTGGGAGGCACAGCAGGAGGCATATGTCTGCTTGCATAGCCAAGAAAACCTTGGGAAGTTCCATCAATTGCAATCACTGGAGGCTCCGGCTGCTGCTGTGTGAGGCTGACCTCTGACCCTGCCCACCCACCCTTTTCTGCCTCTGGAGCATAATCTCCAATTAGCCCTTGAACACCCCTGGGCATTGCCAGGCCCGTCTTTGGAGGATGGGCTGCAAAAGGCTTCTTAAGAGGAAGGGGTGGGAGCAGCACAGCTCTGGCCAGGACGATGGGTGGGAGGAGCCCTTTTTTGCCCCCCCCCCCCAACCAGAGAGCAAGTGTCCTGTGTGAATGCCTGCTCTCCTTGTTCATTGCGACAGTAAAATCCCCCACAAAATTCCCCTTCAAGGGTCTTGGGAATGGCTGTCATTCTTGTGGGAGGAGGAAATCTGCCACTCCCCCTTCCACATGTTAGATTTATGCTGGGGCTGAGATGCTGGCTGGGATGGGGGAGGGCCAGTGCACTGCTGGATTGGGAGCGAGGCGGTGTGTGTGGGGGGGTCCGTTTTGGACCACCCCTTCAAGAAGAGCTGCCCCTCCCAGCCCATGGTGCCCATGGGAGACCCAGCAGTGTCGGGGGGGGGGGGCTTGTCCCTCGAGTATGGCTCCGCATGGCTCCCTGCAGGCAGAAGAAACCCCCCTCCCCCCTCGGTTTTGGGTCTGAGTCCCGAATGTCCTCAGTGCCAGCTCTGGCCCCAGAAGGGCTGTGGGAATGCCATGTGGCTCCTCCCTCTTGTGCCCTGGGCTAAGGCCTGGACAGCGGCACTGCCTAAGAGGGCAGCTTCTGGGCACCTGGCAATGGGCCTCCGGACAGGCGGGGAAGCGAAGACCCGGGGCTGGGCCCCTCCTCACTTCCCCCGCTCTCCTGGGGGCTGCTTTGGGAGCAGAAGCTGCAGCCCGGCTTCCTGCAGTTGGTGGCGGCAGCCCAGGCTCGCCCAGCCAGCCAGCCAGCCGCCCGGGGTGGCGTGGAGCCACGCATCCTCCGGGCCCTGCCTGGCCGGGCTCTGGCGGAGCGCAGCGGCTGCCGCCCGCGCATCTCAGTCCGGCGCTCCTCGTGCCCGGCTGGCGGGAAGCGGCGCGGGAGGCTCCGCCGCTGGGAGGCCGGGGCAGGCCGGCGGAGGAGGAGCCCCGCAGAGACGGCTGTGGGGCCAGAAGAGCCCCGGGCGCACCTGCTGGAGCAGACCGGGTTGCGCCGGGCATGGCGAGCGCTCCCCGCCCTCCGTCCCTCCGCTCTCCAAGCGGCCGGCGCGGAGCAGAGGCTGGCGGGGGAGGTCCGGCCCGGGGCGGGGAGGGGACCCTGGCGGCGGTGCCTTTAAGGGGTAGGGCCAGGCCCGCCGCCGGAATGCCGCCGCAGGGTTTGGCCGGCCGGGCCGCCTGGCCTCGCCCCCCTCCGCCGGCGCGGCCCCCGACCCAGCCCAGTCTGCCCGGGCCGCGCCATGGCCACCTTCAACCTCAGCCTGCTGCCCCCCAACCCCGAGGAGAAGGACTTCGTGCAGGCCTACGAGGAAGTGCGGGAGAAGTACAAAGGTGGGCACCGGCCGGGGGGCCGCGCGGGCTGCTCCGCCGCGCTTGCCCTTAATAGGGCAAAGGGAGGCGGCCGTGGCGGGACCGGAGCCTCGCTCGAGTCTGTCTGCGAGGGGGCCGCCTTCCGCCCCTGCGCTCAACCCTAGCGAAGCGGGGAGGCCTTTCTGCCCTCGGGGCCGAAGCAGGGCCAGCCCGGCACAGGCGCCCCTTTTATCTCGAGGGCCCGACTTTTGGGGCCTCTGGAGGGCGGCGGGAAGAGCCCCAGCCTGGAAGGGAGGGGGCTTAGACAGGCTGGGTGACAAGGCTGGTCTGCTTTGGGTTTTGACTTGGCAGGGGGTGGGGAGCCTGGTGGGGGGGATTCCTGGATGACTGTTTTGTAGTTCCTTAAAGTCTCCTTTGCTCTGGTCCGTTTGGGGCTTCAGTTCGGGCCTTGCTGTGCTTGCCTTTTTCCCCTGCCCCAGAGCTGGAGGGAAGCAGCCCCTACCTCTGCTCAGCCAGGGAAGGCAGAGAGGGGGCAGGGATTGGTGGGCTTCCAAGGGTGGGCTTTGCCTTTGCAGAATGGGAGGGGGAACCTAGCTGGGAGAGGCGCACCTGCTATGCCAGAATATGGGGTGTGTGTGTGTGTTGCAGCCCCTTTGGGAAGGTGCTCTGTGCATGCTGAGTATTTATGGCTCCCAAGGACTCGGTGCCATTGCTGCTTGGCCTAGGGGCACGTTGTCTGCGAATGCCAGCAGGCAGTGAATCAGCTACCTCTTCCCCAGCCTGCCCTCCCCCAGGCCTGGTTCCCCTGCCTGCCCTGCCCTAGCTGGGCATTGCTGCTGGCGCCTGCATGATTATGCTCCAGCCCCAGCCTCCCGTGATGGATCTCCCCCAGCGCCCTTAGAAGGGCAGGCAGAACAAAGATCAACTTCCTAGCGGGGTGGGAGCTGGTAGCGGTTGGAGTCCCTGCTGTGGGAACCGGGACTCCTTTGACAAACGTGGGTGCAGGCTGGTCCTGCTGGGTTGGCAGGAGGGAGGGAGTGCCATGGCTGATCTGGGTGAGGGGGTAGAGAGAGCAGTTTGGAGAAGGGCAGTCTGACAAAGGGAACCTGCTTCCCCTTCCCCAACTTCAATGAAGGTGCCCTTCTAATTCTGTGATGCCGGGGTGAGCACCCTGCGGGGAAAAAGGTGACTAACCAGAATGGTGGCCATCAGAGGCCGTGGGGCAGGTAGTCTACATGAGTCAGACTGGAAAATTCCTGGGCAGCCAATGGGGAGGCGATGTGGCCTGGGGTCTGAAGTCCCTGGCATGGAGTGGCTTCAGGCCCCTGGAGCGCCTGTACACACAGCATGCCGGGCACAGGTGGCATGACTCCCTCGGGAGAGCTTCCTATGAGGAAGCTGGCCCAGCACGGCCAGAATGTGTGTGTGGGGATGGGGGGGACAGCAAAAGGCGGATGGCTGCCTGGCAGCGGTGCTGCCTTGGTGGCATCGTTAGAGAGCTTCCTGGCATAGTTTCCTGGGTTGCTGGGGAGATGATTATCCTCTCTGCTGGAAAACGCGATTAGCTTCAGGATTCTGGCAGGTCTGGAGGGCACCTTGAAGGTAAAATGCTTTACATAAATGCAGCTGTTGCTGCACATCCCAGTGTGTCACAACCGTGGCATTGGGAGGCGCAAATAGGGTCATCCAATCCCACCCTTTGCCATTTATCTTAAGAGGGTCTTCTTAAAGCCCTCCAGTGAGGAGAACCCACCGCCACTGTGAAGAGATGGTTCTTCTCTGACAGGCAGGAACTCTTCCTTGCCCTGAAGTGAAGCGAGCACTGAGCTGGCTCCCATCTAGCTCAGCTTTGTGGCCTCATTTCGCACTTTGCGGTTTGTGGACTGAATGCCTGTGGCTGTTTGTGTGGCCCAAGAGGTGGGCGTGGTGAGTTGCTGCCTCAATCCAGGGGGCTGGCAGTCAGGATGGCCCCTGCCCAGTGAACCTCCTCCAGCAGGGGGAGGAGTCCCACTGGAGCTGTTAGAGGAGGGCCAGTTGATCTGGAGGCTCTAAAAAGGGTGAGGGTCCCTCTATGTTGGCTGCATGAAGTGGGAGGGGTACCAGTGTGCAACAGTTCCAAAGATTGGCTGTGGAGAACTGCAAGTCACCCCTCTCCTGCCAGGAGCCTGAGTGATCCAGTAGGAGGGAGGGGTTTTGGGGAAAAAAGATTGTGGTTGCCAGATGGGCCCGGCCACTTGCCCAATCCTGGGCTTGTTTATGGAACCAAATGATGGCATCCCCCAGAGAAGCACATCTTCCCAGCATTATAGCAGGTGATGCCCTCAACACTCACAAGTTCCTGCACCCCATTTCCACCCCCCGCTACACAGTCTCCCTCTCCCTTCTGGGAGCCCCAGTGCGCAATGATCCTGGCACCTTCTGTTTTCAAGATCTACAGAATGCCAGCCTGGAGAGGAGAATCCCTCCCTTGCAAGGCATCCATGCGTTTGAATAGCAGGGTGAGGTCAAGCTGGTGCCCCTGCCCTGACGGGCAGAGGTCTGTCTGTGAGGTGGAGGCATGAGTGTGTGAGCAATGCCTGTGAAGTGGGGGGGGGGCACTGGGGGAGTTTGGAGTGTGGGATTCCCCCCACCCTGTCTATGGGGCTACCTTCCAAATCTGGGCACAGTTCAGTTGGAAGCTGGCAGCTCCAGAAGCTCTCCAGGGACCCTGTCCGTAGGGCCCTCTCGGACCCTCTGCAGAGGGACTTCATTGCCATTGGGAAGGGGGAGTAGTCCCCTGGAAGCCTTTTCTTTGCATTCCTGACAAAACTTTCCCATCTTGCTCTCTTCCCAGCCCTGTGAGGCTGCACTAGGACAGGAGCCCTGGTAATCCGGGGCACTGCTGGCCATGCACACATGTTCCCACATGTTCCTTTGCTGACAGAAATGGAGCCTCTGGGGTGCAAGAAGACAAAGGATGCGAAGGGCCCTGGCTGTGGGGTGTGAGGGCAGCCGCCCAGGCCTCCTAGGGCAGGAAGCGGGGGAGGGGGGAACTCAGCCCTACATGGGGTCCAGATCAGGTGGAGACCCCCTTCCCTCAGGCCTCTCTGCTTAGGGGCTCCTTTGGGGCTCCTCTTATCTGGGGAGAGGCCACCGGGCATAGCTCTGTTGGGGCCCAGTCTTGCGGGGCAGAGGGGGCCCTTGGTTCTGCTTTGGGACTCTCCTTGCTCAGCTCTAGTTCAGGCTTGGCACATTTCAGCCACGTGGGGACCAGAGGCACCCCGAAGGGAGAACTTGAAAGCTGGGCACCTCTTCCCTGAGCTTAGCTGGTTTATGTTCATAGCCGGGAGGGTTGTATTGTATTGCACTGCACCCCTGTAGTGTTGCCCGCCTTGTTCGCCTCTCTCTCCGGCATTGAAAGGGACGCGGGGCAGCCGTTCGGGGGAGCCCACACGCCTCCCGTGGCAAGGGCCCCGCTTAGGGCAAAGAGGGGCGGTTGTGGAGGACAAGAGAGGATCCTTTAGCTGCAGGCGGCGACCTCACCGACCAGCCGCTGCCCGGAGGGCTCCGGTATCCGGCTCCGAGACTCCTTTCCTCGCCTTGAGGGGAAGCGGGCAGGGGGCAGCCGAGCGGGCGCCCTTTTAGTGCCCTTCTACGGAGGGCGACGGCCCAAAGCCCGGAGCAAGAGGCGTTTCCCGGGCCGCCGCCCAGGCCGGCTGCTCCTCTTGCTGGCTCGTAAGGGAGGACTCTTCCAGGGGTCTCCGCTGCCGCCGTTGCTTGGCAAGACCTGCAGCTTTGAGTCTCCCCTGGTCCCCTCGGGTAGCGCTGGCGGGTGCGAGGAGCCGGCGCTCGCCTCAGCCGGGGGATCGCACGGGAGCGTTTGGCCCGGCCGGACGATTCTCGTGGGCCCAGGGGCCGCCGCCAGCTCGGAAAGCCCGCGGAGGGGAGGTTCCGACCGCGGGGCACGGTAGGCTGAGTAGGGCTAGCAAGGGCGCCCGCGGCGCGGCTGACACGCGGTCTACGCTGCGTCTCCTCCACGCGCCTCTCGCGTGGGGTCTGCGGGGCAGCCCTGCCCCCCTCTTTCCCGGGCGAAGCGCAGTGCCGCAGTGGCCGAGCCGCCGGGGAAGGAGGCCTGCCGGAGCCCCTGGCGCTGATTGGCGACGACTCTGCCCGGGGAGGAGCTCCCCCACCCGCCCCGCCCACCGACGGCCGACAGGGCGGGGGACGCGGTCAGCCGGAGGAGGAAGAGGGGCGCGCACCGCCGGCGCCGTTGCTTCGCATCCTCGCGCCATGGACTTGACGCGCTCCATCCAGCACGAGATCAGCTCGCTGAAAGGTAGCTCGGGCTGTGGGTGCCGCAGAGGGACTTTGGGTTTGGTGCAAGGGGGGCAGAGGGAAGGCTGCGGCGCGTGGGCGGGCAAAGGCTGGGTGCATCGTGGCTCCGGTGGCTGGGACGGTCCTTGGTGCGAGGGGAGCGGAGATGAAGCCGGTAGCAGTTGCTTGGCCAAACCGGCATTCCTCGGCAGACGCTCCGTGTTTGGCTGCAGATGACGGGGCCCTTCTCTGTGGGGTCGGCAGCCCCTCCCGTGCTTGATCCAGGAAAGAGGAGGCTGGCCGGCCAATGCCCTGAATCTCCGGGTTGGAAGCCAAGTGGGCTTGCTGGCTGCAGGTGTGGTTGATGGGGGGAGGAGGTCCTTGCGCAAGGAAAGGCAGCGTGGGAGGAGGGGTGCAGAGGCTCCAGGGAACCGCAGCTTTGGAAACCCCGCAGTAGGTTGCGGGCGGCCGGTTCTGCCTCAGGCGCACCTGCTCCACCGAAGGAAGCTGGCTGGACTGACAGGTGACCCTCTTCCACCCTATTGGCTGGTCAAGTGGCTCCTTTTATTTGCAATGCACCAATCAACAGCGCTTCCTGAGCGCCGTCCCAAAGGCACTTTTTCAAGAGGCAACCGGGCTTTCTGGTTTTTCTTTGAAGACGTTTTGCTTCTCATCCAGGAAGCTTCTTCAGCTCTGGCTGGAGGGTGGGGAATGGAGCTGAAGAAGCTTCTTGGATAAGAAGCGAAACATCTTCAAAGAAAAACCAGAAAGCCCGGTTGCCTCTTGAAAAAGCCCCTTTGGGACAACCAGGCCTGGATGATGGAGAAGCTGCATAGCGGCTCTTGGGGCTTGTTGAATGAGAAGAGTGAAGTGCCAGAGACAGCCTTTCCTCTAGCCAGTCCACACTGCCTGGGGGGGTGGGGGGGGGGTTAAATCCCGGCAGGGGACTGGGGGGAGGGGGGGGGGGGCTCCTCTCCTGCCAGTCCAAGATTTCGAAGGTGAAGCACTTGCCATGTCTCTCCTCCCCACAATCTGGACAGGCTCCTTGGCTCTCCCTGGACCCTGCCCTGCCCTGGTCTGGATCTGAAGTATGCAGCCCTCCCTCCCTCCCTCCCCCCCTCCTTCTTTATTAGCTACCCAGCTCCAGTGGAACCTTGTTCTTCTTGGAAATGCCTTGAGGATGAGGATGATAGGCCGGTCAGGGAGGCTGGTCCTCTCCACATCCTTTCTCAGCCTGGTGGCTTCAGTGGGACCAGGATGCACACTGTGGCCCTGAGGGGGAGAACCGAGAGGCTCCACGGGACAAGAGGCCCTGGGGTGTCCAACTCCTGCTCTCTGGCAGGAATCCGAGTTAAAGCACCCGAGAAAGGGGATTGGCTGGATTGGGGGGGGGGGGGCAAGTGTCTCTGGTGTGTTGTCTGAATACCCCACCCCCATGGTCTCTTCTGGCCCCTTTTCCATCTCTGGGGTGGCTTCACTGATGGTCAGGGCTACCTCTCTCCCTCTGAAGCACTTTTTCTGCTCCTGCCAATCCATTGGGGGGGGGGGGAGGCACCCGTGTGTGTGAATGTGAATGCAGGACTTTAACCTGGGATAGGAACTGGACTAATGGGGAAGGGCTGTTCCTGGGAGAGGTAGCCTAAACCTGCACTGGTTGTGTGTATACCACATCTGACTGACTGCCCCCTCCAGGAAAATCTTAACCTTTGGGGGGGGCTCCACCACCCCCTCTCCACAGCCCCTCAGATGCGCAAGTTTAGAAGATCCTCAAGGCGAAAGACCCTGCAAAGGGTCAGGGGTTTTACCCAGGGTTTTGCACTGTGAAGCAGGGTACGTGTGTGGGGTGTGTATGTGGGTGCTTTGACCTCAGGCAGGCTTTTGCGCCCGGCTGATTTACCAGAAGAGGAGGTTTGGTCTGGCATCTCCACCCTCTGGCTTGGGTGGCAGTGCCCCCTTCAGGCAGCCTGGATTGGCCCCGCCAGCCTTTTCCCTCAGAACCCTTGGCCTTGGCTTCTGCTGAAAGGGCCCTTCTAGGTTCCCCACTGAGTGGCCAGAGAGCCGAGGAGCAGCCCCCCCCCCCCCGGGGCTGGACTGTCCACTGCTTCATGCACTTTCCTCCAGAATGAAAGCTGGCCCGGTTGGTGCCAAGGTCCCACACAGCTGTGGTGTAAACTGGAGTTCAAGAAACCAAGTCAGGGAGTGGCCAGCCGCTTCCGCATTAGGCCAAAAAAGTGCCTCTGGAGCCAGCCTCCCCCCCATTCCTGCCACGCCCTGGGGCACTCCTGGCTGGTTGGCAAGCTGGGCCTGGAAGAGGAGGGGCTGCCCGGCTTCGGGATGTGCGTGTGTGGTTCTACGAAGGGGGTTCTGGTGGAGAGCAGAGAGTCAGTGTTGCCGAGCTGTCTTATTTGGGGAACGAGGGCAGGTCTGGCAAGGGGCTCGGCTGTTAGGGGACTGTGCCCCCCTTGCCCATCTGGGCCCCCTTCTTCAGCTGACCAAGATGCCTAGTGCCTGGCTGGCTGGCAGAGCCGGCGCAGACCTGGAAGCCTGCCTGCCAGTCACAGTCCGCCTCTCTGCTGCGCTGACGCTGCACTTCCCTGCATCTGCTGCAGTGGCCGATTCTGGTGTGTGATGCGCCTGGTTGGCCGAAGGGCTGGGCGTGTCTTGTGGGGGGAGAAGCTTTTCTGCCCAGACCCTGGAGCTGAGGAAGGCCGGCCGCTCAGTCTCTAGCAGTCACTGCTGGAAGGCGGGATTGCTGGAGAGCCTGTGGGTTGCTTGGGCTGGGCCCATAAAATGTGGGGAGGCAGTCAAGGCCCTGAGGCTCAGCAGCCCCTTCTTCCCTGCAAATCCATGCAAGGCAGTCCCCTCCGGCCTTTTTAGGGGTGAACAATCCGCTGTCCAACTGGACATTTAGAGGTGTCCCGCCCTGTGGGCAAATGGGTGAGAGAGGGAGGGTGAACTCACCAGTTGTGAATCTGGGGAGAGAGGTTGCATCTCACATGGCGAAAGTCAGTGGAAGGTGCCAGGGAAGATGAAGGCCCCCAGTTCATTTATGGATGAGGGCCCCTTGAGAACGTTACCTCCCCCAATTCTCAGAGGCCTATAAAGGGGGCTGGCTCCCTCCGGGCCTCCTGGCTCATTCCCAGCTGGCCTAGGCTGCCTTTGGGGAAGCCAGGATCTCCTCCTCCTGGCAGCCACAGCCTTGAGGCCTCCATCCTTTGCCCCCCACTGCTGGTGGCAACAAGGATGCCTCTCCTTCCCTGGAGAATCCACTTCCCTCCACTGGCTGGGACAGGCTTGATTCCTGCTGGGGGAGTGGAGGGCTTGGGGAGGACTGGGGGTGGGGCTTAGAAGGGCACTTAAGGTGGCAGCAGATGTGCAAAGAGCCAGTTAAGCATCAGACTAGAAGCGGGGCACCCTTTGGAGTGGGTGAAGGAAGTGGGGTTCTCTCTCTACCTCACGGTCTGTCTTGATGGAGTGGCTGGGCTCCCCAGGAGGGCTTTGCCTCCTGCCTTGCATCAAGTGGGACAGCAGCCCCTCTGCACCCAAAGCCCGCCCTGCAGAGACCTGTGGGTGGCTGCTGGAGGGGATTAAGTCTCTCCCCCTCCCCAAAGGTGGAGGGGCTGGACCCGCCTTTTGCGTGACTTGTGCTGGGATTGCTGCCAGTTGAGCAGGTTTCTTGGAGCCTTGGCGTTTCTCAGCTGTTCCAGGAAATTCTGCCCCCGGCCCTTGATGTGACCCTCCTATGGGGCCCTGGTGCTGTGGGAATCTCCCAAAGAGTTGTCAGAAGGGGGATCACTTCTGCTTGGCATAGAGCAGGTTGTGGGTGCGGCTGCTCCTGTCTGGTGTGCCAGTCCTCCTGCCCAGAAGACTGGCATGGTTTCCTTTGCTCCGTGTGGTCCTTTTGGCCCCCGCTTTAAGGTGTGTAGCATTTGTCTCCAGGCCCTGCTTCCCTCTCGCTCGCCCCCTCGTCTGCACCACCTGAGGTATGTCCCAGACCAGCCCCGAAGATTTTGGGCTAATGATCAGCTGCTCTGAATAATGGCATTTCCTGCTAGGTGCCAGCCAAAGGGAGGGGCAGGGCAGTGCCTCCCGGGGCCCAGGATAAGCTGCCAGGGCCCCTGCTGATGGGTGCTGCCATTGCTGTCAGTCACCACGCGTCTCACGTGTCGCAGACAGGAGCAGGTAGAAATTGAGGGCTGTCTGATAGCAGCCATGTCTCACTGGCTCGGCTTTACAGAAGGCACAGGGCACCCCTTAAGCCCCCATTGCCTTTCAGTCTCCCCATTATCTGTGTGGCCCCCTGTGGCACTGAATGTCTGCCCTCTTCTGGGGACAGGAAGCAGCCAGAGGTTCCTCTCTGCAGTGATGGCCTCCAGGGTCCCCTCGGCATGTGCCAACTGCCCTGGGCAAGAGTGCCTGGGGCTTTTTCCTAGGGAAGGCGGCTGCTGTGAGTGCAGCGGGGGGGGGGGGCATGTGTACTTAAGGTGGGGCTGGACCAGCAGAGCAACCACCAAAGGCAAATCCTGCACAAATCCTGTTGACTCTGGCCAAGCGCTGGGGAAACTGCCCAGCCGGTTTGAAGAGTCTCTTCCTGCCAAGTGGGCACTGTGCCCAGTGGGGACTGAGGAGTGGTTGCTGGCAGGTGCAGAGTCCTGAGTGCGAGAGAGGCTGGCTGATTGGCAGTGCCTGTGGAGGCGGTCCAGGGCTGCCCAAGCACCCTCAAGCAAGACTCAGTCGGGGGTCCTGATTGTACCCTGGGCACTAGCTGCCCTTTGTGTCCATGGAAGTAGAGGGTGTCTGCTGGGCGGAGACTTGTCAGGTGGGCAGGGCTTGTGCCAGGGCTTTCGAGCAATGGAAAGAGGGAGGCCCCAATGCTGCCTGGGGCTGGGTGATACCAGCCTCGCCACCTGTCCTTGTCCTTCCAATCCTATTTGCCTCTGTCCTACCCAGCCCCTCCCCCCCATGCCTGGGCAGCCGTTTTGAGCTCAGGGAAGGCTTGCAAGGAACCAGGCATTCCCCCAGCACACAGACCTGGCTGTGCCCCTAAGAGACCAGCTGCCGGCATTGGGGCTGATGCTATAATTGGAGGGGAGTAAGTAGCCCCATCTGGCCCCAAATACCTGGCAAAGCCTCCGCCCAGGAATAGCCCAGAGCAGAGGAGTGGTGGGGTGCCTGTGGGTCTGAGGGATTTGGGAGGGGGCAGGCAAGCAGACAGCTGCTTTCCCTCTCCTGCTCCCTGCCTGCCTGCCTGGAGGCTCCATGCTTGGGGAAGCCCCTGGAACAAGCCATGCAAAAGGCCAGCAGAGCCTCTCCATCTTCGGGTGGGGGGGGGGAGTGGCTCAGCCCCCTCCAGCAGTCACCCACATCTGGAAATCGATTCCTGCCTTTACAAAGATTGTCAGTAGCTCCCCTTCTGTGCCTCAGTTTCCTAGTAGGGAATAGGGAGCATTCTGACTCTGACTCGGGTGCCCTTAAAACAGGTCTCCGGCAGCCCAGCTTCTGAGCAAGCATGAGTTTCCACAGATTTCTCCATCCTGCCCTTCCCCTCCCTCCCTACAGCTGCCCAGAAGTTTGTGGAAGGAAACTCTGAGTGGGACGCCCCTCCCCTCCCTGCTGACTCAGGCGCAGCAGCCGCGGGGGGAGAGGGAGGCTGGTGGTGGAGGAACATGTGCTTCCCCTGGCCTCCCCCTCCCACTCCCTGCTGTCGGGCAGGGGGGAGGGGGGCTCGATCGGGAGAGGCTCCTTGGGGCTGGGCAGAGGGAGGGTGGGCGGTCCAGCCCAGCAGAGCCTTCCTTCCTGTCCCGGCTACCCGTCGGCGAAGGCGGCGGTTGCTCCTCTGCCCCCTTTCAGAAGCTGGCCGGCACCCCTGCCCTCCGGCAACATGGTAGCTGGCATGCTGATGCCGCTGGGGCAGCTGCGTAGCATCTACGAGCTGCTGTTTCGGGATGGCGTGCTGGTGGGGCAGAAAGACCCCCGCCCACACAGCTTCCACCCAGAGTTGCCCGGGGTCAGCCACCTGCAGGTCTGGCGGGCGATGGGTTCCCTGCGCTCTCGGGGGCTGGTCCGCCAGAACTTTGCCTGGCGCCACTGCTACTGGTACCTGACAGACGAGGGCATCACCCATCTCCGTCAGTACTTGCGTTTGCCGCCAGAGATCGTGCCCACCACCCTGCAGCGTGCCTGCCGCCCCCTCCCCATGCCCCGGCCTGTCTCGCGCACCCCTGGCGTGCAAGCTGTGCGGGGCCCGCTCTCCCAGCCCACCAAGCCCCATGAGGGCTGGCGACAGGAGTACCGCCGGAAGGATGCCGCTGGACCTGTGGAGTTGGCCAGCAGGAGGGCGGTGCTGCCACCGGCATCTTCCTCGGATGAAGGTCAGACCACCTCCCTATGTGGGGAGCACTGGCCGTGTGGGGGAAGAACCCCTAGGCCTCTTTTTGACTTGGGGATATCTTTGGTCGGGGTGTGGTGACTGGCAGGGTTTTTACCTTCTCTTTCCTTCTGATGCTGAGGACAGGTGGTGGGGGAGAGATGGTGCTCTAGAAGGAGTGCAGGAAATCTCATTTGTGCCGTAAAGATCCTGGGGGAGGAGCTGGAGGGCCAGGTGGGGAGGGGGGTTGTGCTCTGCCTTCGGTGCCCTGTAGGAGCCTCTGTGCTGGTGATGGCATGCTGGGGGGGGGGGGTCTGCTGCTGACAGGGGGGCAGCAGCTGCTGTGCTGCTATCCTTAGCAGCTCCTTGCCTGTCACTGGGAGCCCCGCCGCTTCTCCCGCCTGCCAAGGTCAGAGGCAGCTGGTGCCCATGGAGCCTGCTGGAAGGCCCGCTCTCTCTGGGGGAGAGCTGCAGAAGAGGCGGCAGCGGCGGCGCAGGGAGCGCAGGCGAAGGGGGGGGGGCAGCTGGGTGAAGGTATGGGGGGGTTGCTTGCTGCCTGTCCCCTTGCTTGGGGGGAACTTCGGCTTGGGGGCTCCTGCAGCCACTTCTTTGCTCCTGGGTGAAGAAGGTGGGGCATGAGTGGGCAGCTGGCGGATCGTAGTTGGAGGGAGATTGGTGGGTATCTCAGGCGCTCCTCCCAGCCATCGGAGCTCTCTCTGTCTGTTGCCACCGATGGGACGCCGTCTTTCCAAGTGCCAAGATGGTTGTGTGTGTGGGAGGGCCAGCCAGGCACGGGGGGGGGGGGGGGAACAGGCTGGTCGGTTGCTGTGGCAGCTGGTCATGTGGGAAAGGAAGTGTGTGTGTGTGTGTGTGTGTAGACCCAGGCTCTGAGTCAGCTAAGGCCCCTCCCCGTGCTATGAGCTGGTTGACCCCCCTCTTCTGGGAGAGGGAGGGCTGCCTTGCTGGAGTTGGTGAGCCACACCCTGTTCTGCCCCAGCAGCTGTTTCCTGGGCGCCTTGCAATTGGGCTGCTGTTGGGCGCCTTGACTGCCATCTGGCAGCCTTGAGGGGGAGATCCTGGAGAACACTGGGGAAAAGGGCTGAGGTGGCCACAGGCTGGATCTCTTTCCATGGTTGCCAGAGACCCAGCCTGGCAATTGGCACTGCTGGGGGAGCCATGTGAATGACTCAAGTAGCACAGCAATGTTGGGAGCGGGTGTCCCTCTTTGACTTCTGGCTGGGGAGGCAGGGCGTTTGGGTCGGCTGGGGGGAGGGCTAGGTGGTGAGCCCTGCCCTGCGTCCTGCAAGGGGAGGCTGTACAGGAGAGAACCTACTCACCCCCCCAACACTCATTTCTGCAGGAAGTGGGAAGAGCGCTTGTAGGCGTCCCGTCTGCACCCAGATGGCAGCTGGAGCGAATTTGGGGCTTTTGGAGGAGAGGCTGGGGGGGAGGGAGGGGAGCCCAGAGGCCGTCTCTGGGTGTGGCAGCAGCTGGAGGGGGGGCCTGGCTTCCGTGCTCTGCACGGGCTTGTCTGGGTGGCGGAGTCTCGGGGTGCGATCTGGCGGGAGAGGAAGGAAGGTGGTTGCTCTCGCCCACTCGCGCCTCCTCGCTCACCAGGGCCAGAATGGCGACTGCTGCAGCCTCCGACTGGGAGGACGGCCGCTACTTCATGGAGGACCTTATCCAGCAGGGGCAAGGTACCGCGGGGCAGGGGGCTCCCCTGAGGATGGCAGGCAGGAAGCACAGAGGGAGGCTGCGCTCAGATCCTGCGGGGAGAGAGCCCTCAGGACAGGCAAAGCTCAGCAGTTGTGGTGGGAGATGGAGGCGAGGAGCGGGGCTTGGCAGGGCACTCCCCCTTGCTCCACCCCCAACACCCTTGGCCCCTGCAAAGGGCAGCCTGCGTCCCACACCCCATTGCCAGCTCCTGGGAAGCTCCTGGTCTTCTCGCCTGGAGGTTCAGATCTGAAGCCAAAGGGAGGGCCCCTTCTCTCCCCTGCAGGGATGGTGTCCCTAAAGAGAAGGTAGAATCCGGGAGCTCCATGAGGCCATGAGTTCTGTCCCAACTGTGTGACACAGAGCTCAGTCTCTGCTTGGTGAAGGAGAGGTTTGTAGGGCAGCTCGTGTTTAGTGTCACCCTGAGGTAGCTCCTTCCCCTTGGGCCCCCCACCCCCGTCTTTGGAATTAAGAGGTTTAATTCAGTGCAGAGGGGAGTAGTAGATGGGCTTTTCTCCAGGGAAATGCTGAACAGGTTGACCCGGGAGCCCCATCCCCCCCATGAGATTTGGGGAGGCATAGGACGCAGCCTGCTGCGAAGTTATACTGAGCCCCAAAGGTGGCTCTGAAAACTGAGGTGCCTGCCTCCTTCTCCCCTTTCATTCCAGCGGTTGCCCCAGAGCAAGCAAAGCAAGAGGGGTGTACTAGCCTTCCCTCCCCCGGGAGTGGAGTTTGGCCAGATCCTCCCCCATACTGAGCAGGAGGCTGTCCTTCTGCTGTAGCTGGTGTGGGGGCTGGAAGTGTGCTCAGTGGCTCTCTTGACTCCAGCTTCACAGAGTTTGCTCCCAGTCTGGAGTTTAATGAGGGATGACCCGGAGGTGGGGATGTTCTCTGGCCTGAACCCCCCTCTCCTAGATGAGTCAGATGAAGCCTCTGGGACAATCTGGCCAGAGAAGTTTGGGTTTGAAGGGCGCATGTTTTCTGTGGGCTTCCAGAGAACTTCTCTTGCTTGGCACAATAGCTGCCATCTTGCCCTCCTCCCCCAGGCAAACCTCCTTTCCAGCCTGGCTGCTGGTCAGGCTAAGCTGGGTCTCTGCTCACCCATATAGATTTCCCTCCTGCTGGAGCAGCAGCAGGTAGAGCTGAGGCCAAGAGAACAGCTGGCCGCCCCCTTTGTCCTAAGAGGCAGCCCCCTGGCTGTCCAGTTTGTCTCAAATCCAGTCCCTGCCTGAGAGCTGGATCCACTAAAAGCCCCCCCCCCCAAAGCTTGGGATACCCTCCACAAGCCCCTTTGGAGGGTGTCCTGAGCCCACAGAGGTCTTGAGGTGTCATGGGCAGACTGTTCCACTGTGGGGCATTGATTCTGCTGGAACCGAGCAGCGAAGGTCACTTCTGTGGGCTGGAGGCAGCACAGAGCCCCGTTGTGGCCCATGGAGAGGCTGGGTCCGATTCAGGAACTTTTGAGAGGTGAAAAGGGCTCCTACAGACTCAGCAAGGATTATGGCTGCCGCCCATCTGTCTGCAGAGGACGGGATGGGGGTGGGGAAGAGACTTTCCTTGGGGTTGGCCCTGGTGCCGGAGGGGCGGGCTGGGCTTTCTGGAGCATGCACCATGATGGGGCAGCTTCCCCCAGGGCCCCACCTGTACCTGGGGCACGTTTCACGCTGGCTGATGATCCAGAGCTGCTTCTCTCTCTGCTTGGACATGCTCCTGCGGATCAGTGCCTGGTCCGCCTTGACTTCTGAGCCTCTCCCAGAGACCTCAGAGGTGGGAGCAAGTGGCAAGGGGCCTCTCCAGTGCCAGGGAGGCTCTTCTGCCTGCGTTGACTAGGAGCCCGACATTCCTTCAGATTTACATCCGAGCAGGTGTACGTATCTCCACATTTCTGTCTTCTGCGCAAGTAACCGGGGAACGCATTCACACAGCAAGTGACCCCTGGTTGGGCCAGAGGCTCTTGGCAAACAGCTCAAGGGGGCGCCTCAGGATCCTCCAGGGAAGTAAGCTGCCTGGCATCAGAGAGCAGAGGCAGCAGGTGGGGGTGCAAGCGGTGGAGCCCCCTCTGCTCCCCTACTTGGGGTTAAACCCCAAGGGCTTCTTCAGAGGGCTACCTGTGGATTTCCCTTGAATACCCACTTAAGGGACTCCCAGGTGGACAGAGGCCTCTGTCACCCCTTGAAATGCCCCCTATCTAGTGGAGCAGCCTCCTTCCTTTCCCTGGTGGTTTAGACTGAAAGCAGAATTGGCTCCAACTCCCTCTGAGCATAGGCCATGGTAAATATTGCAAATGCCCTCCAGGCCCATTTGTGGCATGGATGGTGCCTGATTTATGTCCTGCTACCGAGCCCTGATTCCCCATCCCGACCCCTCACCCCGCGGGTGACGGAGACGCAGCTGCAGCCCCAACAGGTGTGGGGGGGGGGCGCCCCCCGCAGGTGCTGTGCTTGAAGGGGCGCCCTCCCCCGCTCCGCGTAATGTTCTAACTTGGAGCCGTGACGAGCTGGGCCGCGGCCCGGCGGCGACGAAACAGCTATTTATAGCCCATCTCCCCTGCCACGGGGTATCGCGGCGGGGGGGCAGTCGGGGTTCGGCCGACAGACGCTTCGGACCCTCAGTCGGGGGCTGCTGCCAGTGCCGCAGGCTGCTGCTGAAGCCGGGGGCTGCTCTCCGGGACGGGGCCTCACCATGAAGATCGTGCCGGGTAGGCGACTACTCCTGTCCCGGGAAGGCCGAGGCACCGGGCGCCAGTTCCCGACGGGAAGGGGACGTTTGTGCGGGCACCCGCCGTGATGGATGGGCTGGGGGCGACCGTCGGCTCCGCGCCACCGGGCCGTTACCCCGCCACCGTGGAGTGGGCGCAGCCGAGCCTGCGGCGCTCTTGGGCCTCCAAGGCCCCGGACCTCCCGCGGGGAGGCGGGCCCGAAGGTGCCAGTCTCGGCCGCGGCAGGAGCGCGCGCGGGGCGGGTAACCTTGAGCGCTGCCCGTCAGTGGGGCTTCAGCCTGCGGGAAGGTGCGCGGCTTCGGGCTCGGCCAGGACTGCTCCGCATTGCGGGCGGCGGGCCGAGGGGGCCGGACTTGCGGACAGCCCTGGAGGAGGCGGAGGAGACCGCCGCGGCGGCCGGGAGGGGCCGCTGCTCACTCGGCTCCGTCATTCGGCCCAGCGGCTGCGTCCTCGGAGCGCCTCCTGCCCGGCCGGCCGCTATGGATCCCGGAGGGGGCAGCCTCTTCCCGTCGCTGGTGGTGGCCGGCCACGCGCTGACGCTGGCGCTGGTCTGGTACTGGCGGCGCGCAGGGAGCCCCGACCGCGCGGCCGACGACGGTGAGAGCGAGCGGCAGGACGGCGCTGGGGCCCCGCGGGGCAGGCGGGCGGGGTGCTTTCTCCGCCCTCTCTCCCTCCCTCGCACGAGCTGTACAAACACAGGCACGTGGGTGGGGGGACGGGGGACACCCGTGCGGGGCGAGCCTGGCTTGGCCGGAGCTTTGGGGTGGGGGGTTGTCTCCGCCGCCTCCTGCAGGTCTTCGGGACTTTGCCAGCAGCTCCGTTCTTTCCCCAGGCAACCTCAGCCAGTTGCTCGTTGACCTTGGCCGGAGCTTTCGGCCGCGGCCAGCTGTCTCCGGGGTTGCAGGAGGAACGGCGCAGAGACTGGGGGTGGGTTCCTCCTCTGCTGTGTAGCCGCCCGCTTCCCCGAGGGCCAGCCACGCCGGGATGGAGGTCCCGCCCGGGCCCGGCTCCAGTCTCCCGGCAAGGATGCGGCTGCAAATTCGCGGCTAGGTTCCCCAAAGGCGGGGGCGGGCGCTGCGGGGCGGGCCAGCGAGTTAGCCCGCGGTGCCGGTCAGATGCGTTAGCGACGCGACACTACAAAGCTGGCCTGGTTCTTTGTAGATTCTGGAGTTGGACGCCCCTCTTGCCACTCCCCCGATGGGACGCCCCCCGTTGTGGGACTGAGTGAGCAAGAGGCTAGCCCGGGCGGGGATATGGCAGCCTGTTTGGAGAGGTCCCTGGTCAAGGAACTGCTTTGGGCGCCGTGAAGCTTCTGGCCTTCAACAATTTCTCCCTCTGTCCTGTTCACTCTCTCCCCGTGTATAGGGGTGTGTGTGTGAGAGGGAGAGAGAGAGAGAGCGAGCGAGAGCGCAAGAGCAACCTCCTTCCGGGTCAAGTGCTGAGCTTTGCAGGCAGTAAATCCAGTGATTTCAGGGCGGGGATCCTGCAGCCTTCCTTCGCCCAGTGACCTTTTCTGCATAAGGCGGCGGCAGCAGCAGCAGCATTGAGAACTCCCGCTGAGCATCCTTTGCCCTTCTGGGTGGAGGAGCTGCATTTTTATGTCTGCACTGCCTGGAAGTCAGAATGATCCCCCAGAGAAGTTGCTGTTGGGCATCAGGCCACCATCTACTTAGCCCACCCTCAAATTCTGCTTCCTGGAGGGCTTTACATTAGCGGAAGCGGCCTCAGTTTCGAGATGATGTCTGCCTGGGCTGGAGCCTCTTCTTTGTGGGGTTTTCTTCCCTGTCTGTGAGGAGAGGCCTGGGACACGACTCTCCCCTCCCGCCAAAGGGATGGAAACGTGCCCACTGTGCCGTGGGAGTTCCAGGGCCCATCCCGAGGCTGGCTGCTGGTAGTGAGGGAAATAGCAAGCTCAGATGCTTCTTGCAGTTGTTAAGGTGCCCAGCAGCTGGAGGAGGGCAGGCTTGTGGCCTAAGGCTTGAGGGATGTTGGAGTGGTGCCTCTCTGCCATTCTTATGGTTTGGGCAGCAGCTGAAGGCAGCAGAAGAGCACTGCGTGGGCTCGCCCTCTCCCAGCTAGGTGGCAGCCGCCTGGTACACAGGAACCCACACTGGGAGCCCCACCCCTTCCCCTACCAGCTGCTTCTGATGTTTAGCCTTGAGGCCTGTTCCCTTTGCTCTCTGCTGCCTCTGCTTCCTGACTGGGCCTCAGGATAACTCAGAATGGCTTCGGCTGAGGCCTGCTGGTGGCTGAGGGCTGGGCTGAGTTGCTCAGCATGTGCAGAGGGTAGCCTCCAACGTGCCTGTCAGTTTCCCCAATTCGCATCCAGTCACGCAAGGCCCCTTCCTCCTCCTCCCCTTTAGCAAGTGAGGCTCCATCCTCAGTGGCTGAACTGATTGCAGCCTGGAGGGGCAGCAGAAGCCGAGCTCTCTGGTGGCTCTGGGCAGTGACGTCCAGAGAGCTTCCATCCTGCTGCTGCTCCGGGGCAGTTGGGCCTGCGGTTTCTCGCTTTCTCTGAATCACTGCTGGTTTCTCTGAATCACTGCCGCCCACCCAGCCTCAGGCTGTTGGGGCTTCCCCTCAGAAGAGAGGCTGCTGGGCCTCCACCCAGCCTGTGGCCAGCCGGTGGCAATGACGCTGGGGAAACCTCCTCGGTCTGATTCTGATGCCGCTGAGGAAAGGTGCAGGAAAGGGGGGGGGGAGTCTTCTGGTTTCCCTCTGCTGAAGTGTGCAAGCCACAAAGATGCTTTTTCCAGTTAGTTGCCCAGCACAAGCCCCATCAGGAGTGGAGTGGGCTTTTCCCTACCTACTCAACTGCTTTTGCCCCTTAGGTCCTGCTCAGAGGGTCCTTTCCTCGGTCTCCCTTCCAGCCAAGGTAGCTCACTCCTGTCCCTGTCCATCCCCACTCCCAATGGAGGACCTGGCTGCCTTTGGCCCTGGTCTGTTGGTTTTGTGCTAACCTCTTTCTGTTGGGGGTGGGGAAAGGGGAGCTGGAGATATATTTCTCCAGTTACAGCTATCAGTATGGCCACCTTGCTCCAAAGCAAGAGGTCTCTAGTAAGGATGGAGGCCCCAGGCTGGAGCAGAGCTCGGGCAGAGGGGCACCGGTGGCCCTCTGCTTGCTGCTTCCCAGCAGCTCTGTTGGAGGAAGAGACCGGGAGTCATTGGGGGTCGGAAAAGAGAAAAGGGAGCCTTGGCTAATTTCAGTTTATGGTGCAACTGAACCCCTCTGTCCTCCTCCTGCTAATCCAGTTGGACCTTTGCCTGTTCCCAGGGAAGGCAGCTCCGCCAGCTCCTGACCCTAGTGCTCTGCCAGTCTGGCTCTGGCTGGGTTGCTGCGTTCCAAGGTCACACCTGCTCAGAGGCATCAGGGCGCATCCGGATGGTTAATGGGCATGGAGGTCACCTCTGTCCTCAGGTTAGGGCACGGGCCTCCCCCGTCCCCAGGTCCACTCTTGATCCTTTTATTTTAATTTATTTTTTATTATTTGTTATTAAATTTACACGCCACACATCTCACTATGCAGAGCCCAACCCACCGTGTTGCCTGTCCAGGGAGGAGCCGGGCACCATTTAGCCTAGTTCTGGCTTAAGAGGAAGGAGGTGCCGTCTGTCTGGATCCAAATGGCAGGGCCTCTGGGGGGGGGGGGGGGGGGGGGGGACGGGGACTCAGTTGTGTGCAGAAGATGCCTGTCTCCCTCAAGCTCTGCCCAGGGCTGTCAGGGAGCACATCTTTGATGCCCATGAAGGTGGACATGAATCTGAGTCTCTCCAGTCCAGCATCACTCATGCGCTGGGAGAATCACAGAAAACCCAATCTGGAGCAGCGAATGCTCCCTGAACAATGCTTGTTGTGAAACTGCTATGGGATCCAGGTCTGCAGCAAGTGGGGGGAAGTTGGAAAATACCCCAATAAAAGGCCGGGCACCCACCCCCACCCACCCACCCCCGTCCTGGAGGGAGAAGCTTGTGGGGGGGGATGATGGTGCCCCCAGTGGCAGCATTGAGGATTGACAGCCCCAGAGCTCTCAGCCTTGCCAGAGTAGGGGAGTGGGGGGCATTCACCCTTCCTTGCTTATGGAAAACGCAAGTTCTTCAGGGGTTGGTCCTCTGCGCTGTCCCTCAGTCCTTCCCTGGAGGCAAGCATTAACTAATCCAGAGCTTGTTGTGAATCTCCAAGAAAAGGGCATCTTGAACATACTCTGAAAATGTTGGCCCTCTTTCCATGGGTCAACCACCCGGGTTTGGGGGCTCCAAGTCCTTAATTCCACTGCTTCCCACTTGGGTAGCCATCGATGGCTAGGGGTGGAGAGCGGGAAGGCACTCCTAAACTCATTCTTCCCTTGCTGGCCCGAGGAGGGGAGCCCTGGTCTTCCTGGAAGCGGTGCCAAGCGGCTCCCTTGTTCCTCAGCTCGCCCTGGGCGAACCCTGCCCACAACTCCCCTTCGGTTCACTGGTTGCCAGGGGTCAGGAAGATGCTCAGGGAAGCTGGGGTCCAAAAACCTTTTGGGCACCCAGCTGCCGGTTCGCCCTCCAAGAACCCCCTTGTAGCAAAGGCTTTGGCTGATGTGATAGCTGCCTTCGCTTCCCTTCCCCACCTTATCTCTGCTGTGCAGGCTGGCACGTGGGAGGGAGCCCTGCGTGGAGGGAGCAGTTGCACTAGCAATAGCACTTGGACTTCTATACTGCCCCATAGCACTTTACGGCACTTTGGGCGGGTGTGTGTGTGTGTGTGTGTTAGTTATTATGTCAAAGCATTATTTGCATATTGTCCCCAACAATCTGGGTCCTCATTTTACTGACCTCGGAAGGATGGAAGGCTGAGTCAACCCTGAGCCCCATCAAGATCGAACTCCAGGCTGTGGGCAGTTAGCCTGTAACACTGCACTCTAAACTACTGCACCCCTAGAGCTCTAGGGAGACAGGCCCCCTCTGCAGCCCCGGGGTAACAGGCCTGGAGTTTGGTGCTCTGGCCCTGAGCGAAGGACTCTTTTCCTCCCACCCGCAGTGACTAAGGGCTCTTGCAGGCTTGCCCCCTTTCCATGTCAGGGAGGAGCTGCCACATTGCAGGACGTGGCCCTGGGCCCATGTGGGTCCCCTCAGTTGTGCCTTCCGCCAAGACCCAGGCCAGAAAGAGAAGAGAAGCCCAGCAGCTGCAGGGGCAGATATTGGACGGGGCTTCCCTCCTGGCTGCTGCTGGACTTGGGAGCGGGCCCGAGTAGGACAGAGCTGTGCCCGGAACAAAGGCTCCTGCTTCGTGCCTCCCTTACGACTGACAGGGCCAGCAGCCAGAGCGCCTCTATCGGCCCAGCCGGTAATTGCAGGCGGAGGCTGCGTTTCATTCCCGGGACTTTGGTTGAGTGCCACAACTACTGTGGCTGCCTTGTTCGCGATTTCCCGTTTTCGGAGGTTTGAGACAAGCGCGGTTCCCACAAGCACCGCGATTGAAATACGGGTCAATGTGTGGCTCAGCTGGTCGTGAGAATGCCTCATCGCTCTTGGAGCCCGCCTGCGTTGACGGCTCTGTGGGCGCAAAGGCCGAAAGAAAGGCGGCTTTCCTCGTTCCTGCAAGCGGAAGGAACCGGCGACGGGGCGGAAGCTAAGGCGGGCTCGGACCCCGCGCTCTCCCCACCGGGGCGGCTGCCGAGTCTGGCGCGCCTTCGCCCGGCGCTCCGCGCGGTTGCGGGACGAGGTGTCGGGAGTAGCTCCTCGCCGGCGGGTCTCGACCTCGCGGAGGCTCCGAGGCGGCCCTTTGGAGAGGCAGCGGCGCAGGGCGCTGTCTGTCGAAGGGCGCCTGGACGGGCTCCGAGGGCTGCCGTGCAGCGTCCGACGCGGCCACCGCAAAAAGGCCGGAGCGGGACGCGTGGTTCTAGCGATGGCTGCCCGGGGCGGGCGGGCGCGGCGAGGGGCGGGCGCAGCGCGGTAGGGCGGAGCGTCCCTCTGCCGCTTCTCGGGCGGCAGGAGGCGGCGGCGGCGGCGGGATGGCCGAACCCTCAGTATCCGTGTATTTCGCCTACAAGAGGGCGATGCTGCTGGGCGACTCGGAGTGGCTGAGCGCGCCCGAACGACACCGGCAGCGCCTCCTGCGCAGCCGGCTCTGCTGCCTGGGTGAGTGGCCGAGACTCGCGGAGCGGGGCTCGCGGGAGCGCCCGGGCTGGCCGTGGGCCGCGGGGCTGAGCCAGGCCGGCCCTCCTCCGTCTCCCGAGCAACGGCCTGGCCCTCCCGCCTTCGTCCCCGGGGCGGCTCTCGCCCGCGGCCGTCCCGGGACCTGCAGCAGAGCGGCCGAGGGAGCGCCCGCCCGCCGACCGGGCGCCTCCAGCGCTGCCGTTCCCAGCGCTCGCCGGTCTGGGTTTCCTGGCGGCGCCGCTTCTCCCTGCAAGCCCTTCGTTCTGGGCGAGCGCCAGCCGGAAAAGGCGGGGAGGGGCCCGGCCAGCTGGCGCGTCTGTCGCGGAGCTCCGCCTCCGAAGCGAAGGGCTGGCGGAGGGGGGCGAGCTCCACGGCGCCTGAGAATGGAACGGCCCCGGCCCCCCCCCCCCCCCCCCCCCCCCCCCCCCCGGCCAGGGGCGAAGGGAATGAGCGGCCTGCAGGAAGGCAAGAAGCCCTCCTCCTCCAGAAATTACAGAATTGGGCCAAGTTGGCAAGGGGGTGGGCGTGTGGGTGGGAATCCCCTTGGATGGGGCTGGAAGCTTGATGTGGGGAGGGGGAAGATCTCCTTGTGCCTGAGGGATGGGAAATGCTCCGAGTCCTTACTTTGCGCCGCCTCGTCCTTCCCCTGGAGAGAGTCTGGCTGCAGTTCTCGGGAATTTGCCTTTCCCTTTTTTCTGTCCTAGCCAGCTGTCTGGGGGAGCCGGGGGAGCTGCCACGGGTGCAGAGTGTACAAAGGGGAGGAGGAAGGAGGGGGGCAAGCCATTCCCCCCATCGCCGAGGCTCTTGCCAGCCTGTGCCCTACCCAGGGAGGAGGCCCTGGAAACTGGCAATTAGGGAGCCTCTGGAAAGTTCTGCTTGCCAGATTTCTGGAGGGATGCAATGGGGAAAACGCTCCAAAAAGATCTGAAGGAAAGGCTGGAACATTTGGGACTCTTTAGCTTGGAAAAAGGCAGCAAGGACCCAAGGGAACTTTTCTCTCCTTCTTTTGAGGGTCGTTCCTTTTTCTGGCTAGGCTGGCAGCCAGAATGTAAACAAAGCTGTGCATCTGTCCCAGCCAGAGGTGTAACTGGAGTTGTTGCAGTTAGTGAGAACTCCTCTGAGGAAGTCCTACTTTGAGGCTGGTCAGGCATGGACTGAGATGGGTAAACAAACAATCTGGAGGAGAAGCAAATTGTGTCCAATACACAACAAAGCCACTCCCGGGTGACTTTTGTTTTGAAAAGACCAATTCAACCAAACCAGCTTCCCCCTCGTGCTCAGGATCTGCAGAATCTGCTCTCCTGCCCTTTAGGCCAAATCTCTGAGTGAAAAACTATCGGCATGTGTGAGTGGGGAGCCGTGGGAAGTTGGCTGGGCCTACAGAGGCCAGAGTTGGTGCGTCACTGGCTCCAGTGCCAATCCAGCAAGCTGAGCTGTTGGAGTGGGCTGCCTCACTTCTTCCCTGTCCTCACATCCTCCAACAAGCAATCCTCCAGATGAGAAGGCACCTCTGTGGACCTGACATAAGTGGGCTGATGACCATTAACTTGGATGGCTTTGAAAGGGATTGGGTGCAGTCAAGCAGGGCTAGTCTCTCAAAGGCTATTGGTCTGGAAAACCCCACCTGACCTACAAGTAGTAGTAGTAGTAGTAGTAGTAGTAATAATAATAATAATAATAATAATAATAATAATAATAATAATAATAATATTTATATACTGCCCTTCTCCCGAAGGACTTGGGGTGGTGTACAGCCAAAATTAAAACATAAATATACAGATATCATAGTTAAAATTAATTAAAAACATTAAATAGTTTTGGCCGAATTTTAAAACCCAAAATTAAAACCCGATTTAAAATCATTCAGTTAGCCCCGCCTGACGGAACAGTAGGGTCTTGAGGGCACAGCGAAAGACCCAGAGGTCAGAGATGTTACGAATATCCGGGGGCAATTCATTCCAAAGGGCAGGGGCTCCGACAGAGAAGGCTCTCCTCCTGGGGGTCGCCAGCCGGCATAACTTGGCCGACGGCACCCTGAGGAGTCCCTCTCTGTGGGAGCGAACTGGTCGGTGGGAGGCTGTTGGTGGCAGAAGGCGGTCCCATAGATACCCTCGTCCTATGCCAGGATAGCACACCTCCAAATCCAGGCTGCAGGGGACTAATGGTGGCAGATGTTCCTCTGGATAGCCAGTCGGAGAACGTGTGGCCGGATCCAGCTAGGCTGTCCTTCTGGGCAGGGTGCTCAGGGCTTAAACACAACCAGTCTCACCTGTTGAAGTGTTCAGTCTGTTAACTGAGTGGATCCTTGACTCCAGAAAAAAATAGAAAGCCTCCCCTCGCCTCCATCTTCTGGTTGGGTCTTCATCTGAGTTTCACATTGCCATAGGACCATGCGTAGCTCAGGAGTAAGGCTTGTTCCTCAGAATTAAATGGCTCTTTAGCCCAGAAAGGGCAGGAGATAGAACTTTCTACTTATACAAACCAGCAACTCTTCAAGAGCAGCCAAACCCCGCTGTGGCCCGGCTCGGTAGGGGTGTTCTAGACAGGGCCACCTTTGACAGCTGGTACCGAATCAGCTGCCCTTTCCAAAATAACATCTATTTTGCCTATTTTGGTGCCAGTTGTGATCTTTAAAGTCATCTCTGGTTCATATGGGCGTACTTTAGCAAATGTCTTGTTGTCCTTCCCCCGCCCCTGCCTTCCAAGGTCATCCTGAAAGGGCTTGTGTAAGATCTGGCCTTACACAAGGGGGGGGGGTTCATGGGTTTGAAGGCCCCTACTGTGCCCACCCCTCAGGATATCTTGTCTCTGACCCTCAGGAACCCTTTTGGGAAGTGTGCCATGAGTTTGATGCTGGGGTGGGGGGGGGGAGAGGAAAGGGTATTGTAGGCTTTGCTTAGGAAGCAACTGAACTGCGAGGCAGAGGAGGGGAGGGAGGGGTTGGTCCCGGACAGCCACTGCAGACTTCCCATCTCTCAGGGATGTCACTCTGTCCTCATTGCAATTTTGAGGGAGGCTTGAGGGGCACAGGAATAAAAGAGGACCTTTGAGCCAAAGAGCAGAGCAAAGACAGCGTAGCAGCCCTTCTTCCATCAGGATGAAGTCGGGTGGAAAGTTATTTCCTATGATTCAGAAAACACGTCTGTTGTAAATTGCATTCAATTTTTTTATCAGATGGTTTGCACTGCTGATTCACGAGGTCCTTTGACATTCATGACTTCCAGTTTCTGGAAAACCCCTCCTTTCCTTTGCTTCTGTGCAGAAGTTTGGATCTGGAGGGATCTCATCCATCCAGGGCTGTGGGCTGCCTTACGTTCTAGAGCTGGGTCCTAGTGGGGAGGGGCACACCCCCTGGCTCGGTACAGCTATTTTGTGATCAAACAGGCCCCCTTTGATGGCTGTTTTGTGAGCTGGAGGCCAGGATAAGATTGTCTCCAGCTGGAAGGCAAGGCACATGCATCTCTTATGCCTGGCTCCTGCGGTGGGGAGATTGAGGGAGCCCTCCCCTCCCTCCCTCTCCCTTCCCTTCCCCTCCTGCTTCCAGAGTGGTGCCTTGCGGCCACTGGCTTCCTCCATGGGATGTGACTCAGGCGGGTGGGGAGTTTGGCTCCAGGCGGCTTCCCTGGCAGGATGAGCGCCCAGCCCCACCTTTCTGACGTGCTTTGGCACCCCAGACGCATGGGCGGTGGCAGTGGGGGCTGCTGGGAGGCTTTGAAGCCCTTGTGTTGCAGTGCATTCCTGTGTCTGGGCCCAGCCCAGGTCTGCCTCAGCGGAGCTGGGTGGGGCTGGGCCTGGCCAGCCTGGAATGTGCTGCCTGGGGATGTGCAGCCCTGACAGTTGGCAACCTTTGCTCCCAGAACATGGATGTTCTCTTGGGCGGAGGCAGATCCACCGTCCGCTCTACCTATGTGCTCTGTCTCTGCCTGTGTCCAGACTGAAGGGGGCCGGTTGCACCCTCCCTTTTAGAATGGGGGGGAGCCCCCAGAACAGCAGAAACCCAGAGCAGCTGATCTCATGTGCCTCTGGCTGCCCCTCAGAATCAAGGGAGCCTGCATGAGGGGCGGAGTGGGTGGGCTGCCCTGGGGGCAACAGCCACTCAGAGCAGCCCTGGTGGCAGCTCAAGAGACCCACTCTGAGGTGGGCAAGCCTGAAGGGAGCAACACTGGAAGCCCCTTTTGTTCTCTCTGTGGGCAAGCCTGTTTGCTGTGTCAGGGAAGAGGCACCCCCCTCCTCTTCCCTGGGATTGCTCAGGAGCCCCCCCCCCCCATCGGAGGCTTGTTACCCCTCCGCCCAGCATAGGGCTCGAGTCCCTCTGGGTCTTTCCCTCTTGTTTTTCATCTGGGCGTTGCGGGGATGGCCAGCCGGGAAGCAGTTAAATGGCCCAGGAGCGGTTTCCTGCCTGTGCAAGAGGCGGGCGAGGCAGGAGGGTGGGGGTGGGGGCGGGGGGGGGGACAAGGGAAGCCCAGGGCCCGCCCAGCCCAGCGGCTCTGAGGGAGGGCGGGCGGGCGGGCGGGCGGCCGAGCGTCCTGGCCTGCTTGCGCCAACCTTGTTCCGCTCAGTAGCAGCCTCGGCCGGGAGCGTCCGCGTGGGGTGGGGAAGTGTCTGTGAGGAGCCGAGCGGCGTCAGGGGCGCCCATGTCGCGGCCGAGGGGGCGCAGCCGGGCGGGGGGCGAGGGTCCCTCCCCAGGGGGGCTGATGCAACCCGGCAGCTCTGAGGAGAACCTGTACAAGGCTGTCCTGCGCGCCTCCGAGGGCAAGAAAGGTACGAGGTGGGGGCCGCGGCTGCGGGTCCTCCTGCCTCTCGGGCCCCGCGGAGCCCGCTTATCCTGCCGCCTTTGCGCCGCTCGAAGGTCGCCTTCCCCGGCGCCACCGAGCCTCCCCGCTCTGCCTCCGGGCCATTTCCTGGTGCGCGGCGTGGGGAGGAAAGGCCCGTCGGGCGGAGGGAGCGGCCCGGGCGCTGCCGAGCGTTCCCGCGGGGGGAGCTTTTCCCCGACCCGCGTGGACCCTGCTGGAGGGGGCGGGCCGGCGGCGGCTGCTGCTGATCCCAGGCAAGTCCTGCCGGAGGAAGGGAAACCGCTCCGCCCGAAGGTCCCGTCGGGGATTGCTGAGCCGGGAGCGGAGCGGGGGAGCGCACCTGGGGGAGGGCGCTGGGACCCCAGGCTGCTGTCTCAGCGAAGCCGCGGCCCCACCTGGCCTGAAGGGGTTGGCTGGCAGGAGGCTCGAGAGGAAGGGCAGCAGCGCTGCCGGGGAGGCTGGTGGGCGCTTGTGCCGGGCCTGATCCGACCTTGGCTGCCCCTCCCCCCGCCCCGCGCTTGCTCTTCCTCCATTGGCCACACTCCTCCCGGGCCTTCCGCTCGCTCAGGATATGGAGCTCTTTCACTAATGATCTTTTGCATCCAGACCTCCAGTGGATTGTGATCGATAATATTGCCTCAGCCCTTGAGGGACGTTTCTTATTCTAGGAACCAGAGCATCCCATAATAAATAAAGCCCACCAAAGCATCAGGTGCACAGCTGACAGCAGCTTTCTGAAGAAAGGCTGTTCTGCCAGGATGCTGGGCAAGAGCCAGGCTATTTGTGGTCCTGCCAACTGTTGGGATGCAGGCGAGAGTTTGGTCCTTCCCAAAAGCGGCCTGGCTTGAACAATGAGGGGGTGCTTGATTTACTCTTGAGTAAAACCTGGTCTCTTTTGTGCTGGTGGCATCCTGGCCAGATAGACACCCCGTCCACAGGGAATGAGCCTGGGGCAGGGTGGGACTTTGGCTTGGTCTATTTAACTAAAATGTGTCCGTCTGTCTGTCTATCTGTCACGTGAGAGCCTCCGTTGACCAAACCATGATCCGCAGCAGAGATGGGCCCATCTGGTGAGAGGACGGGGTATTAAAGATTGCAGTTTATAGTGTAAGGGGGTTTGTGTAAGTGGAAAAGAGAATCAACGGGGAAAGACAAACGCAGAAGGTCCATGACGCCAGTACAAGCAGGAAGGGTGAGCAGATCTTCTGGAGCAGAGGAGCACCTGGGGTGGGTTGGCTTTGTTATGAACGATGGAACCAAAATATATGCTGGAAAGTAGGACCCGGTGTCATTGTAAGTAGGCCTAATGTCGTACGTGAGTTGGAGGTCAGGAGTGGATCATGGGAAAAGAATGAGAAGAATTGCAAGGAAAAGTAGAAGAAAAACGAATGTGCTGCTGGAAAAACTGATTATTCTCCCCAAGAGAGTGAATGAAAAGTTGATATGAGGAAAGAAGATGCGGAATCTGCTTTGAAAATACTTAGCGGAATTCTCACAGAGGCCCACAGAAGTATGGGAGTTACAGTAACAGGAAATATAAAAAGGATGCTGGACAAATGATGAAATAGGAGACCTCGTGAGTGAGGTGCAAGAGAAGGATTGAAAATGCAGAACAGGTCTAATGGAAATTAATTGTTTGGGGATAAAATGAAGAGGACTGAACAAGAAGGCTCCGGCAGAGAGAGTGGAATTATAAATAAGAACATTATTTGTGGTGAAAACCGGAGAGAAGGAGTGGGGGGAAGGAATTTTAGGGTTTGCACTGAAATGATAGGGATATATTAAAGTGTGGAGTTGAAACCAACATCCAAGCAAAAATGATGAAAAAAGAAATTATCCTTGCTCTGAGAATTTTGAAAAGGTTCCGGGTGGGGATGGGCTTGGGGTTGGGGAGAAAGGTGGAGACAGGGACGGGTGTGGCTTGGGTTTGGTTTGCTTTGGTGCAGCTGTGCAGACTGTGTGTGTGGAGACTGGCGAGGGGCCCCCAGAAGGCAGGTTCCTACGGGAAGGGCCTGGGAACTGGCAGTGGAGGGGTGGCTTTGTCTGCAAGTGGTGTGCAGGCTACTTTTCCTCTGCTAAGCAGCTCTGTGAGAAGGATAGGAATGTTGGTTTGGTGAACAGGGCTGAGGTGGGGAATGCTCTGGGGTTAGAGGATGGTGGTTGATTGTGGTCAGAAGAAGGTTCGATGGAAGCCCAGCATCTTGAGAATAAGTGTTGGGATGTTGGGTATCCGGGCGGGTTGACCGTTCGAAGTCCTCGGGGGTGAAGGTGGATGCCCGAATGCCACATGTAGAGGTTACTGTGGCTGGCTGGCAGTCTGTGCCGTTCAGAGCCAAAGCCGGCTGGGTTGCGTCTGTGATACAAATCTGAAAAGTAACCTGTCAAAAGGATTTTGGGTGAAAATTTGTTAAGTTATTCAAATGCGGCAGAAAGAAAAGAGGTATAATGTTGTGTATTGCAAGGAATCTAGGGATAAGTGGAAGCAATAATGGAAAGGGAGAAAAGTCTGTTTCTGCCCAGGGTGTGATCTGAAATTGGTGCATCAGGCAAGCCTAGGTTGAAAGCCCAGAGCCGTAACAAGGGGGGACTCAAAAGAACATGGGTTGCAATGGGGAAGGTTGCGTTGTGAATTAACAGGAGGTATGTGTTGTGCCAGAGTCAGTGACCAGGACAAAAGAGTCTCGCTGCATCGGTTGGGGGTACGAGAGAGCAGCTGAGACCTGAATGCAGGGGGACTGATGGCCCAGTTAGCCCAAGGCACCCTTTGGAGATCTGTGCAAGGGGGAGCGACCCCATCCCACAAGGCCTCTCCTTGCTGCTGGTGGAGGAGGTGAGGCTGTGCTGGGATATGGCAGAGCCCCTCCTTTGCCCAGGCCTCCAGAGGAGTGGGGGGGGGGGGTTTGGCAAGAGAGTGTGAGCCCACTGAGGGGTCTTCCCCTGTCCCTGGCCAGCCTCTGGAGAGGTGGAGGTTCCTAGCGTGGGTTTCCTTCCCATCCTCTCGGCTCGGTTTACTCCTTTCTTCCATAGGCCCCACTTAACACACACAAACACACGTCCTCTCTTGCAGATGAGCGGGACCGGGTCCAGAAGAAAACCTTCACCAAATGGGTCAACAAGCACCTCTTCAAGGTAAGTCCCCCTTTCCCTGGGGGGGCGGGGAACGAATGTCAACCTCCCTGCCTGGATCTGAGCCAGGCAGAAAGGATGCCAGTTCTGGGGGCTTTGAGCTTTCCCAGGGATGTGGCTCTGAGCAGTGGATTGTGTGCAGGAGGGCCACAACAGTGCAGCTGACATCCGTCCCACCCAGTCACCATTTTCTAGGCACCGTTGGGGACATAACTGGCTTCAACGTTTTTTCCTTCTTCCTTCTTCCTTTCCTTTCCCTTCCCTGAAGGAGACCCTCTTCCTGGTCCCTGACCCAGTTTCTGGGGGCACAGAGTCTTTGTGTTCCCCACATCATGGATCTGGGCTCGGGCTGAGAGCCCGGGAGCTGTGCCTGCAGATGGGGTGGGATTTCTGGGGAAGGGCTCTGGGTGATGGAGAGGGATTTCCCTGGGGCAGCAGGAGCCCAGAAGGGCAGCCGTCTCTCGGGGGCTGCTTTCAGGGGTGGGTTCTACTTACCTTTACTACCGGTTCACAACGGGACTGTGTGTGCGATTTCCTGTGCATGCGCAGAAGCGTTCTGATGACGTCGGGGTCATTGAGTGGAGCCTCCCTCTGGTTTTACTACCAGTTCTATAGAACCGGTCCGAACCGGGGGCAACCCACCACTGGCTGCTTTCCTCCACTTTGGGAGCTCTACCTCACGCTGCCCAGGCACAGCAGTTGGAAATGCCACCAGTTGGGGTGATGGGGGAAGCCTGGGGGCTGGCTGCAGGATCCCCATTTGTGAGGTGCTTCCTGTGGGCATTTCTCCATCCCGATTTCTCTCTCCATCTCTCCTGATGCTTCTCTCTCTCCTTCTTCCTTTCTTCTCACCTGCCTTGGCAACAGCACTGGCGAGCAGAGGTATGTGCCAAGGCAGGCTGGGCTTCGACCCACTGCCTGCTTGCCTGCCTGCCTGCCTCCCTTCCTTTATTCTCCAGGAACTCCTCTTCCTCTGGTGATGGCTGCCTGAAATAGAGGCTATCTGGGGTGTGGGTGAAGAGCGAGTCTCTTAGAGGCAACCCCAAAGCCAGATGGAGGGCAGGGGCTGGACATTCCTTGGGTGCAACCACCTCCCTGAACTGGCATAGGCGTGGCTGCCAGACTGGCATGCCTAGCAAGCCCACTCCCACCGTATCCCAGTTGCTTCCCAGCTGGGTCCACTTCTCAATCCCTCTTTGCCTCCACAGGCTCAGCGCCATGTGAATGACCTCTACGAGGACCTGCGAGATGGACACAACCTGATCTCACTGCTGGAAGTGCTCTCAGGGGACACTCTGGTACGTGGCCTCCTGCACCTGCTCCTCGGGGCTCGGTGGGCAGTGCCACTCTTCCCACCCGAGCTCCAGAGGAAGCAGCTCAAGCTTCTGCACCAGGGTCCCCAGCGCTGTGCCGCTGCCCCACCAGCGTCTGCCGCCCTTGCCTCCTGTTTGCAGGTTGCTCTGCACCTCCTCCCCAGCTGCACACTGCCTGCACGCTTTTGTCGCCTGGCCTGAGCCGGGAGTCCGAGCAGCAGCTTCCCTCTTGCTCAACCCTTGCATGGCCGGCCAGAGGCTTTGGGGAGGGAGCTGCTCCTATCCTCTTCTGCCAGGACCCCTTCCTCGGAGCTGGGTTCCCCAGGGGCTGGACGTCTAGGCCCAACACCACGGGAATCCACCCCAGCCCCGGCTGTGCTGTGGCCAAAGAAGTAGCTGGAGGGGGACGTCTCCTCTACCACCTCCATGTCAGATGCCTGCGCCGATAGAGATACAGGCGGTATCACTGGTGCTGTTCGGGAAGAGGAATGGCAGCCGACCTTCGGGACGCTCAAAGGAGATCTGTGGAGGTTGAGTGCCATCTTGGTGGCCTCCTGAGTTAAGAGAGAGGCTTTTCGGAAGGAGGATGAAGGCGTGAGGTGCACGGACACCAAACTGCTCCCACCCATGGGTGGTGCTTAGAGTGACACTTGGGATGCTGCCGCCCTCCAGCGCCCCCCTGCTGTCACCTCCTCCTCACCCCCTCTATGGCAGGCTGAGCCTGCCTGCGCACTCTAATGCAAGAGCTACTCCGGACTCTGTTTCTCTCTCACTTCCTCTGGGTTGTCTGTCTGCTGCTCCCTGTGCTGTTTGTCTGTCTCTTCTCTTTGCTGGATTCTGACCTCTGCTTCCCTCTCGCTCGGCTGTCACCTGCTGCTCAGCCCAGAGAGCGCGACGTGATCCGGAATTTGCGCCTGGTGAGTGGTCCCGCCTGGTTCTGCATGGCACCCCTGCTGCTGCTCTTGGCGCCCGCTGGAGAGGAGGCCGGTTGATGCGCACCGCCTCCACGCTTACGCGGAAGCCGCGTCCTGTCCGTGCCCTCCAAAAGCTTTGCTTGACCCATAACTGCTGACGGGAGGCTGGTGCATCGCACGACCGGATCCTATGCAGCGGGCCCTTTGGCAGTGTGGCTGTCCCCTTGCCCCTGAGCCTTTGGCGCTGCGGAGGGGATCCAGGGTGGCGGGCAGGCAAGGAGGGGGCTGTGTGGCCGCCTCCTGGCAATTCCTCCTTTTCCAGAGGGGAAGCCAGTGTGGTGCTGAGGGTGGCCTTGTCTGCTTCTCTTGCAGCGGCCAAGCTTAAGATAGCCGCAGGATGCTTCAGCTGGGTGGGGATGGCTGGTGGGGGGGAGCAGAAGTGGGGGG
>WNWU01000085.1:1401027-1492299 GCA_012654045.1 Ptyas mucosa
GGGCAGTCTTTTCTCCCATGCGTCATTTCCTAGCTCTGTCTGCCAGGCTGGGCTTTCGTTGCCCTTCTCTAGCTCCTTTCAGCAAGGGTGGGAGGGAAGGGAGACACACACACACGGTTTCTCCAGGGCCCTGACCTGAGCCTCCTTTGCCCATAGCCCCGGGAGAAGGGACGGATGCGCTTTCACAAGCTGCAAAATGTGCAGATTGCCTTGGACTACCTGAAGCACCGGCAGGTGAGCATCCAGGGCGAGGAGCCTGGAGGGGAAGGAGTGAAAAGGCAGTGGGGTCCTTTAGTAACTGTGTGTGTGCCCCCGTACCTCCACAGGTGAAACTGGTCAACATCCGGAATGACGATATTGCCGATGGCAACCCCAAGCTGACACTAGGCCTCATCTGGACCATCATCCTCCACTTCCAGGTGAAGCCTACTCCCCCACTCCAGCCTTCTTCCCTGCTCTGCTCTAGAGGGCAAGGCCTCTCTTTAGCCACTCCCTCCCTCCCTCCCTCCCTCGGCTGTGGGCCAGATTCTTGTAAGCCCCCATCCTTCCTCTCCACAAGTGCTAAGCGTTCAGATGGACAAAGGAGGCTGGGGTTGCCCTTCCCTTCAGAGGCTGGGCAGGGAGGGGGCTGCTCAGAAGGGGTTCCAGGTTGGGGGGGGGGGTTGGCAGGGGGAGTAAGCAAAGAGAAGGATCCCAGGAGTGGTTCCTAGGGGAGGGGAGGAATGTGGGCTGCGGCTGGGAGAGAACAGGATGCTGCGGCTTGTGGGGCTGACTCATCCATCAGTCGCTTCAGGACACAAGATTTTCCGCTGAGTGCTAGGCCTGGGCGGGTTGGGGGGGGACCAGCAGGCCTTGGCATTCCCCAGATGCAGGAATGGGTCTTGCTTAGGAGAGCATCTAGAGCCCTGCAGCTGCATCTTGTGCGCTGGGCAGAGGCAACTACTGAGGGCAGGCTGCCAAGGTGCCCTCCAAGGCTCCCAGTGGAGGGCCAGTGCCTGGCCTGGGGCATCGTGACCACCAGGAGTTGCACAGAGAATCAACCCTCCTCTTGAGGGGCGCATGGCAGCCCTGAGGAGACAGGTGGGAGTCTAGGTCTGGGTGCAGGAAGTGGCCGAGCCTTGGCTGGAGGGCTCTGCAGCCCGTTGGGTGGGTGGTGGTGGGAGATGCCATCCCCAGATGGCCAGCACCTTCAGTCAGGCTCCCGGATTCAGGCGGTCCCTCTTTCCTCCAAGATCTCCGACATCCAGGTGACCGGCCAGTCGGAGGACATGACGGCCAAAGAGAAGCTGCTTCTGTGGTCGCAACGCATGGTGGAGGGGTACCAGGGCTTGCGCTGTGACAACTTCACTTCCAGCTGGCGTGATGGCCGTCTCTTCAATGCCGTCATCCACAGGCACAAGTAAGGGGCAGGGCCGAGGGTGAGTGGGCAGGGACCCATTGAAGGGGCCCTGATGGAAAGAGCTGCAGTGTTACACTCAAGAGGAAGCCATGGATGCCAGGCGACTGGCCTCAACCGCAGACTGCCCTGCTTGTGAAGGGAGGAAGGGGATTGCCCCCACCTTCCTTGACCAATGGGGTAGGGATGGGCTGGAGCCCCTCTGGCCTGGCCTCTCCCTTCCCCTCCCAGCTGACGGAGGGCAGTGGTCTGGCACCCAGCACCCACTCCCAAGTCAAGGCTAGGGAGCATCAGACTCTCAGCAGAAGGGGAGGAGCATGAGGGAAGGAGTGCCTTAGGCTCAGGCCCCTTGTCGACCAGCCGGCTGCTTCTGAAAAGCCAGAATCTCATTCACTAATGGGTCTGCTCCAAGCTGCGGACTGCCCCAGGATCCCTCCTAAACAAGGAGCATTGGGTTCAGGTGCCTGCAGGCCCCTGTGCCCTAAGAAGGGGGCCCAGGAACAGACTGGGGGGAGTGGACTTCAAAGCAGTCATTCAGAGTGCCCAGGACCTGAGGGGGACAAGGAAGCAGGAAACATTCTGCTGGGCTCATGATGTCCTGTCTTGGGGCACACGTGCACGCACATGCACACACGCATGCACGATACTGCAGTGGGCCTTGAGGACTGGAACCTTGAGTTTTTCCAATTCTTGGGGAGCTGATTACTCCAGCTATTTCTATGCTCCCTATTTTAAGGAGTAGAAGCTTAAGGTCCAGGCTGGCCTTGTTCCAGACCACACCGATACGACCTCTGGAAGACCCACAGGGGGCACAAAGGCTGGTGTCAGGGGAGGCTGAGCACCCCATTGATCAGGCGATGAGCCCCTCATTGATGGGCACAGACGTAGCCACGTTGCTTCCAGGGGAAGGTCTGGCGCAGAATTGGGACACAGCAGAAGCTCGGCCCTCTTCTTGGGGTGAGCTGGGGGGTCTCTGACCACAGCCTCTCCCCTCTGCAGGCCAATGCTGATTGACATGAACAAGGTCTACCACCAGAGCAACGTGGAGAACCTGGAGCAGGCCTTCTCGGTGGCTGAACACGACCTGGGTGTGACGCGGCTCTTGGACCCGGAAGGTACTGGGATGGGCTGCCCCATGGGCAGGGCAGGGGGCTCCTTTGGGTGGGGCAGCACAGCACTTCCTTCCCCCTTTCTCTTTCCCAGATGTGGATGTGCCCCAGCCAGATGAGAAGTCTATCATCACCTATGTGTCCTCCCTCTACGACGCCATGCCACGGGTGCCGGACGTGCAGGATGGAATTAAAGCCAACGTGAGCATTGGGGGCGATGAAGTGGGAGGCCTGGCCAGTCTGTGGGCTCCGGGTGTGACCTCAGCACCCACCACCTTTTCCCTCATGCCCCCTCCCCCCCCCCACTTAGGAGCTGCAGCTGCGCTGGCAGGAATACTATGGCGTGGTCAGCCTGCTTCTGCAGTGGATCCAGCACTACACAGTGACCTTTGAGGAGAGGAAGTTCCCTGCCAGCTATGAGGAGATTGAGGTGAGAGCCCGCCTGGGTCGGCTCCTGCCCTCTGTCCTGTGCCACCTCCCTCTCTGGCTGAGGGGCAGCCTTTTTCTCTTGAGGGCAGGCCTGGTCCTCCCATCTGGGTCGGGGAGGCATCCCATGGTTGTTGGGTGTGTGTGTGAAAGGGCTCCCTGAACAGGCATGGGAGTCCCCTTCCGTGGCCAGCTCTGCCCCCAGGAGAGTCACTGGCTGCTTTGGCCCAGAGCAAAGAGCCCCCGGACCCACCCTGGCCCACCCCATCATCCCTCTGCCTTGTTCTCCCGCAGATCCTATGGCACCAGTTCTTGAAGTTCAAAGAGATGGAGCTGCCCGCCAAAGAGGCTGACAAGAGCCGCTCCAAGGTGATCTTCCAGTCTCTGGAGGTGAGCCCAAATCTCCCCCTTGGTGCCCTGGTGGGGCCTGAAGCCCAGGGCTGGCCAGCATGCCAGCCTATTGGAGGGCGGGGTGGCCTTCTGGGGGCCATCGTCAGCAGCTCCCATCTGTTTCCGGCTCCACTAGGCTGCTGTGCAAAGCGGGCAACTGAAGATCCCTCCGGGCTACCACCCACTGGACGTGGAGAAGGAGTGGGGCAGGCTGCACGTGGCCATCCTGGAGAGGGAGAAGCTTCTGCGCTCAGAGTTTGAGAGGCAAGCAGGAGTGCCTAACAGAGCGCCTAGAGGGAAGCTGAGGGGCGCAGGGGCTGGAGTCGGGCACTTCCTCTTCCTGGGAAAGGAGCCCGGCAGGCAGGAGGGCAGTGGCTCCCTCCCAACCGCAGCGGGCCCAGCCCAGCCATAATGGGAAACACACGGCTGGTGACTCACCACCCGCCCCCCCCCCCCCCCCCGCTGTATTCTTCAGGAAGCATCTGGGTGAACAGGCAGTGTGAGTCAAGTCAGCCTGGGACAGCTAGGCTGCCCTCCCCTGGCACAGGAGGGACGAGAGCTGAGCCCCAGTGGAGTGGAGGGAGCTGGCCGGGGCCCTCGTTCATTTCTCTCTTGCTCCCCTCCTGCCTTTCTAGGTTGGAACGGCTGCAGCGCATCGTCAGCAAACTCCAGATGGAGTCCGGCCTCTGTGAGGAGCAGCTCAACCAGGCAGACACCCTGCTGCAGTCGGTGAGGGGCGCTCTTCTCTGCTCCTGCTGGACTCTGGGACCAGGAGTGGGCGGGAGGGTCTGACCTGGTGCTCTGCCAGGCTCAGGGTCCTTGGTTCCCTCCCGCAGGACATTCGCCTGCTGAATGCAGGCAAAGCATCACAGCACTTGGTGGAGATTGAGCGGGACTTGGACAAGGCCGAGGCCATGATCCGCTTGCTCTTCAATGATGTGCAAGCCCTCAAGGATGGGCGCCACCCCCAGGGCGAGCAGATGTATCGCAGGTCAGTAATGCTCCTCCCATCCCTTCTCCTCACACAGGTTGGGGGGGAGGAGGTTGTCTTTACATGGGAGAGCTGATGCCATGAAGTTAGAGGCTTAGAGCCCTCCTGGAAGGGAGCCTCTGCCCCTCAGAAAAAACCCCGTTGCCAGCAAGTTTTCTGTGTACTGCCCTCTGGTGGTGGGAGCTTCCCTCTGCAGGAGCAGCTGCAGCCACTCTCACTGAGCCTGGAAGTGGGGAGCTCTGGCTGCTGTCTTCCCTGCAGGGACCCACATCTGTAGCATAGCATTCCCTCCCCGCCCCTGCAGGGTTTACCGCTTGCACGAGCGCCTTGTGGCCATCCGTACTGAGTACAACTTGCGCCTGAAATCTGGGACAGTCCAAGTGTCCGTACCAGTCACGCAGCGCCCGCGGCCAGAGTTGGATGATGTCACCCTACGCTACCTGCAAGATCTGCTGACCTGGGTGGAAGAGAACCAGGCCCGCCTCAACGCAGCCGAATGGGGTGTGGACCTGCCTACAGTAGAGTCGCAGCTCGGCAGCCACCGCGGACTGCACCGCTCCATCGAGGAGTTCCGCCCCAAGATTGAGCGAGCCCGGGCAGACGAGGTATACAGGATGGGGGGGGGGGGGGGGGGGGGGGGGGGGGGGGGGTGTGCCAGGCATGGAGGTCCGAGAATGCCAGTCTCCCAGCAAGGCTTGTTGAAGGAGGGGGCTGCCATGTCTGCCTAGTGGTAGTGGTTTCATGGCTCTCCTTTGCTCCCTGTAGGCCCAACTCTCTCCTGGTCCACAGACCTCATACCGGGACTACCTCAGCAAGCTGGACGTGCAGTATGAGAAGCTGCTGGTGAGCAGATGGCCGGGGGACAGTCAGGGCAGCAGAGGGGGTGCAGGCAGAGACCTCGCTTCTCCTCCCCCTTGGGGATGCAGCGGCATTGGGTGCCCTGGTGCTCTGCCCCGGACACTATCCCTTGTCCGGCGGGCAGGCTCCTCTCAATGCTGGGCTGAGCCGCTGTGATCCGTGTCTTGCAGAGCTCATCCAAGGCCCGACTGCGGCACCTGGAGAGCCTCCAGGCGTTTGTGGCTGCGGCCACCAAAGAGCTGATGTGGCTGAATGAGAAGGAGGAAGAGGAGGTGAATTACGACTGGAGCGAGTGCAACAGCAACATGGCTGCAAAGAAGGAGAGCTACTCGGTAAAAGTTGCCCTCCCTCTGGCCCCGAGCGAGGAGCCCGGCTGCCAGGCCCCAGCTGACCCATGGATCTGTGCTCTGCCACCCTCTAGGGCCTGATGAGAGACCTGGAGCTGCGGGAGCGGCGAGTCAAGGAGATCCAGAACACAGGCGACCGGCTGCTGCGGGAGGATCACCCAGCCAGGCAGACGGTGGAGGTGGGTGGGGTGGAGGGAGCGCCAGCAGTCATGGCTGCATCACGAGGAGCCCTCATCAGTTGACTGCTCCAGGCCCTTGCCCACTGCCCCCCCCAAAGTGGGCACCCAGGAGTGTGGGAAGGGTTCTTCCTTCTGCTGTCTTCCCCGCCCACTCTGCTTTGCTTCCCCCTGCAGGCCTTCCAGGCAGCCCTGCAGACTCAGTGGAGCTGGCTGCTGCAACTGTGCTGCTGCATTGAGGCTCACCTGAAGGAGAACAGCAGCTACTTCCAGGTAGTCCTGCAGGAAGGGAGGGGGAGATGCACAGTCTCTAGCAGCCAAGCAGAAAAGCAGGACTCTGGCAGGAACCGGCCAGCCTTCATCCTTCTGGCTCCCTCTGGCGATGGGGGTGGGGGTGGGTGGGCACAGAACCCCAGAGGACTCTGTGTCAATCAGCACCCTCTCCATCCTCTTCCTCCCCCCCCCCAGTTCTTTTCTGATGTAAAGGAAGCAGAGGAGTTTCTGCACAAGACTCAGGAAACAATGAAGAAGAAGTTCACCTGCGACCGGTCCATCACAGTGACTCGCTTAGAGGACCTGCTGCAGGACTCTCTGGTGAGGATGGGACTGGCCCTCTCCCCTTGACCCAACAGCCTTCCTTCCCCCAGACTTACCAGGGCTGCTTCCTGCCTCCCACCCCCACTTCAGGAGGAGAAAGACCATCTCACACAGTACCAGAGTCACCTGGCTGGGCTGGCCAACCGGGCCAAGACCATTGTCCAGCTGAAGCCCCGCAGCGCAAGCCCCCCGGTTAGGGGACGGCTGCCCCTCCAGGCCGTCTGTGACTATAAGCAAGTGGAGGTGAGTGAGGAGGGGGGCCAAGGCACAGTGGGGGGGAGGGAAGGGGGGGCTGCCTCTGGTTGCATCAGCTGAGCTGCCCTCCCTTTCTACCCCCAGATCACTGTGCACAAGGGGGATCACTGCACCCTCCTCAGCAACGCCCAGCCCTACAAGTGGAAGGTCTTGAATGCAGCCGGGAAGGAGTCCCTCACCCCCTCCATCTGTTTCCTGATCCCCCCACCCAACAAGGAGGCCCTGGAGGCCGTTGGGAGGTACGTGCTTCTTACCTGGACTCTGGGGTGGCAGTAAAGTGTCCCTCCCTTCTTCAGCAGGCCATTGCGCCCCACTTCCACCCCCAGCTCTGGGGCAAGGCAGGAGCTCCAAGCCTGGCTTTTTTCCCCTTCCCCCAGCCAGCCTGGAGAGAGGCAGCCTCTGCCCTGACCTCCCCCTCCCATGTCCCTTTAGGCTGGAGACGGTGCACCAGAAGCTGCTCAGCGCTTGGCACCAGCTGCACATCAACATGAAGAGCCTGCTCTCCTGGCAGTACATGCAGCGGGAGACCCAGCAGATCCAGACCTGGTCCCTCCTCATTGTAAGACCCAGATTCCCTCCCTCTCCCTGATGCCAGCTTTCCTGGCAAGCCCAGGCCAGCAGCAGACACCTCCCCACCCCCGGGAACAGTCTGCAGGGCTTGCCCTGCCTGGCTCGGCATCCCTTGGGCTGGCTGGAGGGGACAGGCAGGAGTTGCCCAAAGGGGGAACCGGCAGCTGTGTGATGATGTTCCCTCTTGGGAAGAGGGTACAAGTCTGGGGGTGGCTTGAGGGTTCTTTATCATTGTTCGTTTGTGGCCCTTCTAAGGGACCCTTCCTGACTATTGAACTCCCAAACAGTGTCCAAGAAAGAGGGAAGGATCAGAAGCCCCTCCAAAAGGCTGGGACACTAGGGCCACCCCAACCCACAACCCGTGGAGCCCCCACCAGCAAGGCCATCTGCAGATTGAGGGGTTTGGGTGGGATGCGCTTCTCAGGGAAGGGGAAGAGTGGTCACTCGGTCTGAAGGGTGGGCGGGTCCTAGGCAAAGGGGGCCTTAGAGGGTTTAGCTTTACGGAGAGGACCGGCTCCTTTGAATCGTGCTGGGGCAGTGCAGTTGGTGGAGAGGGTTCAGCTGCGTCAGCCCCATTGGCCTTTGGGGGCTTTGCACTGTTCCATCCGGGCATCTCCTGCCTCTGCAAAGCAGCCCAGGTAGAGCTCAGGATGTAAGGCAGGGTAGGTCAGATGGGACAGCAACTGCATCCTTACCAGCCCTTGCAGCCCCCTGAGCTTCACTGCTTGGTGTTGGTTGAGGGACCCCCAGGTCCCCCCAATCTGTCAGGCAGAATATAGCTCTGCCCAGGGTGCCTCTTGCAGAGAGAGCTGTGTTGGTGATCCCCACGGCAGGCAGGCGTTGAGGGAATGTAGCCCCCTCCCCTTTTGGGGCTGGTCAGCCCAGGCTTGAAGGTTGCCCTGCAGAGATCTTGAGGGACAAACCTCAGCTGGTTCGGCTGACGTTCTCTTGGACTCCCCACAACAAGACGTGTATTTTGCAGTTTCGGACGATGCCCCCTGAGGATTACCGGCAGACGCTGCGCAGCCTGGAGACCCACTACCAGGAGTTCCTGCGCGACAGCCAGGACTCCCAAAACTTCCATCCGGACGACCGGCTGCAAGCAGAGCGCGATTACACCATTTGCACCCAGAAGTACGAGATGCTGCTGCGCGGGCTGGAGAAAGGTAAGGTCTGGGGCCCTTGGCAAGCCTTGAGTCTGCGCTTTGATTTCAGGCCGGGCCTCTCCCCCCCACGGGCTCCCTGGGTGGCCTTGGCAACCCATCCTTGCTCCCCTCTTGACTGACCTGTAGCCACGAGCGGTGCTGATGTCCGTTAACCCCAGGCTTGGTTTGTGGGGTGGCAGGGGAACAGGAGGAGTCACTGTGCAGGAACTTCATCTCCCAGCTGAAGGACATCCGCCTGCAGCTCGAAGGCTGCGAGTCCCGCACCATACACAAAATCCGTTCTCCGCTTGACCAAGACCCTGTTAAGGAATGTGCGCAGCGCATTAGCGACCAGCAGGTATGGCTTCCTTTTGGCATTGAGATTGGCACAGCTGCAGAAGCTGATGGAATCTCCTCTGGGACACAGGAGACTCTCCTGCCCCAGACACAGTCCAGGGAGGGGGAAGCAGAGACGCCACTGCTCTGGCCACGGAGCTGCTTCCTGCCTTCCCATCTTGAAACGGGACAGGGACACTCTCCTTTCCCCAGGAGAAGGGGTTTAGGTCTGTACTTGGGGCTTCCTGGCCTGGGTCCCTGACGCCGCTCCCCTCCCCTCCCCTCCCCTCCCCTCCCCTCAGGAGATCCATCTGGAGCTGGAAAACCTTCAGAAGAATTTGGGCAAAGTGAGCGCCCAGACGGAGCAGGTCCTGGCTCAGCCAGAGCAGGCCGGTTCGGCCCCCCTGCTGCACTCCGAGCTGGATATCACGCTGCAGAAGATGGGCCAGGTGTACAGCCTCTCCAGCATTTTCTTGGAGAAGTAGGTGGTTCTTAGCACCAGGCCTAAACCTGCTCGGCCATGAGGACAAAGAGAGGGAGGGAGGGAGGAGGGTGGGCATTGGATTTGGCCACCCTTGTTCTTATTACAAACTCAGCAGCAGCGACTCAGATCCTGCCTGGGGAATCAGGTCATCCTGGAGACCCCCTGATCCAGCTCCCCACCTTCCAGAGGTGCCCTCTGCTCTCATACCCTGCTGAGGTAACTCCTATCGGCCCCCCAGCCCTCTGCTGAGGAACTTAGTGTTGGCAGCTTGCTCCCTTTGTCTGTCTCGCAGCACAGGGGCTTTGTGGTAAAAGCCCTCCAGGTTAGAGATTGCTCTTTCTGAGTCTCAACATCCTTTTAACATCCAGCTAACTCCGTTTTCAGTTTTTGAAGATTCTGAAGTGGCCATTTCTATGTTTCTGCTCCCGGCTATGGTTTTTTAAAGATGATGTAGGCTAATTCTTATATGCTTTGGAGACCAAAGAATAACAGAATAGCAGAGTTGGAAGGAACCCTGGAGATCTTCTAGTCCAACCCCCTCTACCATTCTGGAGAAGTGGCTGTTCAGTCTCTTCTTCAAAGCCTGTAGTGTTGGAGCATCCACAACTTCCGGAGGCAATTTGTTCCACTGGTTAAATTGTTCTGACCGGCAGGAAATTTCTCCTTAATTCCAGATTGCTTCTCTCCTTGATTAGTTTCCATCCATTGCTTCTTGTCCTGCCTTCCGATGCTTTGGAGAATATCTTGAGCCCCTCTTCTTAATGGCAGCCCCTCAAATACTAGAATACTGCTATCATGTCACTCCTAATCCTTCTTTTCACTAGGCTGGACATAGCCAATTCCTGCAACCGTTCTTCATATATTTTAGCCTCCAGCCCTCTAATCATCTCTGTTACTTTTCTCTGCACTCTGGAAAGAGTTTCAACATCTTTTTTATAATATGGTGACCAAAACTGGATGTAGTATTCTAAGTGTGGTGTTACTAAGGCTTTATAAAGTGGTATTAGTACTTAACATGCTCTTGATTCTATTCCTCTGCTAATGCAACCTAGGATTGCATTGGCTTTTTTGGCTGCTGCCATACATGGCTTGCTCATATTTAGGTGATTGTCCACTAAGACTCCAAGATCCTGCTCGCAGTTAGTGCTATTGAGCCAGGTTTCATCTAACCTGTACCTGGACATTTGGTTTTTCTTGCCTAAGTATCAAATCTTACCTTTCCCTCCATTGAATGTTGTTGTGTTGAATGGGCAACCTTGTCCAGCTGCCATCTCTTGAGTCGATCCACCTCTCCTGCAGGTTGAAGACCATCAACCTGGTCATCCGTAGCACCCAAGGGGCTGAGGGGCTGGTCCAGAGCTACGAAGAGCAGCTCAAAGATGTCCAGGCTGTGCCGTCTGACCTCAAGGCTGTTGAGGTTACCAAGGCAGAACTCAAGGTGACCAGCCAGATCCACAGCTGCCAGGGGGCGGGGCGGGGGGACCTTTGGGCCGCCTGTGGCTTGAAAGGGCTCGCGCGACCCTGACTCCCCACCCTCCCTCTGTCTTTGTCCTGCAGAGGCTGCGTGGGCAGGTTGAGGGGCACCAGCCGGTCTTCAGTGCCCTAGAAGCAGACCTGGCCAAGGCCAGTGAGGTGAACGAGAGGATGGTGAGAAGCCACAGTGAGAGGGATCTGGACTTGGACCGCTACCGGGATCGCGTGCAGCAGCTCCTCGACCGCTGGCAGGCTATCCTGGCCCAGATCGACCTGCGGCAGCGGGAACTGGACCAGCTGGGACGCCAGTTGCGCTACTATCGCAACAGCTATAGCTGGCTGATGGAGTGGATCCAGGATGCCCGCCAGCGCCAGGAGAGCCTCCAGGCTGTGCCCGTTACCAGCAGCCAGCAGGTGAAGGAGCAGCTGCTGCAAGAGAAGGTGAGGTCGGCTGAGAGGAGAGAGGACCTGGCTGTGGCAGATGGTGGAAGCCCCTTTGAAGCTCCCTCAGCTGGCAGGGCTGAGAGGAGGCCTCCAGGGCCCGGGTGGGGGGGAGTAGCAGCGGTAAAATCCCCCCCTCCCGGTTCTATCCAGCTCGCCAAATCAGTAGTGCCAGCGGCGGGAGGCTCCACCCACCCACCGGGACATGATTACGTCCCGGTTTTTTACTATCTGCATATGTGCAGAAGATGCATGGGAGCGCACAACATGCACGCTCCCATGCACTCCCGTTCCCGAATCAGTAAAAAAGATTTCACTGTTGGGTGGGGGTGGGGGGTAGACCTGGCGTCCCATCAGATCAGGCTTGGCTCTGACTTGCATTTCTAAAGGGAGGAGTAGCTTGAGTGCAGCCCACAAAGAGGTTTTTTAGTAATTGTGTATAGCTGAAGAATTTATGCCGTTTAACAAATAAATGGCTTGAACTTTTCAGCTATACACAGCTATCTGAGAAGGGGGAGCGATGGGTCTTCCCAATGCTCGGGGTTCCTTGGATGCTGGCAGAGTTCTGGTTCAAAGACCCACTCCTCCCTTTGGCAGAGCCCGTGTAGCCCCTCTGTCTTGTCTCTGACCCCTGAGCTTCCCTGCGACCTACCTCAGCACCCTGGGGCTGCTTTTGGGGGAGGGGGGAAGGTGTGCTGTGTAGGTTCCTCTGAGACTCCTCTGCACAGAACCTCCCTCCAAGGCAGCCTCTTCTTGAGCCCTGGGCCCTCCCTGTGCTGTGGGCCTTGAGGGGGGGGGGCACTTATTCCTTCTGACACTCCTTCCCCAGAAACTCCTGGAAGAATGTGAACAGAACTGGGAGAAGGTGGAAGAGAGCCACCGCTTGGCCAAGCAGTACATTGATGCCATCAAGGTGCGTGGCAGTGAGGCGGGCCTGCTCAAGGGACGGGTTCTGCAGGCCGGCCCCCCTCCCCCCCTGGGCTCAGGGGGCTCCCACAGCAGCCAACCCCTCTTTCTCTTGAAGGATTATGAGCTTCAACTGGTCACCTACAAAGCCCAGGTGGAGCCTGTCTCTTCTCCAGTCAAGAAGCCTAAAGTGCAGTCTGCCTCAGACAGCATCATCCAGGAGGTGAGGGCACGTCCCTGGGCGGGGCTGGTGTGTGGGGGGTGCTAGGAGTAGGGACAGAGGTTCTAGAAGGAAAGCATTTTCCTATCATCCTAGCCCGGTGGGGAGAAAGGCCCTGCTGGGCGCTCTTGGCCAGAGCTGGGGGTCTTGTTCTGGGGTGGCGGCAGCAGCTTCCCTTGAGGTGAGCGTGCTGCAGAGAGTGGGAGTGCCTGAGCTGCAGCACTTGTGTCAGCTGTTCCCGACTTTGCCCGAGGGCTTCTGAAGGCTTTCCTCTGCTTGGAAGGAAGAGGCCATCAGGGCTGATCTGAGCCTCCCCCCCTTTTGGCCTTGCAGTATGTTGACCTGAGAACTCAATATAGTGAGCTGACCACGCTGACCAGCCAGTACATTAGGTTCATTACAGAGACTCTTCGGCGGCTGGAGGAAGAGGAGGTAAGGGATCCAGGGTGGGCCCAGCATGGCTTGGCTGCCTCTGGATGGACTGGGGGGGGGGGGGGGCTGCTCCCTCCCGGCTGGCTGTTCCTCTTCCCTGACCCTCCCCTGGGCAGTCTGTGGCCCCACGCGGGAGCCTGGCTGCATGGGCATCATCGCCCTGCAGGAAGATTGACTGCAGTACTTGCTCTTCCTTCTGCTCTGTCTGGGGCTGCTTCTGGGGCTCCCCTCCCTGCCCCCCTTTCCTCCGTTTTGCTGTGGACTCCTCCCCTTTCTAACTCTTGGTTTCTGCCCTTCGGAAGCCAAGCTCCTTTGCCTGGGCTTGCTCGGGGCAGGTTGGTGTTGGTTGGGCTCTAAAGAAGGGTTAACCTCAGCAGCAACTTTTCTACCAGGTACTCCTTCCATTTGCATGTTCTCCCACCTTTGCACTCTCTTACCAGTGGCCCTGCACTGATCACACAGCTGAGGGTGGGGAGTGGAGGGCCTACTGGGTGAGAGGGAAGGATATGGAGGAGCAAGGGGGTAGGTGTGCTGGGTCACATCGATCTGCCAGCTTGTAAGGTCTCCAGCCTGCTTGGTGTGCTGCCTGGCCTGGATGTGTTTGAATGGTCACCTGCCTCTGTCCTGACTCCTCTACAGTCTCCTAGGTGGGGCTTGGAGGGCGGATGCTGGCCTTGCGTGCTAAGAACAGGGGAGGGGGAGGGGGGCCTTTGTGAAACAGCACCGTCCCCACGGTCGCTCTTGTAGTGTGGTCGCTGCCCTCATGTGACCCTAGGCTGGATCACCCCCGACCCCTAAGCTTTCGGACTCCCGGTCTCCTGGACGTTCCACTGCGTGGTGGCAGCGCATTGCGCATGGTGGAGGTGTGCTCTTGTGGCTCGTTGGTCTTGGGTTTGCTTGTCTCTGGCGTCCACCCGTCCGTTGGTGCTTCCATCCTCTTTCTCAGTATGTGGGTCTGCCTGCTTCCTTGCCTGCTGCCCCTTGCCCCCCACCCCAAAGACTGGCCCTCCCATCTGCTCTTGTGATCTTTCTCTCTCTCCCCCTTCCCTCCTCTCTGCCCCCTCCCCATAGAAAGCAGCGGAGCAGCTGAAGGAGGCAGAGCGGAAGCGCTTGGCGGAGGTGGAGGCCCAGCTGCAGAAGCAGAGGCAGCTGGCCGAGGCCCATGCCAAGGCCAAGGCTCAGGCTGAGGAGGAAGCCAGGGAGCTGCAGCAGCGCATGCAGGAGGAGGTCAGCCGGCGGCAAGAGGCAGCTGTGGACGCTGAGCAACAGAAGCAAAACATCCAGGAGGAGCTGCTGCAGATGAAGCTCAGTTCCGACAGGCAGATCCTGACCAAGCAGAAGTTGATCGAGGAAGTGGAGATCAGCCGCAGGAAAGTGGAAGAGGAAATCCATATAATCCGCTTGCAGCTGGAAGCCACACAGAAGCAGAAGGCCGGGGCAGAAGGGGAGCTGCAAGCCCTGAGGGCCCGGGCGGAGGAAGCTGAGTGCCAGAAGAAAGCCGCCCAGGAGGAGGCTGAGCGCCTGCGCAGGCAGGTCAAGGATGAGGCCCAAAAGAAGCGGGAGGCAGAAGAGCAGCTGCTGGAGAAGGTACAGGCAGAGCAGCGAGCAGCGCAGGAGAAGCAGAAGGCCCTGGAGGATCTGCAGCAGCTCCGCGCACAGGCCGAGGAGGCTGAGCGCCAGATGAAGCAGGCAGAGCTGGAGAAGGAACGGCAGATCCAGGTCGCGCGTGAGGCAGCCCAGAAGAGCGCTGAGGCAGACCTGCAGAGCCGGCGCCTCTCCTTTGCTGAGAAGACGGCCCAGCTGGAGCTGACCCTGAAGCAGGAGCACGTCACCCTCACCTACCTCCAGGAGGAGGCTGAGCGCCTGAGGACACAGCAGCTGGAAGCTGAGCGGGCCAAGGAGGAGGCTGAGAAGGAGCTGGAGAAGTGGCAGCAAAAAGCCAATGAGGCGCTCCGACTCCGACTGCAGGCGGAGGAGGTGGCACATAAGAAGTCCCTGGCCCAGGAGGAGGCAGAGAAACAGAAGGAGGACGCCGAACGTGAAGCCCGGAAACGGACTAAGGCAGAGGAGTCAGCCCTGCGTCAGAAGGAGCTGGCCGAGGAGGAGCTGGAGAAGCAGCGCAAGCTGGCCGAGGGCACAGCCCAGCAGAAGTTCATGGCTGAGCAGGAACTGATCCGCCTGAAGTCAGAGATGGAGAACAGGGAGCAGCAGCGGCTGCTGCTGGAGGAAGAGTTCTTCCGCCTCAAGAGTGAGGTCAGTGAGGCTGTCCACAAGCGTAGGGAGCTGGAGGAGGAGCTGGCCAAACTGCGGGCTGAAATGGAGCTCCTGGTGGAAAGCAAGGCCAGGACCGAGGAGGAGTCACGCTCTGCCAGCGAGAAGTCCAAGCAGATTTTAGAGGACGAAGCTGCCAAGCTGCGGGAGGTGGCGGAGGAGGCAGGTCGCCTGCGCGCTCTCTCTGAGGAAGCCAAGAGGCAGCGGCAGCTGGCTGAAGAGGAGGCTGCTCGGCAGCGAGCAGAGGCTGAGCGGATCCTCAAAGAGAAACTGGCAGCCATCAATGAGGCATCACGCCTCAAAGCAGAAGCGGAAATTTCCCTGAAGGAGAAGGAGGCCGAAAACGAGCGGCTGAGGCGGCTAGCAGAGGACGAGGTTTACCAGCGGAGGGTCCTGGAGGAGCAGGCGGCCCAGCACAAGCACGACATCGAGGAGAAGATTGCACAGCTGAAGAAGTCCTCTGAGAGTGAGCTAGAGAGGCAGAAGACCGTCGTCAACGAAACCCTAAAGCAGCGGCGCGTCATTGAGGAGGAAATTCGCATCCTCAAGATTAACTTTGAGAAAGCCTCTGTGGGCAAGACAGACCTGGAGCTGGAGCTCAGCAAGATCAGGCAGAGCGCAGAGGAGATTCAGCGGAGCAAAGAGCTAGCGGAACAAGAAGGTGAGAAGCTGCGGCAGGTGGCCCTGGAAGAGGAGAACCGCCGCAAAGAGGCCGAAGCGAAGCTCCAGAAGACCCTAGCTGCTGAGCAGGAAGCTGCCAGGCAGCGCAAAGCTGCTCTGGAGGAGGTGCAGCGCCTGATGGCCAAGGTGGAGGAAGCCAAGAAGCAGAAGCAGTTGGCGGAAAGCCAGTCAGAGAAGCAGATCCTGCTGGCCCAGGAGGCGGCCCAGAAGAAGATTGCGGCTGAAGAGGCTGCTCACCTGGCCCTGGTGCGTCAGAAGGAGCAGGAGTTGCTGCAGACCAGACAGCAGGAGCAGTCCATCCTGGACAGACTGAAGGAGGAGGCCGAGAAAGCTAAGAGAGCAGCCGAGGAAGCAGAGTTTGCCCGCCTCAAGGCAGAGCAAGAGGCCACCTTGTCCCGACAGCTGGTGGACGAGGCCGAGCGTATGAAGCAGCGAGCTGAGGAGGAGGCCCAAGTCAAAGCCAGGGCCCAGGAGGATGCGGAGAAGCTCCGCAAGGAGGCAGAGCTGGAGGCGGCCAGGCGAGCCCAGGCTGAACAGGCAGCCCTTAAGCAGAAGCAGGTGGCTGACATGGAGATGGAGAAGCACAAAAAGTTTGCAGAGCAGACACTGCGGCAAAAGGCCCAGGTGGAACAGGAGCTGACCAAGGTCAAGCTGCGGCTAGAGGAGACGGACCATCAGAAGAGCCTCTTGGAGGAGGAGCAGCAGCGGCTGAAGGAGGAAGTGACAGAAGCCATGAAGCAGAAGATCCAAGCAGAGGAGGAGCTGTTCAAGGTAAAGGTCCAAATGGAGGAGCTGATCAAGTTGAAAATCCGCATTGAAGAGGAGAACAAGTTGCTCATCATGAAGGACAAGGACAACATGCAGAAGATCCTCACCGAGGAAGCCGAGAAGATGAAGCAGGTGGCGGAGGAAGCTGCCCGGCTGAGCGTGGAAGCCCAGGAGGCGGCCCGCATGCGCAAGCTGGCAGAAGAGGATCTGGCCCAACAGCGGACGCTGGCGGAAAAGATCCTGAGAGAGAAGATGCAGGCCATCCAGGAAGCCACCCAGCTGAAGGCCGAGGCTGAGGTGCTGCAGAAGCAGAAGGACCTGGCTCAGGAGCATGCCCGGAAACTGCAGGAGGACAAGGAGCAGATCCGGCTTCGGCTGGAGGAGGAGACAGAGGGCTTCCAGAAGACACTGGAGGCTGAGCGCAAGCGGCAGCTGCAGATCACGGCTGAGGCCGAGCGGCTAAAGCTGCAAGTCACAGAGCTGAGCCTGGCCCAGGTGAAGGCGGAGGAAGAAGCCAGGCGGTTCAGGAAGCAGACTGAAGAGATCAGCGGGAAGCTGCACCAGATGGAGCTGTCCACTCAAGAGAAGGTGACCCTGGTGCAGACCTTGGAGATCCAGAGGCAGCAAAGCGATCAAGACGCCAACAGGCTAAGGAAGGCTATTGCTGAGATGGAGATGGAGAAAGAGAAGCTGAAGCGGGAAGCCCAGCTGCTGCAGCAGAAGGCAGAAGAGGTACCTGCTCTGTTGTGGCTCCCCACATCCCCTCCCTCCCAGGTTGAGCAATGCCCATTAGCCCCAGCCAGTCAATTAGTCCACAGCCCCCTGGCTGAGGAGGCTTCAGGCAAAAGAGAGGGGTGCCACTCCACGGGGTGGATATGGTAGCAGTGCAGATGCAGTGGACCACACTCCCCCGCCATTCCTGCCCCAAGAGCCTGCCCTACTCAAGAATCCAGGCTGTGTGTTTGTGTGAGCATCGACCGGTCTCACTCAATGGCTTGGGAGGGGAGGAAGGAGAGAAGGAGGAGGAGAGGTTCTTGCTTCCCTGGTAGAATTCAGAAGACATTCCCTGCTGCTTGCAGGTCAGTAGTGATGACCAAGTGTCCTCTGCTTGTTAGATGACTGTCATGGTAAATTGTACTTTAGGAAGTGGCTGGTTGTGTACTGCCACAGCCAAGATGGCACATCAAGAAAGCAAAGGAGAACATTAGGTGAACTGATTTTGTGTGCTGTTGAAATAGAGCGTACAAACCACAGAGGCTCTTCTGGAGTCTCCCTGTTCCAACAACTGCTTCTTACTCTTTCTGTCAAAGTCTGTTTGAAAGTTCGGGAATGGCAACCGAGAAGAGGGAGGGCAGGAAGGCAGCTGAGGGGATGGAGTGTTGCCCCATCAACAGGCAATGCCCTCCTGGGACTGGTCTGGGGAGGATCCCATGGGACCTTTTGGGAGGGTTCCTAGGGGAGGACTTCCAAAGATCTCTTCCACAAGTGGGCAAAAATGACAGAGCTCTCTTTCAGGTGTGGAGGGTGACCCCACGCAGGCGGTGGCAACTGGCCCAGTAAGGGTGGTTGTGCAAAGACATAGAGAGATTTCTTGTTCTGAGACGTCAAACGGAAGTGGTTCTATGAATTGGCCATGGATGGACTTGGAAACAAGTCGCCCAACCGACTCCTCATTTCACCAGTTTTCTCCTCTGGGCAAGCTCCTTTCAGACTCAGTCCATAGAGAGTCCCTCTGATGCCGAAGGAACAGGGCAGTGTTTTATAAAATGAAACAAAACCAGCCCTACCTTCTGCTTCCATGACCGCTGCCTTTTAGATGACACCCCCCCCCCTTTTCTCCTCCTTTACCCTCTGGCTGATGCACTTTGTTTTCTTCCCAATCCAGATGCAGACTGCTCAGAAAGAGCAGCTCCGCCAGGAGACACAGTTGCTTCAGCAGACCTTCTTGTCTGAGAAGGACGTCCTTCTGCAGAAGGAGAGATTTGTGGAGGAGGAAAAGGCCAAGCTGGAGAGCCTCTTCCAGGAGGAGGTCAAGAAAGCTCAAAGCCTGAAGGCTGAGCAGGAACATCAGCAGAAGCAGATGGAGCAGGAGAAAGAGGAGCTGGAAGCCACCCTCAGGGATGCCCAGGAGAAGCAGGCTGAAGCAGAGAAGAGTGTCCGTCGCAAGCAGGAGGAGCTCCAGCAGTTGGAGAAGCAGCGTCAGCAGCAGGAGAAGCTTCTAGCTGAGGAAAATCAAAAGCTCCGGGAGAAACTGAGGCAGCTGCAGGAGGAGCAACAAGCTGCCCTTGCTCAAACCCGAGAAATCATGATCCAGACTGATGACCTTCCTCAGGAGGCAGCCGTGTCTGCAGTAATGGCTCTGCCTAATGGCCAAGACATGCTTGACGGTGTCTCTCAAAATGGTGAACCTGAGTTGGCGTTTGATGGCATCCGACAGAAGGTTCCTGCCAAGAAGCTGGCAGAGGCTGGCATCCTGAGCCCAGAAACCTGGGAGAATCTGGTGCATGGGAGAGTGTCCGTGCAGGAGCTGTCCCAGCTGCAGGAGATCAGGAAGTATCTGCAAGGCAGCAGCAGTAGCATTGCGGGGCTCCTGATCAAGCCCACCAATGAGAAGATGAGCATCTACCAGGCCATGAAGCAGCAGCTCCTCAGCCCAGGCACGGCCCTCATCCTGCTGGAAGCACAGGCAGCTTCCGGCTTCATGATAGACCCCCTGAGGAACAAGAGGATGTCTGTCAGTGAGGCAGTAAAGGAAGGCGTGGTTGGGCCTGAGCTGCACAATAAATTGCTGTCTGCAGAGCGGGCGGTAACTGGATACAAAGATCCCTACACAGGTGAAAAGATCTCCCTCTTCCAGGCAATGACCAAAGACCTCATTGTTAAAGACCATGGGATTCGGCTCCTGGAGGCCCAGATTGCCACTGGCGGCATCATCGACCCTGTCAACAGCCACCGCCTACCTGTGGACATCGCATTCAAGCGAGGCTATTTTGATCAGGAGATGCAACGGGTCCTCTTGGACCCCACAGATGACACCAAGGGCTTCTTTGATCCCAATACCCAGGAGAACTTGACTTACCTGCAGCTGATGGAAAGGTGTGTGACTGACCCCGAGACTGGGCTAATATTCCTGTCACTGACAGACAAAGCAGCCAGAGGACAGGAACTGATCTGTACCGATCAAGAGGCCAAGGATGTGTTCAGGAAAGCCACCGTCTCTCCTCCCTTTGGCAGATTCCAGGGAAAGACTGTGACCATCTGGGAGATCATCAACTCTGAATATTTCACTGAGGAGCAGAAGCGGGAGCTCCTGCGTCAGTACAAGACTGGAAAGATCACTGTGGAGAAGATAATTAAGATCATAATTACTGTTGTCGAAGAGAGTGAAAAGAAAAGCCAACTCTGCTTTGAAGGCCTCCGGGCTGCAGTGCCGGCAGCCGAGTTGCTGGAGAGCAAAATCCTCAACAAAGAACTCTACAATCAGTTGCACCAAGGCAAGAAGACAGTGAAGGAGGTCGCCAATATGGATGCCATAAAAAGATACTTGGAAGGTACTGGCACCATTGCGGGCATCTTGGTAGAGTCAACAGGCCAAAAGTTACTTCTTGCAGATGCAATGAAAAGAAACCTATTGAAACCCGAGGCGGCCCTGATCCTTCTGGAGGCCCAGGCTGGAACTGGGCATGTCATTGACCCCGTGAGCAATGAGAAGCTTCCTGTGGATGAAGCAGTCCGAGCAGGAATGGTGGGGCCTGAGCTTCACGAGAAGTTGCTCTCTGCAGAGAGGGCTGTAATCGGCTATAAGGATCCGTACATGGGGCAGGTGGTCTCCGTTTTCCAAGCGCTAAAGAAAGATCTCATCCCTAAGGACACCGGGCTCCGGCTCTTAGATGCTCAGCTTGCCACTGGAGGCATCATTGATCCTGTGCACAGCCATCGCCTCCCACTCGAAGTTGCCTGCAAACAGGGCTATTTCAGCAAAGAAATGAACAAGGCCTTGTCTGATCCGGACAACGAGGTCAAGCTGTACTATGACCCCAATGCCCAAGAAAACCTCACTTATGCTCAGCTGCTGCAGAGGTGCCAAGTGGATAAGCAGACAGGCCTCCACCTGCTGTGCCTTTCAGACGAGGCCATACGGCGTCATCAGGAGGAGCTCTACTCAGATAGTGCTATCAAAGAATCCTTTGATAAGGCCACCATTGAAGTTCCTGCCGGCAGCCAAAAGGGCAAGACAGTGACAGTCTGGGAGCTGATCCACTCAGAATATTTCACTGAAGAGCAGCAGAGAGAGCTGATACGGCAGTTCAAGACTGGCAAAGTCACAATTGAGAAGGTCATTAAGATAATTATCACAATTATTGAAGAGAGTGAGGCCAAGAAACAAGAAAAATTGACCTTCAGTGGCCTGCGAGCACCAGTGCCTGCTAGCGAACTGCTTGAGTCCAAGATCATCAGCAAGCAGCAGTTCGAACAGCTCGAGTCAGGAAAGAAGGCAGTGAAGGACATTGCTGAAGTGGATGTGGTGAAGAGATACCTGAAAGGGAGCGACTGCATTGCCGGGATCTATGTCGAAAAAAGCAAGGAGAAGCTGAACATCTACCAGGCGCTGAGGAAGAATCTGCTCCTGCCCAGCACAGCAACTGTCCTGCTGGAGGCCCAGGCAGCCACTGGGTTTATGGTGGATGCAATAAGGAACCAGAGGTTGCACGTCAATGAAGCGGTGAAAGCTGGCCTTGTGGGACCAGAGCTACACGAAAAGCTGCTCTCTGCTGAGAAGGCTGTCACTGGCTACAGAGACCCTTATTCTGGGAATACCATCTCCCTCTTTGAGGCTATGAAAAAGGGGCTGATTGTCAGGGAGCATGCTGTCCGCTTGCTGGAGGCCCAGATTGCCACGGGAGGAATTATAGATCCCGTGCACAGCCACCGTGTTCCTGTGGAAGTGGCCTACAAGCGAGGCTACTTGGATGAAGAGATCAACCAAACTCTCTCAGATCCCACAGATGATACCCGGGGCTTCATTGACCCCAACACCCAGGAGAATATTACCTACTTGCAGCTGAAAGAGAGATGCATTGAGGACCCCGAGACTGGCCTTTGTCTCCTGCCTTTGAAGCAGCCTGAACGGCCAACGGTGGTGGAGAGAACTCAAGTGTACACGGAGGCAGAAACCAAGAAGATGTTTGAAGAAACCCAAATTGACATTCCAACAGGAGAGCTTGCTGGCTCCTCCATGTCCCTCTGGGAAATTATGAACTCTAATCTCCTCCCTGAAGAGCAACGTAAAAAATTGATGGAAGAGTTCCGTTTAGGCAACCTGACGAAGGAACGCATGATCATCATCATCATTGAGATTATAGAGAAAACTGAGATCGTCCGCCAGCAAGACGTCACCTCTTATGATTACATTAGGCGCCGCATCACTGCTGAAGACCTCTATGAGGCCAGGATCATCTCTCTGGAGATATTTAATGCACTGAAGCAGGGCTCCAAGACCATCCAAGAGATTTTGGAGATCGAGACCACCTGGAAATACCTCTATGGCACTGGCTGTATTGCTGGCATCTACATTCCCTCCAGCAAGCAGAAGCTCAGCATCTACCAGGCCCTCAAAAAGGGACTGATTAGCCAGGAAGTTGCTCGGTCTCTGCTGGAAGCCCAGGCTGCCACTGGCTTCATTATTGACTCTATGAAGAACGACAGACTTACGGTAGATGAGGCAGTGAGGAAAGGGCTGGTGGGCCCAGAAATGCATGATCGACTTCTATCTGCCGAAAGAGCTGTGACAGGCTACCGAGATCCTTACAGTGAGCAGAAAATCTCTCTCTTCCAAGCCATGAAGAAGGACCTCATCCCATCTGAAGAAGCCCTCAGATTGCTAGATGCCCAGTTGGCCACAGGAGGAATTATAGACCCGTACCTGGGCTTTCACTTGCCCTTAGAAATTGCCTACCAACGTGGTTACTTCAATCGAGAGACTTTTGACAGACTTTCTGAGCCCAGTGAGATCCGCAGCTACACAGACCCCTCCACAGATGAAAAGCTCAGCTACGCTCAGATCCTAAAGCGATGTAAGAAGGATGAGAATACAGGCTGCCTCCTGCTATCCCTCTGTGACACTCGGAAGCTGACTTTCAGGGGGCTGAGGAAGCAAATCACAGTGGAAGAGTTGGTACGATCAAAAGTCATGGATGAAGCCACTGCCCAGCGACTCCAGGAAGGCCTAACCTCAGTGGAAGAGGTCTCTAAAAAGTTGCAGCAGTTCTTAGAGGGCACCAGCTGTATTGCTGGAGTCTACATGGACTCAACCAAGGAAAGGTTGTCTGTATATCAAGCCATGAAGAAAGGCATTCTCCGGCCAGGGACGGCTTTTGAGTTGCTGGAGGCCCAGGCGGCCACCGGCTATGTCATTGACCCCATCAAGGGTCTCAAGCTAACTGTGGAGGAAGCAGTGCGCATGGGCATTGTAGGCCCAGAGTTCAAAGATAAATTGATTTCAGCTGAGCGGGCAGTGATAGGTTACAAGGACCCTTACTCTGGCAAAATAATATCCCTTTTCCAAGCCATGAAGAAAGGGTTGATCCTGAAAGATCATGGGATCCGTTTGCTAGAAGCTCAAATTGCTACAGGAGGCATTATTGATCCCGAGGAGAGCCATCGCTTGCCGGTAGAAGTGGCATACAAGAGGGGCCTTTTTGATGAGGAAATGAATGAAATCCTCCTGGACCCAAGTGATGACACCAAGGGGTTCTTTGACCCAAACACCGAGGAAAACCTGACTTATCTGCAACTGATGGAAAGGTGCATCACTGACCCCGAGACTGGGCTGTGCCTCCTGCCGCTGAAAGAGAAGAAGCGGGAAAGGAAGACCTCTTCCAAATCCTCTGTCCGCAAGCGCAGGGTGGTGATTGTGGACCCAGAGACCGGGAAGGAAATGTCCGTATATGAAGCCTACCGCAAAGGCCTCATTGACCACCAGACCTACCTGGAGCTCTCGGAACAAGAGTGTGAGTGGGAGGAAATTACCATCTCCTCGTCTGATGGGGTGGTCAAGTCCATGATCATTGACCGGAGGTCAGGGCGGCAGTACGACATAGATGACGCCCTGGCCAAAGGCCTGATAGACCAGTCTGCCCTGGACCAGTATCGCTCAGGGACCTTGTCCATTACAGAGTTTGCAGACATGTTGTCTGGCAATGTAAGTGGATTCCGATCCAGGTCTTCCTCCGTAGGCTCCTCCTCTTCCTATTCCGTAAGTCCTGCTCATGCCAGACCCCAGCTGACCTCTTGGAGCGATCCCACCGAAGAGACTGGCCCGATTGCTGGCATCTTGGATACAGATACCCTGGAAAAAGTATCCATTACAGAAGCCATGCGCCGTAACCTTGTGGATAACATTACAGGCCAGAGGCTGCTGGAGGCCCAGGCCTGCACAGGTGGGATCATCGACCCGGGTTCAGGGGAGAAATTCCCTGTTGCAGATGCTGTTAATAAGAGCCTGGTGGACAAGATCATGGTAGACAGAATCAACCTTGCTCAAAAGGCTTTCTATGGCTTTGAGGATCCAAGGACCAAGACCAAGATGTCTGCTGCCCAAGCCTTAAAGAAGGGCTGGCTGTACTATGAGGCCGGCCAGCGGTTCCTGGAAGTCCAGTATCTGACCGGTGGGCTGATTGAGCCGGAGGTGCCTGGACGGGTCTCACTCGATGAGGCCTTGCAGAAGAACACCGTCGATGCACGCACTGCCCAGAAACTTCGAGACGTCAACACTTACTCCAAGTACTTGACCTGTCCCAAAACCAAGCTGAAGATCTCCTACAAGGACGCCATGGACAGGAGCATGATTGAAGAAGGGACGGGCCTCCGTCTCCTGGAAGCCTCCTCACAATCTAGTAAAGGCTATTACAGTCCTTACAATGTCAGTGGCTCCGGTTCTACCTCTGGCTCCCGGTCAGGTTCACGAACAGGTTCCAGATCGGGCTCCAGGCGAGGAAGTTTTGATGCCACTGGCTCCGGCTTCTCCGTCTCCTTCTCTTCCTCCTCCTACAGTTCTTCAAGTTATGGCCGCAGATATGCGCCAGGCCCCATCAGCAGCAGCACAGATGCAGCTGACATCCGTGGCACCCTGGCCCATCCAGAGGGGAGCCATGGGTGGAAAGGAAATTGTCCCCCTCTTGAACTGCCTGGAAAACAGATGCCTGTAGCCTAAAGGGCCCTCCCCGCCCCCTCTCCCTCCCTTCCCCTCACCCTTCCCAAGCTGAGATAACATGGCCTTCCTTTCGCTCTGCATGTGATCAAGCTACCAGCTAATTCTACCAATATTTTTATTACTACTACCGTTGCTCTTTTTTAAAACAGAGTTTCCTTCCAAAGCAGTGCCTAAACTTTAACCAAAAAGACTACACTAATATATTAATATATATGATGGTTCTGACAGTATTTGTATATTGAGAGAGAGAGAGAGAGAATGCAGGCGCATCAGTGCTTCCCACACCGCTTCATACCCCCTGGAACCTGCTCCTTTCCTCCCCACCCTGCCCTCACCCATGCCAGGCTACTGTCACAGTTTGGCACCAACCCTTTCAGCCATCCTCCTTTTCTTCACTGATCCTTACTGTGGTGCCTCCAGATCACCTGCCTATGCAAAGACTGTCTGTGCCTCCATGAAGATTGGCTGGCGGGAGCATCTCCCACACATCTGCTCTCCTGGCTCCCTCCACCGTGCCCTTGGCTGCTCTCTTCACTGGCCTTCCACCAAGGGACGGGCACGGGACTCTCCTGGGCGTTGCTCCACCGACCTCCTCGCTGGCTGCTGTCCACACCTGGGCGACTCTACATTTGGACCGTAAGTGCAGGGACCCTGCTGCGCTGTTGCTGCCCCTCAGAAGAGCCCACCGCTGCCGCTCCTCTCCTGCCTCTCCTCCACGGCTGCCTCTCACGCTCCCTGGCTCCGCAGACCCTGACCCTCCTCTGCGCTCCGCTTTACTGCTCTGTCTCCTGGGAAGCTTAGCAGGGTGTGGGGTACTGCATGCGGCTGGCAGTCTTGACTGGGAAGCGCCAAGGGCCTGACTGGCCTTGTGGGTGTTTGGGAGCACAGTTTAAGAGGGCAACCTTCAGACCCATATCTCTGGGGTACTGCCTCTGCAGGGGGATGGCTGTAAGATCCAGGAGGTGTGGCTCTCTGCTTTCAGGAGGGGGAGCATGCTCCTGTGTGGCATTCTACCATGATGGCATGGATCTGGGGAGGGTCTTTTGATAAGGAAGCGGCTTGATGAAGGATATTGACCCTTCCCCTCAGATTTTGCTCCCCCTCGCCCGGCTGCTCATTCATAACTTCTGCTCTTTCTCTCAGACTGTTTCTTCTAGGCCTGCCAAAGAAGACCCCTTGGCCCTGTGGGAACTCCTTGGCTGGTTCTCCGGAGCTAGCAAATCCAACGTCAGCCACCTGGGAGATCTGCATCAGTTGGCTCCTCAAGAGGTAACTGGGGCCCCAGGGCCCCTCCTGTGCTGCCCCCCCCCCCCCGGGGTTCTATTTCTGGTGAGCTGGAGGTGAAACACTGAAGGTCGCGAGGCTAGGAAGGAGACCTTGCTGCAGGCGATCGCACCTGCCCAGTGTCCCACCACTTACCAGGTTCCGGACTGCTGCTTGTCTGTACTTCTTCCTTTCCGGCCTCCCGGGAGGAGGAGATGGAGAAGGGCAGCAGCTGGAGGGGGGGGGGGGGGTGCCTGCGAAGTCATCCCCACCTCCACTTGGTTTGATAGCATCATCTCATTTGTGGTTTCTTCTGTCTCATCCCATCCTGTTTCTTTCTTGACTTTGTTTTAGTGTTGCTGGATGTCATCCCAAGTCCTTCCTGGCTGCCGTGGATCTCGTGCCCCGGGTTGAGTCTCCCGCCACTTCCCTTTGCAGCCCACCAGTGCGGACTAGTTAGCAGTGGCCAGGAGAGGGCAGCTCCCTAGGGCTGACCCTACCACCCATCACCAGCGAGCCAGCCGCTCCTCTGCTCCTTGGGTGGGGCGATTCTCCACCCTGGAGTCCCAGGACTGTCCTGGCAAGGCTTGCCTGCCTGCCGGGCCTGGCTAGCACCATCTTTGTGCTGTCAGCAGGAGGCCGGCCTGGAAAGGCTGCAGTGGCCATGCTGAGAGCAACCCCTGCCTGTCTTTGCCACACGCACCCCCAGCAGCCTCCAGCCCACCCGCCATCTCAGGGAGCCTGCATTGCCTGGTCTCTGCAGCCAGAGGTCGCTCTTGAGGCGGAGCTGTGCCAACTGAGAGGGAGCCTTTTCACCCAGAGCCAGGGCCCTCTGTGCACAGACGTCTCCCGCCCCGCCCCCTGCCCCCATTCCCCCATTCAGGTGGAAAAGGCAGCCCCTCCCCCCAGCCCCATCAGGCCCGCCTCCTCCTCCTCCAACAGCTTCTTATTTGTGTCTGGATCCAGCCATCCCATCCCTGGCATTTGTCTCTCGTCCTCATTGCCAGCTGCCGTTTTGTTTTTGCATGCTGTGTTTACTTGAGGAAGTCCCTGTCCATTTCTTCTCCCCCCTCTCCCCACGGCCTGCCGGGCGGCCTGTGCCCAGGGCTCACCTTGTTCCAGATTAGACTTTCCTCTTGAGTGGGTGGGGGGCAGGAAAACACTACACCCCGACTTGTAAATAGCTTGAAGTGTTTGTAAAAACCTGCAGTAGAGCCCCTCGGCTGGGAGAGCAGTAAAGGCGATTCAATGAAATGGCTTTGTGTGCTTTGTTCCCCTCCCACTTCCTGGCCCTCTCTTGGCCCTGAGCCAGCACCACAGGGTGGAGCATTCAAAGTTGTGCAATGGAGCAGTTCCTGCAATGTGACCTGGGACGGCGAGCATGTTTGCACCCTTTTCAGGCAGAACATTTTAAACTGGCATGAGATCCTAGGCCTCTGGCCTCACCCGCCACCCGCCCCCCCCAACTCTTTGAAAAGTGCCCCTTGGCTGCCAACGGAGGCTTTCTGGGCACAGCTTCCTAAGGAAAGGGTCCCTTGGGGATCTCGCTGCTGGGAAAAGCAGGGTCCGGCCTCTTGTGCTCTGCAATTCCCAGCCCTCTGCATCCCCTCCCCTGCCCCCTTTTTATGGCTCTCAGGCTTTTCAGAAGCCTCTCTTAGTGGCAGCAAAGCGGGGGAGGGGGAGCCCCAAGGAAGAGAAAAGACTCCGGTGGACAAGGATGAATGGGCTGTTTCTGAGTGAGCACAAGGGAGGGGGCACTAATCTCTTTGCAGGAGGCTGGAGGGGGAGGGGGTAACTCTTGCCACAACTTCAACGGGGCTTAAATAGCTACAAGGTGCGCTGAGTCCTGCAGGTTGCTTGAAGGTACTCTAAGAAATGTTGTTGTTACCTGTCACCTGGACAAAGCCCTTCCTGCTCAAAGGCCCGGACTGTGAGTGGCAGCAGCTTTGGGTTGGGTGGGACGTGTTTAGCCAAGTTAGTGCAGGACCTCATGGCTGCGTTAGTTTCTTTCTGTTTGCGTGTGGGTGGGGTGGTGGTGGCGGCTTAGCCAACAGCTCGGCAAATTCAGATTGTTGGTTCATGGCCGACATCCAGTGAATCCGTTCCGTGTTGCATCTAACCAGTCTTAGGGAAGGAAGGCGTCCCTCTTTCCCGAGAGCCCTGCTGCCAATGCAGCACCCCTATCGTGAAGTCGCCCTTTCCCAGCCAGGTGGATGCTGTTCTTGGGCTCTGCCCTAAGATGGCTGAAGCTCTGGAAATGAAGCAAAAAAAGAAGAGTGTTTTTAAAACCTGGAGTAGGGAGCGCTTAGACGCCCGACTCCATTGCTGGGAGAGTGAGATACCTGTACAGAATAGCTTCAACTCAGGGATGTCGATGGCCTTCCCTGTGTGACCTTCCTGCGTCAGGCTTTCCCCCACAGCATTTCTATGGGGTTAATGTCAGGAGTTTAGCCATTCCTTGGTTGTGTGAATTGGATGATGTGGGTCATTGAGTGCATGGCCCAGTTTCTCTTGAGCTTCAGTTGGTGGACAGAGGCCCCAACCTTTGCTGGTACAGCTCAGAAGTCATAGTTCCTTCAAGGATGGCAAGCCCTCTTGACCCAGAGACCGCAAAGCAGATGCTGCCGTCACCACGACAAGGTCCTTACGCTGAATACGGTGTTCGCCCTCCGCCAAACATCACGCTTTCCATTCAGGCCAGAAGGTCCTATGTTGAGCTCCTCTATCCACAGAACGTTCTCCCTTCTGGCTTATCCACATGGCCTTTCACAAACTCTACATGGGCAGCCATGTTCTTCTTGGAGACTAGTGGCTTTCTGCTTGTGCTCTTGTTCAAGGGTCTCTTGAGGGGGTCTCGGGAATGCTGACTTTTGCCAGTGCAAGAGAGACCTTGACTTGCTTGGAAGTTACTCGGGTCCTTGACATCTAGAGGACTGTTCTGGGAGTGACTTTGGTTGGTTGGTTGGTGGAGCACTCCCAGGAATTGGCTCATTTGCACATGATCTGCCTGACAGCCAGCTGGTGAAGTCCAAACTTTTTGGAAACCGTTTGGTAACATTTTCCATCCTGGTGAACGTCATCAAATGCTTTTGGAAGTCCACAGAAATCTCCTGTTAGAGATACGCCTGCATACCTCCATCCTGAGGATCAGACTTTTGGAACACCCAGAATTTAAAGAATTTTGCTCTTTAAATAAAGCAGGACCTCCCACACTCACACCTGAATAGCTTCTCATTGATGGAAAATTTGGCTCTGATTTCCCCTTCAAATGAACTGATCATCCTGGGGGTTCACATACTTTTGCCACACACAAATATGTAGCTTTGGGTTATTTTTCTCACTAAATGAACCAGTATAATGCTTTTGATTTATTTGTTTAATTTGCTTCTCTTTATCTATTTTTACCTTGTACCTATGTAGAAATCCTGAAAATCCAAAAGTGTTCACAAACTTAGAAGCACCACTGTAGTTCTTAGGGGCTTTCAGGCTGAAATGCCTGCTCACATGTCTGTCCTGCTCCTGGCTGAGAGGTCCAAAGAAGCCGAGGTCTAAAGGAAGGACCTTCTCTCCCCCTCCCCCCATTTGCCAAGCAACTCCTACGTGCTGTCGGAGAAGAGGGCGCAGGGCCGGGCTCAGAAACCACCCTGTGGGCATCTTTCAGCAAGGAAGAGGGATGACTGGACCCCCAAGGTCCCTTCCAACTCAAGTTATTATGTATTCTGTAAGGACTGGTGAGAAGCACTCTGCAGAGAACATCTTGGGAGATTGTCAATCACCCAAGTCATGGTAATCCCAAAGGTGCTTTTGAAAAGGCAAAATGAGGGCCGCTCATCAATGCATAAGCTGCCACATTCTGATCTTCAAGGGTCAGCCCCATGTGGAGATTATCGCAGTAATCCAGATGGGAGGCGACTGAGGCCTGAGTGACCGTAAGCAAGGCCTGAGCCCAGCAGGATCCCCCTTCCCCCAATTGTGGTTCAGCTCAGTCCAGGGAAATGCCACCCATCCAGAGCCAAAGATGAAAATCAAAGATGAAAATCAAAGATGATTTAAGACAAAGATGGCTTAAATATGAGCCAGCAGTGTGCAGCGGCAGCCAAAAAAGCCAATGTAATCCTAAATTGAATTAACATAGGGATACAATCAAGATCAAGTGAGGTACTAATACCACTCTATAAAGCCCTAGTAAGACCACACATAGAGTACTGCATCCAGTTTTGGTCACCACACTATAAAAAAGATGTTGAGACTCTAGAAAAAGTGCAGAGAAGAGCAACCAGGATGATTAGGGGACTGGAGACTAAAACATATGAAGAATGGTTGCAGGAAGTGGGCATGGTTAGTTTTGTGAAGAGAAGGACCAGGGGAGACAAGATAGCCGTCTTCCAATATTTGAGGGGCTACCATAGAGAGGAAGGGGTCAAGCTATTTTCCAAGGCACCTAAAGGCTAGACAAGGAATAATGGATGGAAACTGACTAAGGAGAGATTCAAACTAGAAATAAGGAGAAATTTTCTGATGGAGAACAATCAACCAATGGAGCAGAAGTTGCCTTCAGAAGTTGTTGGAGCTTCATCACTGGAGGCTTTCAAGAAGAGATTGAATTGCCATTTGTCAGAAATGGTGTAGGGTCTCCTGCTTGGGTGCGGGGGCTGCACTAGATGATCTACAAGATCCCTTCTGACTCTTAATCTGCAATGAAGCATCGCAAGGGCCTGGGTGGGTGGGTGAATCAAAATCCCACAGTCTTGCCAGGACCAAGTTGGAGCCGGCTCCTCCCCAGCCAAACCTTCACAAATTCCAGGCTCTCAGCCAGCACCCCCAGGGCCTCCCCTGTCCAGCTGGGGAGGAGATACCCAAGTGGGATTCATGGCACACAATGAATAGCAGGCCTTGGACCGGACAATTCCCTTCCAAGGGTCTCGTTGGAAAGGAGAGGCCGGAGGCTCGAGCCCCAAGACACCCTATCTTGAATGGCCCCGGGGCCTGACCCTGCCCTCCTATCAACCCTGGTCATGGAGGAAGGAGGAGAACACAGGGCCTCCCCCTTCCTACCCCGAAGCTGGCCCAGAAGGACCTCATGCTAGATGGAAGCAAAAGCCACTGAGAGGGCAACCATCCCCGACCCTCCAGACGGTCAGCCCCACTTCAGTGCTGTGACTGGCCTGAACCCAGACTGAGAAGGGTCCGGAAAACTGGCTTCATCCAGGACCCTCTGGAGCCATGCGCCAACCACTTTCCCTAAAAGGGGATCAAGGGTAGAGACTGGACATACCTTCTCCACTACTGCAGGGTCCAAGGACGGACTCTTAATTTCTGCTTAGACCTGATCAAGGCCAACTCCCAGGAGGCCTAAAGCAACCAGGAGGGACCGAGCTGGCAGCCACGAGGACCCTGCCCGCTTCCTCAAGAGCAACAAGGTCCCCCATCACCTCCAAGAGTCCAACTCCAAGTGAGGTCGAGCAATTTTATCCAGCAGATGCTGAGAACATTCCTCTCAGCAGCCCTGCAAGGGCTCTCCGGCTCCTCTTACCCAGGAAGGTCTTGAAGGACCTCTCATCTGGTGAGGAGGCAGAGGCAGGAAGTGGCAAAGTGTGCGTGTGTGTGGGGGGGGAATCAAATCTCTTGGCCAATCTTCACCCCTTTGACAGACACCTTTGGGGGACAAAGGTGTGCACTCTCACCTATTCAGCTGGGAATTCTGGCCAAAGGACACCTCTTTACTCAGCAAGGGAGGTGGCTGGAGCACATGGGCCATGTGATAACTTTGTGCTGCAAATGAGGCCACATAAAGGAGTTTTCCTAGGCTACCAGGGATGATACCAGGGATGGTGGCCAGAGCAGTGCTGGGTTAGCAGCCTCACCCTGCAGGTTTTTCCCTTGCTGGCTTGCTCATTCTCACGTGCAATGATAGGAGAGCCAGCCAGGGTGTGAATGAAAACTGGGGGCAGCCTTGTTTTCCATTGGATTCCACTACACGAGTGCAGCTCCTGATCTGCAGAAAACCTCTGATAAATACAGCAATACCAACAGCAGTCAAAGCGCTGAAAACCCTGAAATTCCTTCAGGATTTGGCTTCAGTCCTGTTGGCTCTGAAGAGAAACATTTAGGAGAAGAGCAAAGTCCAATAGGTGTCTGTTATTCCCACGAGCTGAAATTCATCAGGCTTCTGCAAATGTATCGGAGCTCTCTTTTCAATGAGAGTCATTTCAAATACAGGAGATTGAGCATGCAATGTTTTATTTAATATTTTTTATAAGGGGAGTGATATGGTTGTAAGTTGTGCTGCGGGGAGGCTGGAGTATTTCTGATGGGGCAATAGGTCAGGCAGCATCAAACCAGGATGGCTGAATCAATGTTCTCCCTTCTGACCCTGACATTCTGCGTTTGTATGTGGGGGGGAGGTTTCCTGCTTGGTCAGAGAGCTGGACTAGAGCAGTGCTTCTCAACTGTGGCCATGTGGGCTTCAACTCCCAGAATCCCCCAGCCAACCTGACATTCTAGGACTCACATTATGAGATGCCACCTCCCAAGGAGGGTCCTGCTCCTTGGCCCATGCTCTGGTGGGCTTGACTTCTGCTGCTTGCCAGACCTTCCCTCTGTCCATACATGTGGCATGTATTTTTTTCCCCTGCAGACATTTTTCCTTGTGGATCCTACTAACCTTGGGGGCTTGACCTTGATCACATCAGCTTCAGAGACAGACCAGGCAGTAGAGAGGTATGAAAGGAGCTTGCTGAGACCACCCGGATGCTGCCAGACCCTTCTTTTGGTATTTTGATTCAAGTGACTCTGAGGATAGAGATAAATCTCCAAGTGGCCTCAACCTTCATTAGCGGCCAGATGATTGCAAAGAATATAAATCCTTCCATTCCCCACCCGTCAGAACTTAAGAAGCTTCCTGGATGAGAAATGAAATGTTTTCAAATTAAAAAAAACAAGGAAGTCCAATTGCCTTTTGGAAAACACACCTCTGGGGCATAGCCGCCCATCTTTCAAGATTCAAGAGGCGTAGCCCACCTGGGTCTCCCCAAAATCTGAGGAAGAAGAGCCCCTGTTCCCAGGCAGGGCTGTCTTGAAGGCCACCACCAAGCATCCTTCCCCTAGGGGTTCTGCCTCCGGCAATCAGGTTGCACCTCTTTTATCCATCTGACGCCGGCCACTGTCCTGGCTGCAATGTTGGGGCATGTGGTCCACCCTGCATCTGAGGTCTTCACTGGGCAATGGGAGCAGAGACCCTCCCCCTGCAACTCTGAAGTCACCGGTTGACACACATGGCCAGGCTTTGTGTAGAGGCTTTGGAGGACAAGCCCATCACTGGACCAGAGGACTAACAACGCCTGGCTTTCCTTGCTCAGGTCGGGAGGCAGAGCTAGGCTCCTGATCCAACAGCAATCTTGTTTTTTCCCCTGGGAGCGCCAGGAAGAGCTGTGGAAAGTGGCAGGTAGTTGTCAGAACGTGGGGACTGTGATGCTGGGCCAACCCCAGCCAGCCACACCTGTTGGCAAAGCAGAGGCTGAGTGGTGGCCAGCCCTGCAGTGGGACACAGCCAGAGAGGGCAAAGGTGGGCCCGTGGTGCGGAGCCAAAATCCCACCCTGGAGGAAGCCAGGCTGTGGCTGCCTGCCCACCTGTACCGGCCCCTGGACTTCTGATCTGGCACGGAAGATTTAGGTTGCTTTTACTTATGGAAACTCCTGCCCTGCCAATACTTCCCCGTGGAAGTAGGAGCGGAAGGAAGGCTGTGGCCGTGGCCGTGGCATGGCAGAGAGACTGCTCACCCTGCATTGCTGGGTGGATATTGCAGAAGAGAGGCTGCCCAACTGGCTGGACTCTGCTCCTGAGCAGACTCTGCTCCTGAGCAGGCGAGATGCCATGGCTTCCTGCTCTGCCCAAGAACAGCTTCAGCGCTACCTGGACTTTGCCTTCCCTCTAGTCCTTTCCCACAGACGTCTCCAGATGCTGGGCAGGTCTAGTTATAGCAGCAGAACACGCTCTGTGTGATTGGTCTTTCAGTAGGTCTAGTCCTACGAAGGTCAGAACATGCAACCATGGCCTTCCCTGTTGACCCTGTGGAAGCGAAGTCAGATCTGAAGAAGCTGGATAAGATGATACTGGTGTTTTTGTACTTTGGATTTGAAAAAGACCCTTGAGAAGAGGGTGGACAGCCAAGGAAATAAACGGGCAGCTCATCAGACCAATCGCATTGTTTGAGGCACCAATGACCAGGCTCAATTTTGGATACATTATGTGAAGATCTCTCTCTCTCTCTCTCTCTCTCTCTCTAGAAAAGGCTGTAACCTCTGGAAAAGGTGGAAGGAGAGGATGACCAGCAGCAAGGGAGATGGACGCAGTTACCCTGGAGATGGGTGCTGCGTTGGAAGACCTCAAAGGCCAGAGACCAAGGGTTATAGAAAAACTCTGTCTGTGTGGTTACTAGGAGTAAACAATGACTCGATGGAACATAATCATTCCCTCAATGACTCAGCCTGAAAGATCACACCTGCCCTGGGCTGCCTTTGCGGTGATGCTTAGATTTTAACTGCTCTCACCCTAATATGTCACTCAACTCCCTGGCTTCCCTCCACAGGTTTTGTTGTGACAACAAAGATTTTGCTTCCTGAACACATTTGGGTGTATCTTATAGATTCTGCGCTGCTAATCGCAAAAATAACTTGTAATTTATCACGTACGGTTTTATAGAAATCTGTTTTTACAGCATGGCAATGTACACCTTTCAGTACCTGCTATCTTCCCCTAGGAAAGAAACATAGAAAACCTGGAATTGTTGTTGAGGCACATTCCGTACACCAAGCACCACTGGAATATCTGCAGAGATCTGAAAATTTTGGCTCTGCTGCTCGGAATGCAGCTTGGATACATCAAGTCACATACGGAAATAGGATAGTCATGCAAGAGAATTGCCTTACGTTAGAAAGAAATGGCCGTGCACTGTTTTGTGTGTGCGAAGTTTGCCATTGACCTGTGCAGAATCCAGGGAGGCTTTGTGGGCAGATGATGGCATACAGCATCTGAGAGGAAGGGCATGCGACGCCACCTCCAATCACGTGCGTGCCCTGGCTGAGGCCCATGCTGGAGCTGTGCGTGGAGCCGAGAGGGCAAATTAGACATCCAGGCTGGTGCAGGGTCCGGTTCACATGTTGGGCTAATTGTCTTGCTGTTCTGGTTGGTTGTGAGAATCTGCTTTGGAATGGGTGGGGATCCATATACAAGGGTGGAGCTGAGAAAGTGCAGGACTTCACAGACTGTGCCACTCATGCCATCCTTCCAAGGGAGATGGGCATATGAGCAGGCAACGGTCGCTGGAAAGCGTCCTGAGCAGAGAAGCTCTAGAAGCAGGTGGGCCCCAAGGGGCTGGGCCAGGCTGAAGCCCCCTCTGGACTTGAGGTTTCTTCATGGGAGGCCGATGGAGCTGCCTTAGGGTGGCCCTTTCCTGTCGTCAGGACTGCTGGTGGCCGAAGGGTGCAGCTCAGAGGGCATGAAACCCAACCTTCTGGCCTTGTTTGGGTACTCCCCCCACCCCATTGGCTGGTTTGTGCATTGTAGGAAGAAGGTGGGCAATGCTATTGGTGGGGCTCCTGGGGAGATTCGGTGCAGATGCAGCCTGAGGCCATTCTTTCTAAGCCTGGCATCCAATAGGATACGTTGCTGGGGAATCCAGGGAGAGAATGTAGAGGAATGTGGTGCTGAGAGAAGCTTCTCAGTCCCTCCGTGTCACCCACACCATCTTCACAAGGGCGACTTTCTCTCCTTTGTCTGCTGTGCCCGAGGCCTTGCCCAGCCTCTCCTTCTGCCCTGCTGAGGCCTTTGCCATAGGGGAGGTTTTGCTGATCATTTAGTTTGTGGGCAAAAGCACCCCAGAATTACAGAATAAGGGACCTTGGAGATCATCTAGTCCAACCCCCCGCCCATAGGAGGAGATCCTATACCATTTGGATAAATGGTTGTCCAGTCTCTTCTTGAAAACCTTCACTGATGGAGCGCCTAAAACTTCTGGAGGCAATAGGTTAATTGTTCTTACGGTCAGGAAATTTCTCCTTAGTTCTAGGTTGCTTCTCTCCTTAATTAGTTTCCACCCGTTGCTTGTTGTTCTGTCTTCAGGTGCTTTGGAGAACAGGTTGACCCCCTCTTATTTGTGGCAGCCCCTCAAATATTGGAAGGCTGCTATTATGTCCCCCCTAGTCCTTCTCTTCATTAGGCTAGATATACCTACGGTAGTTCTTGCAAGCTTCGTGGACAGGGTTCTGGGCAAAATTAGTGCCGCCACATGTTTATTGGACCCGTGTCCCTCCTGGTTGGTACTGGCCTCCCGGGAGGTTACATGAGGCTGGCTCCAGGGAATTACAAGCGCTTCTCTGAGTGAGGGTGCCTTTTCTGCCGCCTTGAAAGAGCCTTCCCTGGACCCGGCTGAATTAGCTAACTACCGTCCGGTCTCCAACCTTTGCTACGTGGCGAAGGTTGTTGAGAGCATGGTGGCACGACAGCTTCCCCGGCACCTGGATGAAGCTATCTATCTGGACCCATACCAGTCGGGCTTCAGGCAGCGGTACAGCACAGAAACGGCATTGGTCGCGTTGGTGGATGATCTCTGGAGGGCTCGGGACAGGGGTTGCTCCTCTGTCCTAGTCCTGTTAGATCTCTCAGCGGCTTTTGATACCATTGACCATGGTATCATGCTGCAGCGGTTGAGGGGGTTAGGAACGGGGGGCACTGTTATGCGGTGGTTCTCCTCCTTCCTCTCCGACCGCTCGCAGTTCGTGTTGGCAGGGGAGCGGGTCTGGATGGGGAGGAACAGGCTCAGACTCAACTCCTCCAAGACCGAGTGGCTGTGGCTTCTGGCGTCCCGATATAGTCAGCTGGTGCCATCACTGACTATTGGGGGTGAATCTTTGCCCCCCACAGAGAGGGCTCGCAATCTGGGTGTCCTCCTGGACGCACGGCTGTCTTTAGAAGAGCACATGACGGCTGTGGCCAGGGGGGCCTTCTATCAGGTTCGCCTGATTCGCCAGTTGCACCCTTTCTGGACTGGGACGCCTTGCGCACAGTCACTCATGCCCTTCTCACCTCCCGGCTGGACTACTGTAATGCTCTCTACATGGGACTCCCCTTGAAGAGCAGTCGGAGGCTCCAACTGGTCCAGAATGTGGCCGCGCGGGTGGTTATGGGCGCAACCCGTTGTGCCCATGTGACACCCCTCCTTCATGAGCTGCACTGGCTCCCAGTGGTCTTCTGAGTGCGATTCAAGGTGTTGGTCACCATCTTTAAAGCGCTCCATGGCATAGGACCCGGGTACCTTCGAGACCGACTCCTGCCACCAATAGCCTCCCACCGGCCAGTTCGCTCCCACAGAGAGGGTCTCCTCAGGGTGCTATCGGCCAAGCTATGCCAGCTGGCGACACCCAGGGGGAGGGCCTTCTCTGTGGGAGCCCCAGCCCTATGGAATGAACTGCCCCCGGAAATGCGTAAGATCTCTGACCTCCGGGTATTTCGCTGTGCCCTTAAGACCCTGTTGTTCCGCCAGGTTGGGTTATCAATGTAATAATTTTAAATCGGGTGTTTTAATTTTGGGGCTCTTAAATTGAGCCGAATTATTTAATAATTTTAATAATTTTAATTGATGTTTGTCTTGTGCTTTTAATAGGCTGTACACCGCCCTGAGTCCCTCGGGAGAAGGACAGTATAGAAATAAAATCATCATCATCATCATCATCATCATCTAATGCTTTCACCTCCAGGCCCCAGAGACATCCAATGCTGTTGCTGTACATCCCCTAGGCCTAGGGGTGTCTGTGCAGTGCTTTTTCATGGGTTTGGGGGATCTGTACTTGTGCATTATCCTGGGACACATTGGGGAGTCCATGGCTCGGTATCTGGGTCCTGGCCTTTGTCTTAAAGTCTGAAGGAGTGGGAAAATGTTTCAAGATTCCCAGATGGTTGTTTTATTTTGTGTGGGCTCAGCATAAGAAAAAGGACAAGCTCGGCTGGGTGTGGCAGGATAGGCTGACAATGTTGGGGGGAGCTCTGCTGCTTTGGGGGGGGGGCTTTCCAGGGGCAGCATCCAGAGGGGGGTGTCTTCAGACTGCAAACTGGCCGTCGGCGGCTGAGCTCCGGGTTGCGGCAGGTCCCCGAGAGTAGCTGCTGAATCGTTGCCGCCGCCCGGCGAAAAAGGGGCGACCTCGCCTTCCTGGCTTCGGCGCCATTGCCTTCGCGGGCCGGGCAGCGTCGGGGCGCGCACCTACGGAGCTCCGCTGGCCTCAGACCCCCGGGGCCGGCGAGGGCCTTGCCGGGACCAGAGGACAGTGGCGCTGCCGGGAGAGCCGTCGCAGCTGCGGACCTTGGTGGTCCAGGCGCCCCCCCCCCCCCTGCGTGCTTGGGAGCCCCGTGGTGTTTCCCCAGTGACGGCACTGGGGCGTTAGCGCGGGAGCGGCAAGGAGTTCAGGGCAGGCGGCGGCTCGTCTTGTGCGCTGAGGTCAGGCGAGGGGAGGGGAGGGGAGGGCAGGGCAGGGCAGGGGGTCCCCCGCCCCCATCCTCCGCGCAACCTGCTGCTGCCGAGCCTGGGCGGCCGCGGCCAAGACTCTCGCCCGAGGGGCGGGGCGGCCGCTGCAAGTCGGCTCTGCGCCCGCCGCCCCTTCGGGTGGGGGTCTCACGGACGGCCCGGACCGCCGCGGGGATGCCCTGAGGTGCAGCTGAGTCGGCGGAGCGGGCGGGGCAGCTACACCGTGAGCAACGGACGCAGAGCCGCCGGGTGGGGGTGCCGGGCGGGCTCCGCGCCTCGCCAAGAAGGTAAGGCGAGCGCCGGCCGGGCCCGCGCGCGCTCCCGCCCCTCCCCGCTCCCGCCATCTCCCGGGAAGTTCGCGGGAAGGGGCGGCGAGCGGAGCTGAGCAGGGAGGAGCCGCCGGTGCAATGCCCGGCGAGGAAGGCTGGGCGGGAAGGCGCGGCCGATTGTCTTGTTCACGCCGCCCGCTTCGCTCGTGGGGCGGATGGACTGGAAGCCGCCGCCGCCTCCCAGCAAAGAAGCGCGATTGAGCGGGGGCGGGGCGGGGCAGCGCAGGCTTTGGGCGGCCGGGGGCTCAGCCTATTGTGCGGACGGGCCTCGTGGTGGTGGGCTTCGCTGCAATAAGTCCCCTTAAATAAGTCGCCTTTTCCTAAGCAGGTGCGGGGCAAGCCAGGCGCTCAGCTGGGACTCGAAGCCTCCCGAGCAAAGCAGACGGTGGAAGCCGCGCGGGGCTCTTCCCTGCTTGAACAGCCATGAGCGCCTATGGCCTGGAGCAAGGGAAGCGCCGGCCGGGCTCCAGCCTGCCCGGTTCCGCCCCTGAGAGGCTGGTGGCGGCTGCGGCTGCTCCTCTGGTTCCGAGGGGGGTCTGAGAGGCAGCCCGGCTCCTTCCTGCCCGCTGGCCATGGGCAACTCTGTCAGCAGGCCCAGCTGCCTGGGGGAGAAAAGCCCCAGACCCGAAGACTTCTTGAAGGAGCCCTGCTTGGCCACCCTAAACGAGGAGGATGGCGCAGGGCCCCCAGAGAAGGCTTGCCTCAGCCCACGGATGATCGAGAATGGATGGAACGTGGCCCTGGAGGGGGCTGCAAAGAGCAGCCCCCTCCCCAAGCAAAACAATCTGGACCTTAAGCTGCAGAATTGCTGCCCCCTCCAAACTCAGCAGGAGGGAGCCATGGCCCCCTGGATCCCGCCTGGGAGCTTGGGGGCCAGCTGGGGCTGGAAGCTGCACTCCACCAGGGAGGTGACAGAAGTGACGGAGGTGACGGAGACAGTGGTGACAGAGATCGTGGAAGTGACTGAGTACCCCGGTGGGGACAAGAGCCGAGAGGCCTCGGTGACCAGGATGGTGAAGGTGCCGGCTGATGTCCGAGAAGCCCTGCCCCAGGTCAATAGGCACCATGCCCGCAATTTCACCCCTTCTGCCCCAGCCCTGGTACTCTGGGCAGGGGGCTGTGGGGCAGTCCTTTGGGTATGTGCTGTGCCCACCCTTCCCATTTGCTGCCAGACTGGCTTGCAGTCAAGATAAGGTGGCTGTGCACAGCTGGGGTGGCCACAACCACTAAGTGGCTCATTTGCTCGGAGAAGCCCCTGGCAAGAGGCCCCCCCAACACCCAGGCATCTGCTGTCCCTTCCAGGAAGGCAGGGGCTGGATTGCAAGCAGGCCAGCAGGCTTCTGGACATGGCCCCCTCCCCTGGCCAATTTCGCTGCCCTCCCTCCTCTTGCTCCGGCAAGAGGGGCCCTGCCCCCACCTAGCCCAAAGCAAAGAGAGAGGTTTGCTTTGGGAGCAGAGAACTCTGCCCGGTGGCCGAGGGTCAGACCATGGAATTGGGTGGCACCTTCAGAGCAGAAGAGGGGCCTCTTGCCAACCTGTGTGGAGGAAGCTCTGGGGATGCTCCTTCCTCCCCCCATAGGGTTGGTGATGCCAACTGCTACCAGGAGGGGAGCTGGGCTGGGAGACAGGTAAGGTGGTTCTAGAAGGAGGCTCCTGTTGGCCTTGGCCCTGCTTCTACCTTCCTCAGTGTGTGTGTGGTCAGCCCTTGGGTGCATTGGGGGGGGGGGGTCCAGCCACTGGTTCTGTACCTCCCCCCCTTCTGCCATGTGCTTCGGAGTTAGGAGCCTGGAGGGGTCCCTTGTGGGGATTCCGTCAGTGGCCGTGTTTGGACCATAACCCGGTTCAAGAACAGAATAGGGTAGCCCTAAATAACCCCCAGCATGGCTTTTGGGCTCCAACCAGCCCCTCAGCTCTGACTGGAGAACCAGACACCATCCCCAAGCACATTAGAGTGTTCTGCAAAGGGCCAGTGATAGCATTCACATTACAAGTTTAACCTACCCAGGTAAAGCCTTGTTGGCCATCTTTGCCTCAGGCACAGCACTGCCAAACCTGGAGAGGGGAAAATACGACAAAGTGGTTGGAGCAGGTGGGGCTGAGGAGCAGAAGCTGCCTTCCCCTTAGGGGGAGCTGCTGGGAATTAAAGGGATTGTAGGGGCCGAACACCCCACCCCACCCATTTCGAGATGCATTGAGGAGATGCTGGAAACCACCTTTGGGAGAGCTGTGCTGAGTGAGGCCTCTTCTCCCTGCAGGCAGCTGCCCTCCCAGGAGGCATGCAGGGCACTGGGCTGACCCTGGAGACCGCAGGGAAGCTGGGTGCCTGGGTCAGTGAAGTGGAGGACCTCATGGGCCACCAGAAACCTCCTTCAGGGGAAGCCAAGGTCGTGAAGGCGCAGCTGCAGGAGCAAAAGGTGAGCAGGGAGCGGCAGCTTTCGCACCTGGAGCTTTGGAAAGAGCTGCACCTTGGCGTAGGTTGCTCTGGATTGGGGGGGGGGGTAGAATGCAGGTCAGCTGGAACCTGCAGAGGTGTCCAAAAATGGCTCTCCTGGAGCCTCCTCATCGCCATGACCACCATCCTTCTTGTTATGACTCGGTACCTCACCAGATGACCCACGTCTTGAAAATCAATGGCCCCAGAAGTGGGACAGGGCAGCTTGGGAGCTTTTTACCATTTCAAAATGATATGTAATTTTAATATAAAAATACTATACCCAGTATGATTTGCATCTATGTTGTAAAGAGCCATGGAGAAGGGGCTATTCTGAAGCCGTTCCAGGAATGGGAGCTTTCCTGCAGCCCCAGGAAAGGAGGGGGGGCTGGGAAGAGGCTCAGTCTGGACTCCCTTGACTGCTGGGCAATCAACTGCTCTAAACTCATGCCTGAGAGCTGCCCAGGGTTAGGGTTAGGGTTAACCTAATCCTCCACTGCAGCCATGCTGGGGAACAGCCTGGTTGGGTTGTAGCCGCTGAGTCGGTCATCTGCCTGCGACGGAAGGGCCTGGCAAGGGGCCTAGCCTCTGTTTGGGAGTCACAGCGAGGAGCGATAATGGGGGAAGCCGTTTACGTTGGGACAAGGCTGATAAGCCGCATGACGCGCCAGAGAGGCTCCCGTTAAGCGTGAGATCAAGTGGCAACAACAGCTCCTGGCGGGTTCTTGAGAGGGCTCTGCAGCAAGAGGGGTTGAGGCTGCCCGGCTGCAGGTTGAAAGGCCCACCGGTTGCTCTGCTCCCCCCAGCTTTTGCTGCGTCTGCTGGAGGAACGCACCCCACACATCGACCGCCTTTGCCATCCACTCTCTGCTGAGCCTACCGGTGCTGCCGAGGGACAAGAACAGCCCAGGGGCCTCGCCAGCCTTCAGGAGAAGTGGGCGATCCTGATCCAGGAGGCTGAAGCCAGGTAGAGAGAGCCGACCCTATCTGGGGGGAGGGGAGGGAAAGAAGGAGCTCCTTTCCCCCCTCCCCAATGTTGTTCACTTGCTGGTCTTTGTGTCCACCTTTGCAAAACCTGGTGGGCCTTTTCCTGCTTCATGCAGCACATATCAACCGGACATGGCATGTCCTGCAAATACCACCTTGGGCCTTTCATCCAGTGAGGCGTGTCCACAGGCAAGGCCTGTGAGGGGGCTTTTTAGCCCACCCTTGGTTCCTATTGTCCCATTCTGCAGGGCAACAGAATCCAGGGTTCTGATAATTTCCCGGCCAAAGAGCAGGCAGGCATGTTTTGCTCCATCTGAACAAAAACCCAGAACATTCCGGGGCAGCCCAAGATTTGTGGTGGTCTCTGCTATGGTTGCTTGTGCAAGCCTTGTGCCAAGCCTTAGTGGGTAAAAGGGTGGAGGGTAGCCTGACGTTGCCCAGGATGTGCGTCTCCCACCCAAAAAGTGAAAGCCTTGCGAGCCCAGCCGGGCTTTTCTCCTCCTTGGCCCCCATGTGACATAAACGCCTCCCCAGGAATCGGATTCCTTGCACTTCTCCCAGCCTGGCTGAAGAGGAGCAATTTCTCTGAGCCCCATCAGGTTCTTCCTGGCGAGGGAAGGCAAAGGAAGAGAAGGGCGAGGGAGTCTGCCTGGCCTTTCTGTGACATGCCCTCCGGCCCTTCTTACCGGAATGTCCCTCCCGATGGCTCTGAGCATCCTGGAGGGCAGGAGGGAGGCCTTCCTTGGTGGGCTTCTGTTGTGGCCCTCTGCTCCCCATCTCCCTGTCCTCTTCCACAGGCACAGCTGCCTGCAGCAGATCGTCCCTGCTGCAGGTGTCTTCCAGGAGTCGGTTGAGGCTTTCCAAGACTGGCTGAGCTTGACAGAGCAAAAACTGGCCCAACTCTGGGGAGTCCCTGGGAGCCTGACACGAAGCCAAGATGCCCACCAGCAAATTCAGGCACGGTGCAGGGAAAGCTTCAAGGAAGCCCAAGGGTGGTGGAGGAGGAGGATGGGCAGAGCCCTGAACAATGGGAGGCTCTGCTCTCAGATCAGAGCGGGAAGGGCCACGAGACTGCCTGGAGTCACCTGGGCGCTTGCTTTCCTCCAGGATCTGCGCAGGGAAGTTCAGTCCAAGCCAGCAGAACTGGAAGAGGCCCTGGAACGTGGATGGCGGCTCTTGCAGATGGTGCCAGGCAAGTGGCAGCGCCAGGCGCCTGCAGGAGGTTCTGTTGCCCAAGTGGGGACCTTGAGCAGCTGGGTGGCATGAGGAAGGGGTGCAGAGTTGCAGAAGACTCAGCAACTCTCTCCCTGCATCAAAGCCACTTCCAGATCCAGAAGGTCCTTGTCACATGCTCTCCGAGGTGCGAGACCAGATCCGTTCCCCCAGGGCATCTGGCTCTCACGTGATCTGTTGCAGAGCCAAGGGACCCAGGGCTGCTGCTTGTGATCAAAGTTGGGTTCCGTCCAGTGCAGAACCACAGAAGGGGCTGCCCTGAAGGGGCCCCTCCCTATCCCACTTGCTCTCCAGGACTTGGGGCATTTGGGTTGGCTGGGAGTCAGCCTGCGGGCAGATCACTCTTGGGGACCCCGGTTCTCCTCCTGGAGGCACAACGTCACAGGCATTGCAGGTGGAGGCGGAGAGTTAGGTGGTCTCTTGTTGGGTTTTAGTTAAGACGTCTTTAGCCAGAACATTGTATGGGCAGAAGCCAACTCTGCCTTTATTGGCTTTCTTTCCTCCCCCTGCAAGCCTGCAGATGCCTTGGCTCCCTTCCTAGGCCCCCCAGCCTTCTCCCTTCCAGAAAGGGTCTGATTAACATGTTGCTTACATTCCCCCAGTGTAGCCCACCCTTTGCCCATCACACAAGCCTCCCGAAAAAAACCCTGAGCATCCGCTGAGTGACATCCAGTCTGCTGGGACAGGAAGCAGAGGCCGCCTTCGTGCCGTGGGCAACCCTTGCCCCAGGAGATCCCATCTACCTCTCCTCCAGGGAGGGGTTTTCAGAGGAGTTGCCCTCCGTTAGGTCTTTTCATCCCCTCTCGTTTTGCAGACCAGCAGTTAGAACAGCAATGGAGGCCTTGGGGTTCGTGCAGCTCTTGAAGGTCTTCCTCTGAGGACAGGTGCCCCAAATCAGCGGCAGTTTCCACCCTTCTGAGGCAGAAGAGTACAAGACCAGCCCCCTGAATGTTCAGGAACTTGAAATTGGGGCCTGGAGTGGTGGCATTGCCATGGACCCAGCTAACGTCCCCTCCCCCCCATCTGGCTGGTGGTGACTGTTCGCCACCCAAAAACACTAAATGCATCTGCTAAAATTTCTTCTGCTCCTGGGTCAGGGAGAGCTTAACACAGAGGCCCAAGAGGGATGAAGCTGGTCGGTCCTCAGCCTCTCTCCCCACCCCACCCCGCTCCATTTGGGGTCTTTTCCCTCTCCTGGTTTGCTTCCTGTGTCAGCAGCCCATGCCTCCATGGAGCAGCCAGGGAGCCCCTGAGATGCAAAGCTGAAGGTCTCGAACCTTTTCCAGAAGCCCTCAGACTGCACCATAACTCTGCCTTCTGCCTTGATGAGCGGTTGGGGAGTTACTGCTGCCACCCCGTTTTCTGAACAGTGCACCTGCTGTGGCCTCCCCCACCAAAACTGAATGGAGCTAATCCACTGTCTAGGAATCTCTCCGGACTCTTGGGTCCCGCTTATACGCCAGGTGGGAGGCCACGGGGAGGAGGGCCGGTCTCCTGCATCACATGAGGCCATTTCTGGAACAGTCTCTCATGTCCTGGTCACCTTGTGGCAGGACTCCACACGGAGCTGTCCTTGGGAAACTTCATTTAGCGAGCCTAACCATCCCTGGAGCAGCTCATGAGAGGGTCACCCACAGTTGGGATTTCTCAGTAGTCACCCTCTTTTGTGCTCTCAGTAAGAGTGAAATAATTTCATTAAATAACACAAAGAAAAAATAAACAGCCCATCGTCAGATATCTGAACCACCCCGCTCTTTAATTATGTATAATAGAATAGTAAAATGTATATAACCAACGGATTATCATTTTTTGTTGTTTTCTTTTAACCCAGTTTATATATTTTGAAAGCAACTGAAGCACGTAGCTAGGGAAAACAACTCCATTTAATCACTCCCCTTTTGGGGGAGTTAAAGCAATCTCATAAAATATAAAGAAAATAAAACTTTTCTTAACTTTATATGCCTCTGCCCTCTAGCGCCTAGCTGCCAATCCTATTTGCTGAGTGGAAGAAGGCAATGAAGAGTCAGGGAAGGCTGGCTTAACCATGCCGACCCCTCCCACCTCCTTGGCAGCCTCTGGCTACCAAGGTTTTGGAGCGAAGGAAATGCGGGGAGGGAAGGACTGGTCGTGTGTGAGAAAAGGTCCTTATGGTTTATGCTGATTTCCAAGTCTTTGTTAAATTGACTCGGGGTGCTTCGGAGATTCCATAGCTCTGCCCAAGCAACCACACCCCTCAGTTTCCAGCACAATACCTGTTGGTAGCAATAAATTGTGTTAACACTAAACCCAAAAACTCAAATAGAAATGTCCATTCAGTGCACCTAGTCCCTGCCCCAATTTCTACATCCCTTCTTCTTGTGCCCTGGGCTTTCAGAATTGATGCTGGGTGGGATAAGAGTCTGGTGGGCAACGAGAGTCTCTGACCCTGAGAGTCCAGTTCTGTGCAGGTTGGCCTGCTGCAAGTTGCTGCTCAGCATTAGCAGCCAGGAGAGCGGGGAGACTCCTGGGGTGGCTGCTGGACTCTGTCTGGGCTGAGCTGGGGCTCTGCTCTTGCAGGAGAAGAAGGGCGGCTTGTCCAGGGCAAGATGGACTCCCTGCAGCTGAGGCTGCTGCTGGTGGACCAGAGGAGCAGTGACACCCTGCAGCAAATGGAGCAGATCTTGGAGGCCTCTTCCCACCTGGACCCTGCCCAGGAGGACCTGGACCTTGGGCTGCAGCCCCCGGAGAAGGAGCAGCTCTTTCCAGGCAGCCAGCCAGGAGATGGGCCCTGTCCCCTGGCCCCTGCAGGCGGAGAGAAGGTAGGCGGAAGGTAGGGCAGGTGGGAAAAGCCCACCCCTTGCACCCCCCTTGCCCAGTGGAGGCTTTGGGCAGCGCAGGGCAAAGAGTCTGTCTGATCCCTCGCCTCCTGGAGAAGGATCGGTTCCTGGGGCGAAGACTGGCAAGGGCAGGAAAGCTGAGGTCAGCTGCTGCTGCTGCCGCCACCGCTACCTCTGGCCTCCCCCCCCCCCTTTGCGCACCCTTTGTGGGCCAGCATAAGGTGTGCCAGCCTGGGACCAGGGGCTTCCCCACCTCCCCATGGCACCTTCCGGGCTCTTCTGTGTTGGGGTGAGGCTGCTGAGTCAGGCTCTGCCGCCTCCTATCTCAGCTGGAGAGCAGACATTGAGGTCTCAGCTGGCTGCTGTGTCCCAGCTGAGCACAGGTGTGGAGGAGCTGAGCCAGGTGCACCTGAATGTCCAGGCCATCTGCCTGGCACTTGCGGAGCAGAAGGTTGGTGAAGGAGCATGACCTCCAAGAGTGGGGAGCAGATGCCCTCCAGTCAGCCCAGGGTGGCAGGAGTTGTACCCCGGGGCCTCCCCAAGGAGGGAGGCACTTGGCGAAGGAACAGCAGCTGCGTCTTGGCTCCCTCAGCCAGCCGGGCTTTGAGGGCAGGGAGGGCTCCAGAGCAGAAGAAAGCCTGCCCAGTGGGCACAGTGCAAGGGGTCGCCAGTCAGGCACGAACAGCAAGAACAGTGAGGCCAGGAAGATGCCAGGCAGCCTCTGGCAGGATAGAAAAGGCTTCCCAGGCTGCGGCTGGTCTTTGCATGCCCTATCCCCAGAACAAGGATACCCATGCAACCTGTTCCAAAAGAGGGCAAGGGAATACCTCGGCCTCCCTCTCCCGATTCACCTTCCCTGTGTCTCCAGCGCCTTTCGCCATCAGAGACCCTTCACCATCAAGGCCTGGCAGAAAGGCCAGTGGTGGTGGCCGACCCGCAGTTCAGCCTCTGCCCCACAGACGTCCAGGAGGGGCTGCAGGTGAGGGGGACAAAGTTGGGATGGTAGACGTGGGAGGAGGATACCCAGGGTGGCAGCCTTGCCCAGCTGGTAGACCATCCTGTCTAAAAGATGCTCCCGGCTTGGCTGTGGGTGCCGCTTCCTCGATCTTCACCTTTGGTGACCATTGAGGCCTCCAGGAAAGGGAGGGGCACATTCTGTGCAGGGATCATCCAGCCGTTTGCAAGTGGCCTCTGGAGCAGAAATGCAGGAGGCAGAGCCCAGCTTGGGGGGGTGCTTGTGGCTTCCTGGCCAAGATGCGCCCCAACGGCTGCTGCTGCTGTGCCAGGTGGGAGGAAGTGCTTTGCGTACAGCAGGGAGATGAAGGCGGGGACAAAGACCAGGCTGGTGGAATCAGGGTGGCCGCCCGCCCGCTTGATTAGGTGGAGGTGGGGATGGGCCCTGCTTGGCGGAAGGCCAAGTGACTGGGGCTCCTTGGGAGGGAAAGAGGGAGGGGAGGGATCATTGGGAGTCAGGCAGCCCAGCAGCTAAGAAGGAAGGAGAAGTTGTGATGGTCACCTGGAGAGAAGGAAGTCAAGAAGCAGCAGGGAAGGACCCTCCCCTGAAAGAATGAAAGCCCACCTGGGAAGGGGGGGTGGATGGGGTGAAAGGGGGGGGCAAAGGGAGAGGGAGGAGGAAGGGCAGATGAGATTTGCTTTTTCTCATTGCAGGCCTTTCATTTCCTTGTGCTGCTTTTGATACGCCTTCCTTGTGCTCTGCGCCCCAAAGGCAGAGGTCCCCGTTTGTGGCCTTTTCATTCGTGCTCTGCCTACTTCAAGGCTTCTCTTATAGTGTTCTCTTCCCCCAGCCCCTCCCCCCAAATGCGAGAAAGGGTCCCCTCCCCACCTGGTCCTACTGCTACAGCCTCAGCGAGCAGGGAAAGCCCAGGATGTTCCTACTAGCCATTTGACCCAGGGAGGGGATAAATCCGTGGGATGGGGGAATGTGTCCAGCAAAGCCCAGGCACATGCACATAACCCCCTCCCCCGCACGACTGGAAGAGGCCACATTGGTTGCAGTCAGTTTTGGGGCATCAGGAGCAAATTGGGGTCTCTGGTTACACCTTGGAGCAGACAGCCCTAAGTTCAGCAGCACCTGGTCAGGGTGAATGCTGGCCTGGTTAGGCTGACTGAAGGTCTCCCAGCCCACCCCTCATTCAGGAACTTTCTTCCCAGTCCAGTGTCCACTTGAGGCTACACAACGCTGCTCAGGTGGTGGTTTCCGCTTTTGAACTGTTATCGTTAGGAAGCTTTCCCCGCCTTACACTCTGGCAGCTGCCCCGCTTGCGCCATGGCTAGCAGTTTAGAGGAAAGCAGGGAGGCCGTGGCCTTCTTCCCTGCCCCTCCTGGTGCCCCCCTCCCCCGGCATATTTTTCGCGACTAAACATGCTCCGCTTCACAGCACTTGGAAAAGACCAGCTGGCCATGGGACTGGCCATTCGCTTCAACCTGCCCGGGTTCTCTGTTATGCCTCTCGGGTGCTGCGGGATCAGGGGGAGATGTAGTCCATTTCTCCTTATGGCACGTGGCTCACCCTCCCTTGTGTCCTTACAGCCCTTGGTGACAGCCCTGCAGGTGGGCACGGAGTCCCTTGGCCACCAGAGTCCAGCCTGCATCCTGCAGCTGGCACAAGGGCAGCTGCTCATGGCTCAGCATGCCGAGGTCCAGGCGGAGCTCAGCCAGTGGCTGGAGGAGGCCCAGCAGGCGGTGGTGGCCTTCTCCCCTGGCAGCATCATCATCGGCTGCGGTGCCTTCTGGGAGCAGCAGGAGGCACTAGAGGTGAGAGTAGTGGCGGGACCCTTCCGGGGGCGGGGTTCAAGGGCCCCTGCATGACCCTCACCTGCTCCCACCTCTGCCCTGCGCAGGGTCTACGGGAGGCCATTGCTGAGCACAAGCCTCTGATGGGGAAGTTGCGGCGCATCACCACGTGGCTGGCCGAGCTAGGTCCGTGGGAGGAAGCACCGCTCTGGCAGAGGCTGCAGGCAGCCGAGGAGTGGTACGGCAGCCTCCGAGAGCAGGCCCAACAGGCCGCAGCCATGTTGCGGGAGGCTCTCCCACGATACCGCCAGGTAAGCCAGGACCATCACCATCCAGCGGCTGTATCCACCTGCACAAAGGCCCACAGTTGGGAGAGCGATGGCAGCTCACTCCTTGCTTGAGAGCTGCTGGCTTCTGACTGCTGCCTTCAGGGTACCCCCCTGCCTTGGTATGGCCCCCTCCTTGCCGGAAGAAAAGTCCCTAAGGGGTGACCCTGGCCCTCCTGTGCTCCCCGGCAGCTGTCCAAGCAGCTGGAGCTGGTGGCTGGAAGTCTAGAATGGCTGCAGGAGTGCACACGGCACCCTCTTGCTCTGCGGGGAGACCCTGTCTGGCTCCAGGAACAGCTCTGGGAGAACAGCCTGCGGCTGGCGGAGTTGGAAAAGCTGGCCCTGGCCCTCGAGACCCTCCGTGAACAGGGGGCAGAGCTTCAAGCCACCCTGCAGAGCACCACACACCCAGGTACCCTCCCAGCCAGTCTTCTTCGGGGTCGGGTGGGGCTCCCATTCCCAGAGGACACATGGCTGGCCAGCTGGTCAATCTGTGGCCTGAGAGCAGTTTCCTCTGGCCCTTGGTGCCCAGAGAGCCCCCAGGTACACTCTGCACACAGCCTGGGGGAAGGAAGGGGCTGCATTCCTGGGCCACCATTTTCTTGGGGGCCCATAGCTCACACTTGGGCTAGATTGTCACAATACCTCACGCTAGGCTAAGACGGAACTAGGACGGAACAGAATGTTGTGGGAATGCAGCTCTCCAGGCTGCATGTCTTGTGTGGCTGGTCCCAGCTGGTCTGAGGAGCTCAGTGGCCTCTTGGTGGACCCAGTCAGCGGAAAGGAGGTCCCTGCACTCCCTGGCCTCAGCCCCTCTTCCTGCTGCTGCAGCCATCCAGGAGCGCCTGCAGGATCTGCGGAATCAGTGGCAGCTGCTGTGGCAGCTGGAGAAAGACCGTAAGGGCTCCCTGCAGGAACTCCTGATCCTGGCTGGGCAGTTTTGGCCTGGCCTGGCCAAGCTGGCCGGGGCTCTCAGCAACACCCAGCGGATAGTGCTGGACCTGGAAGACACTGCGGCCTCCAGTCCGAAGGATATCCAGGCCAAGCTGGTGGCCATGAAGGTACGAGACCCTCATGGCGTCCTCCCAAGGAAGCTGCCCCCCCCCCCCCCGTAATGTCCAAGCACCTGCTATCTTGGGGAAGTCCTCCACCCTGCAGGGCAGGAGCAATGCCTGAGGGATGGGCTGAAGATCCTGCAGCTACCACCTCCAGGTCTTCTGAGGAGAGCCTGAACTCTTCTCAGTGGCCAGGCCTCTTCGGGACTCCTATCGAAGGGGAGTGGTGCCCCGGTCTATATTTGGTCAATAAACCACGGAGGTAGAAAAGACCCAGGAGGCCGGTGCCAGTGAACTTGGGGATCCTTGGGGATTCAGTGGGGTGGGACAACATGATGCCTTTGACCTGTCTCTATCAGTGCAGCCTCACCACTCACCTTGGCCCTACCTGCCTTGGATCTAGGACAACTGGCCATGGCCATCTTCCATTTTTGTCCATGGGAACAATGTCGAAGAAATGGTGGTGGATAACGTTATCGCATCCACCTCCTCACGCAATTGTCCCATAGCGAGCTATCTCTTGGCGAGTTGGCCGGAGTGAGATGGCCAGTTTGAGTTGTCCCATTCTGCCTGCCGCTGTTTGACAGGCCCAGGCCTTCCGCCCAACCTGCCCTGTCATTTTGGGTTGCCCCTCCAACCCTCCTCTGGCTCACAGGTTCAGGGTCCCTGGAGATAGTTATTTGGCCAGGTGGAGGGCTGTACTGGTGGCGCTGATGACCTCTTGCCCTGCAGGCCCTGCGTGAGGAGGTGGATGATCTGCAGAGTGAGCTGGACTCCTTGGGGGCTTGGGGCATGGAGCTGATGTCATCGTTTGGAGACCCGGAGAAGCTCACTGTCACCAAGAGCCTGGATGACGTGAGCACCGACTGGGCTGGCGAGCGGTGGAGTGGAGGGAGGCAGCAACATGGCACCCACAGAGTCCTCCGGGGTCTTTGCCCTTTTCCTTCTCCTGGTGCTGGAGCAAGCAGAGTACAAAGATTGGAGTCCCAGAAGCCTCATTGTGCCCCCCCCTCCAGGAGCTCTCACTGACCCCTCTGTCTCCTACTCCCCACAGCTGTACTCATCTTGGAACAGCCTGAACAGGATGTGGGGGGAGCGGCAGAAGCACCTGGAGGACCAGCTGCAGGCCTCAGTCATTGACCAAGCCACGATGCAGGTAAGGAGAGCTTCCTGCCTGGGGACAAGAAGACATGGCCAGAGGCTGCTGGGCAGGAAGGAGCGCATCGTGGGCATGAGGGGAGCTGAAGTGCTGAGTCCTTCCGATGCCCCATTCAGGTTGCTCTTCCCAGCAGAGTGGTCCCTGTGAGCACCCCCTTTGCCAGTTGATGGTCCCCCCCAAAGCATCTGCCAGTCCTCCTTTCAGACCTAGGCAACCCTAGGAAGCCACCCACACTCAGTCCTGCCCTCCCGGCCCTCCCCCTACTTCCCTCTGGTTTCTTCTCCCTTCCCTCTAGAGGCTCCTGGCCTGGCTGGCAGAGGCCGAGCGGCGGGTGGCCCAGGAATTCCTGGGTGGGGGGGACCCAGTACAGGTGGAGCAGGAGCTCTCAGAGCTGAAGGTGAGGACTGACTGTGGGCCAGCAGGCTTGGCTTCCTAGAGGGAGAGGGGAGGGGGATGCCTGTGCCCAGGAGCCTGGCTGAGATCAGCAGGGCGCTGCCACGTGGGCAGGGCCCCAACGTGGTCCAAAACTGGCACCGTTCCTAGCCAATGGCAGAGTGCCATTGGCAATGGAGCACAGAGAAATGGCAGACCAGTCCTTCTCTAAACAGGTTTGTTCCAGCCCCCACAGGTGCCAGCGGAGTTGAGCAGGATAAGCCCCATGGCTCAGGGTGACCCTAGGACCACCACTCTCACATGGTCCTAGAGAAGCAATGGGAGGGGGTCTGCCAGGGTCTCTGAGGAGAGAACTGTGGAGGGCCTGTGCCGGGCAGCGCCTTATTGCCTCCCCAAATCCCCTGGGGCAGGCCTTCAAGCGAGAGCTGTACCAGCGCCAGGTGGAGGCTGAGAGACTTTGGCAGCAGAGCAGCTGCTGGGAGGCTGCCGAGGAGGATCTCCCCCTCACTTTCAGGGGTTCCCGGGACCGTTGGACCCAGCTGGAGGAAGAGCTGCTGATCCGGCAGGTGGGGGCACTTGGGCCAGGATGGGAGGGAGCGGAAGGCCCTTAAGGGGGCGCTTGGCGGGCAGCCTCTTTGCTGGTGGGCGCCTCTCCCCACCTTCTCCCCCATGCAAGACTTGCCACATGCCTCCCCCACCTTGATAGCCCCACAACCTCTGGCCCTCTCTTGCAGCACCGGCTGGAGGCTGCCCTCCTACGCCTGGGCCAGTTCCAGAGCCAGCTGGACTGGCTGCTGCAGTGGCTGCTGAGCACTGAGGAGCAGCTCCGGAACCCCCTCCCCCTCATGCCAGACCTTCAGAGCTGCGAGATCGAGCTGGCCAAACACCAGGTGGTTTGGGGGGGCCGTTCCCTGGCAGGGGGTTGCTCTCTGGTGGGCAGTTGGCACAGCTGACCCTGGCTCTCGGCAGGTGCTGTGGAAGGATGTCCTGTCTCACACAATGACAATGCAGGCCGTACAGGAGGCCAGCTGGCATCTGCCCAGTGATGGCAGCGGGGCCTGTGCAGAGGCCCTGCAGGGCAGTCTGCAGCAGCTCAGCCACCGATGGAGCCAGGTCCTGGCTGAGATGGAGCACCGCCAGCTGGTCCTGGAGCACAATCTGAACCAGGTGAAGCTGGGCGGGGTACCTTCTGGCCAGGTGTTTCCAGGGCTGGAGGGACAGCAGCAAGGAGGCACCTCTTGGGCCTGCAGCAGCTTGATGGCCTTTGCTCAAGGCCAGGGCGGGGCGGTCTTTTGAGGCCGGGGAGCGGCTTTTGTCCTCCCTGCTCTCTTCACTCTACCCACTGTCTCTGCCTGGTGCTCCCGAAGGTGCGGGAGGTTTCCCTGGAGGCGGCTGGGCTGGTGCAGTGGTTGCACCAGGTGGAGTTGCAGCTCTTCTCTTCCAAGCCCATGTGGGACCCCTCCGAAGCCACCAAGGACAAGCTGGCTGCACTCTTGGTGAGTTCCTTCCCAGCAATTCCCTGCATGCCAGCGATGGCTAGGGATGAAAGGTGGGCCAGGGGCCGCCTGGTGGGCCACTTTCACCCCTCTTGGAGCCCTTTGGTTGAGAGGCTTCATGCCTCCCTTTGTTGTGGCAGTTGAGGAGTTGGACACCGAGAAGCCCAGAAGCTTCCCCTGATGGTCCACCTGAAGGTGTTGGGCCATTTCCCAAAGACTTTGGAATATTTCCCAGGCCTTTGTCATTTTGCTGAGTGTGGATGGGGAATCGGCAGATGGTTCAACCCAAAGGTCCTTCTCCCTGTTTCTTCCTTGGGCCATTGGGAGCTCCTGGACCGCGTAGCTGAATCAGGGAAGGGCCTGTCTGGTCAAAGCCCAACTAGGGTTGCTTTCCACAGCAGGGCAGCAGGGAAGGAGTGGGCAGTGCTGGCAGTGGCACCATAGAAGTGCCTCCTGCCCTGCTTCAGATGAGGGAACAACAACGAAACAATCCAACCACATCGACAAGAGGCACCACAATCCATGACAGGAGCCGTCCGGGGCCTCCTTCATCACCCAGAAGGGTTGGAAAGCACAGGGCTATTGACTGGGGGGCTCCTGGAGCCTCGGGTCGAGATGTTCCTCCGTGTGGGGCTGCCTCTGGCCCCACTTCTTTTCCTTTGTGGGGTGGGACCCTTGAGAGCCCCTGAATTCTCAGGTGCAGATGCAGGAGCCGTGCCATGGAAGGCCTCTAAGCAGATGCAAGGGGGCTTCTGTCCCAGGCCTGGGGGAGGAAGCTTCTCCCTTCGGCTAAAGCGGAACAAGCAACCGCTTTTGTGTTGCCAGACCATCTCTACGTGCGGACCTTTTCCTAGCTCTGGGAGGCTGCGTGGTTTGCAGAGTCTGATCTCCTGCCGGTTCCCAAACGCTGCTCTTCAGCTGGCCTGCCTTTGGGTCTGTCTTCCTCCTCCTCCTTTCAGGCAGTGGTGGGGAACCTCACCTGGGTGGGTCTTGTGGTTGGGCAGGAACTGTGCGAAGAGATGGAATCCAAGCAGCAAACGTACCAGCAAGTCCAGGAGAAGCTCCAGCACCTCTTGGCCACCTGCCACCCAAACGGGGCTTCTATGGCCGAGCACAGCCTGAGGGTCTTGGAGCAGAAGTGGGGTGGCTTCACCAGCCGCCTTCAAGAGCAGAAGGTGGGTGGGCAGGAGGAGGGCTGTGGAGGGCGAGCCTCATTCTGTGCAGGGTCCACCCACAGTCCTCTGTCCTTCTCCCAGGAGCAGCTCCTCCAAAGCCCAAATACGGCCACTGAGTTCCAAGCCACCCTCCAGGAGCTCCTTCAGTGGGTCAAGCAGACCGAGGAGGCCTTGGCAGCCCTGCCTCCTCCCAGCTACATCCTGGACACAGTCAGCAAACAGAGGCGGCAGCAGCAGGTCAGCCACAGCCAGCCAGCAAAGGAGGGGGAGCCCCCTGGGTGGCATGCGTGCCCTTGACATCACTTGGGAAGAGAAGTCTGCCCACGATTCCCTGGGCACTGGCCCACTTGGCCCAGGGCAGACTGGGCAGACTTGCAACTTGTGGCTGAGCCCTCCTATGAGAGGCGCTGCCAGGCTTGCTCTCAAGTGTCCCTCTCCAGTCTTCCAATGAGAGGCTGGGTGGCATGGGCACTGAGAGGAGGAGGGCTGGTCCAGGAATCTCCTGGGCTCCCCTGTCTGCTTGTCCCTGCAGGCTTTGGCACAGGAGACTGAAGCCCAGAGCAAGAAGCTGGCAAGGATGGAGGCGGGGACTGCCTGCCTGACCCAGGGCAATGAGGGTCCTTGCAGCCTGATGGGCAATGCCAAGGAGCGGCTGGCCAAGGTCCTGCAGCAAGTGAGCGAGAGGGGGGAGGTGCTGGAAGAGGCCCACCAGCAGGCCAAGCAGGTATCTCACACAAAGACCCCCGAAGGACAATGGGAGATGGGGGGGCAGGGGGGCAGCAGTGGTGGGTTGCCCTGGTTTAGTAAAACCGATGGGAGGCTCTGCCCACCGACCCTGGCGTCATCAGAATGCTTCTGCGCATGCGCAGAAGAGCGCACACATGAGCAAAGCGCGTGTACGTGCGCGGCCCCATTGCAAACCGGTAGTAAAGATAAGTAGAACCCACCTCTGGGTGGCCGGCGTGCCCAGGGAGGTTTAGTGCAGTGCTGCTCTGGCCTTACAGTTCAGAGAGTCCTGGCAGCTGTTCCTAAAGTGGATGGATGGGGCAGAGGCAGCTTGCCCAGCCCCCACAGATGCCCCCCCTGCGAAGCAAGAGGACCTCAAGGCCCTTCTGGGACAGCACAAGGTGAGGCCGGGGGGGGGGGGGGAGCCTGGTGCATCATGTCCGCCCCCACTGTGGAAGCCACTCCCGTCTCCTGCACTATGCTGAGTCCGGGGGGGGGGGAGGCATTGCTGTGTCCCATGATGTCAGCAGCTGAATTTGGGGGGACCCCCCCTTTGTAACTCCCCATCAAGGAGACAGCTCCCCTCCCAGGGCAGGCGGGGGAGGCAGGCAGGTTCCTGCACCAACCTTGACCACCAGGACACAGCCAGGTGCTGGGCCCCTCTCTCCCTCCAGGCACAGCCTTTTCTCCAAATGTTCCTGCAGGAATTCCAGAGTCGCCTGCGGGCCAAGCGTCCCATCTTTGAGGCCACCCTGCAGCAGGGGGGTCTCCTATGTGGCAAGGCTCTCCTCCCTGCCGATGGCCAGGAGCTGGACGCGATGCAGAGAGAGCTGAAGGAGCGCTGGGGGGCTCTGTGGAGCTGGGGGGCCGAGAGGTAGGGGACAGAGGGGTTGGGAGAACCCTAGGGTGGCTGCTCACCTGTCCTCTGCATCTCTGGTCCACGCAGGGTCTCCACTGACTGGCCAAACCCTCTTGCCCTCCAGGGCAGTCAGATCTGTCCTTGCTGGGGCAACTAAACTTCTGAAAGTCCCTGGTCCCTGTGTTTGTGTTTGTGTGTGTGTGTGTGTGTGTGTGTGTGTGTCTTGGGGGGGAGCCCCATTTCCTTGTTGCTCACTGCAGTGCTACCAAGAGGAGATTGCTTTATGCAGCCTTTGGGGCAGGAGGAAGAGGGCTGGCTGAGGAGCTAGTGTGGGCCTGGACCTCTCCGGGGTAGTGCTGTGATACTGACCTGCTCTCGGGGGCCGGTGGAGCCAGCCCTGATGTCTCCCACCCTCACCAAAATTTAGGCAAGGACTAGGTAGAGCAATTGAGGTAGTCACTCATGGGACAATCTGGGGGTCAAGTGTCTCTGGCCGCACATCCAGGCCCCTGGGATTTAAAGCCTCATGTAACAGTTGCTCAGAGGGGTCATAACCTCCCTCTCTCACCCCCTTCTGGATTTGGGTACTGCTGAATTGAGTGCAGGCCAGTGGGAGTTTGCCCAGAGTGAGGGCTGCTGATGGCTCCAAGGAGCTTCCGCTTCGGGTGGGCCTGGCCCTTCACCCTAGAGAAGGGGGCACAGAGGCCTCGTGGACCCCTCACTGCTGCCAACTCTTTGCAGGCAGCAGAAGCTGGAGGAGCACCTGCTGTTCTCCAGCTGCTTTGGCGATGCCCTTCAGAGCCTCCTGGACTGGCTCTGTCAGGCCGAGCCCCAGTTGGCTGAGGAGACCCCCGTGGCTGGGGACAGAGACCTGGTGGGCATGCTAATGGAGCAGCATAAGGTGGGTGAGGCAAGGCAAGGAGGAGCTGTTTGCAACACCACTGCTGAGAGGGTGGGTGGAGGGCCTGGGGCGAGATGGGCTTGCTGTGCCCACAGAAGATTGGTGGAGAGGAAGGGCTGGACAGCTGCGCCGCCTGGGTGCCCAGCAATGAGGCCGCCTCTCTTGGCTCTAGCAGGCCTTCCAGACAGAGCTGGGCCGGCGGGCGGTGGCTGTCAGGACGCTGAGGTGCTCTGCGCATGTGTTGGCGCAAGATGGGAGCAGCATGGATGCCCGGTGGCTGCAGATCCAGATGGAGGAGCTGGAAGACCGCTGGGAACTCATTGGCCGGCTCTCCGTCTCCCAGCAGAACCGGCTGGAGGTGGCCCTGAGGCAGGCATGTGGACAAGCCAGGGCAGCGGTGGGAAAAGGACAGCTGTGTGGAAGGCAGAAGCTCCCAGGCAGGACCTGGGCTGGGACACAGGATGGGCAGAAGGCTTGCCCGATTCCCTGCCTACCACCACCTTCCCGAAACTGGACAGATTTCAGAGTGCTAACAGGAACCACATTCTGCTCCCCAGAATGGCAGCCCCTTGACGCAGGCATTCCTTTTTCCTGCAGGCAGAGGAGTTCCACCGCCTGCTGTGTGCCTTCCTGAGCCGTCTGTCGGGCCTGGAGAAGTCGATCATGGGTGGGGCAACCCCAGAGGAGGAGGAGGCGGCCATGGCTGAGGGCCAGAGCCAGTTCGAGGTCAGGGAGGGGGCGGGGAGACCCTGCTACTCTCCTCTTGAAGAGCCTCATGCCAGAGCCTTCAGCTTTCACCCTCTCTTTCTGGAGTGGGGGCCTGGCCCCACAGGGAGGTACTGATGGCCTTGTCCACCGCCGACAGGAGGTGCAGCAGAGTGTGCAATGCCAGCGGCTGGAGCTGGACTGCATCAGTGCTCTGGGTGAGGAGATCCTGAGCGCCTGCCACCCCAATGCTGTGGGCACCGTCCAGTCCTGGGTCACCCTGGCCAAGACCCGCTTCCATCAGGTGAGCAGAGTGGAAGTGGGGGGGGGGCTTGTGGGCACTCTGGGCCTTGTGTGTGTGGCCTCCAGTGGGGCCACTCATCCAGTGGGGTGAGGAGAAGGTGTTTCCTCCCTCACCATATGCGCCCCTCTCCTTCCCCATATTGCTCTCTTCCTCCTCCTCCTCACACAGCTCTGCAGCCGGGTCCAGGGGCAGGAGCAGCGGCTGCAGACCCAGGCGGCCTCCTTGGCTGCAGACCAGGAGGAGACAGAGCGGCTCAGTGACTGGATCACAGCCGCTGAAGAGGCCTTGCGCCTGCGGGACCAGGAGCCCCTTCCGGAGGATGCCAGGCAGCTGGAGGAACTCAGATGCCAGCACACGGTAGGATAACTTCGCTGCCCCCTTTCCCTTCGTGCCTGCCCCAGCCAGTCCTAGCGGCCAGGGGGAGCCAGAAGGGGCTCTGCCCCCCTGCCTCCTGGTAGAGGAAGCCCTTAGCAGTGGGTTGGCTGAGGCGTCCATGACCCCCACCTGCCTCTGACCCTTTGACCCTCTGCAGAGGCCACTCCCTTCGCTCCTTGGCAGGGCTGCCAGGGAAGGTCTTCCACTGGGTAGGGAGCCTCTGTCAACCAGGTTGCTGCAGCCCTGGAGAACCCATCTTTCCCAACCAGGGGGTGGGTGGGGCACATTTCGACCAACGTGGGAGGCCCTGTGAGCGTTCACCAGTGCCTGCGCGGGTGTCATGCTTTCAAGCTCCTGAATGGGGTGGTTTTGAGACGGGGTCTTGGCCCTGCAGCAACAGCACCTGGTTGCCAAGCTCCGAATGGCTGATGGGGACCCCTCCCCCTCCCCCCTCACAGGTCTTCATGCGGGAGTTGCACCACAAACAGTCTGAGGTGGAGAAGGTGGCCAAGAGCAGCAGGCAGAAAAGAACAGCACAACCGGGGCTGACGGCTTCTTCCTGCAAACGGTCGTCTGGTTAGTGCCACCAGTCCCTGGTTCTCCCGCAGCTCTCACTCTGAGCCAGAGGTGCAGCATCCAGAGCAACTGGCCGCATTATCCTGCTGAGGGCACATCTGTCCCCCAGAGCCATTTTAATTGCAAGTCCCGGCTCAGAGGAAAAGGGGAGTGGGCATACTAAGGGAATCAAGCAATTGGATGCTTACCCTTAGTGTCAACACCTAATTATTTGGGCAATTACAGTAAGCCACCGAAACACTCCAAATATCTTCTCAGTCTAAGAGAGTGGAGATTTTAGGAATTTTATCAAATGTTAGAATTAAAGATAAAACTAGTACAACCTAAAAAAGAATAAAAATAAAGTGCAGAAAAAAAATAGAAAAAAATAGAAAAGAAAATTAATAGTACAAGAGAAAGAAAAAATACGTAAAGTAATGACCATCACAAGTATAAACTATTTTCTCTGTAATATAACCACTGGTCTCTTCTGTATTCCATCTCTTTTCTATAAAGAAACCCTGATCATTTCAATCCTGATCAGCCGAAGTCCATTAAGGATGACCAGAGATAATAGTGTATCCATTTTAACCCTAATTAAATAGGCCAATTTTGCATTCCTTTATTTTTAACACTCTTTTTTTTAATTGTTTTTATTCAACGTTTACATCTTTAAATCTTTTTTTTTATTGAAAAAGTTTTAAAAATTTTACATACACTTTCTCCCCCCCTCCCCAACCAGCTCCCCCGACTTCCCAGAGCAAGTACAAAATAAAATACAGCTTAAATTCTCTAAATTAAACTCCATTTCACACTTATTATAATCATGATCATTAAACAAATAGATAAAAGGAAAGCAAGTCTTTTTTCTCCTTATTCCATCTAATTCAACAAAATTATCTCCATTTATAATTACAGCAATTAAAACAATTAAGTATTATCTAATCAAACCTATCATTACTCAATTTGGCTAATTGTTACTTAACAAATTATTAGGTCTATACAATTTAACAAAATATTTTATAACTTCTTTCATTTAAAACAAAACAACAACAACAACAACAAAAAGAAAAAAAGAAAGGAAACCCTCACTCAAAAAACCCACGATTTAAAAAAAAAATTACTATATAAACTCTTCCGTCCTTCACTTTTAAACCATCAAGGTCCAATTATAATTAAAACACTTAATAAGAAATAATATTAACAATAATTTTTAATTAATAATCAAATCTCTTATATCAATACATATTAACAAATCAACTAAGAACTTCATTTAAGAACTTTATCAATCCTTTAAATTCTTCATACTAGATTGAACCAATTGCTAATCTTCTTGTCTTCACATCTTCCAACAGCATATAAGATATCTTCATTTACGTCTACCCACCTAAATAAAAATTGCTTCTATATATATATAAAAAAAGCCCCCCGAGTGACTTTGTAATTGTAATTATATTTGAAATGATATCCATCAAATCCAGTCAAAAATTAGATTAATAAATTCGTCAGACATATTAGGGAAACCACCAGATCAACTGCAATTGCCCTAGGTCCATAGTCCTTTTGCCTTGTATTCATTACCATCAAGCAGGAAACTTCAATTTGCTATATTCAGTAGAACTTCTGCGATTGCAATTAAGTCCAAATTTGTTGCAGTCCTTAATAAAATAATCCAAATCATTCAAGTCAGGGCATATTTCACAACCCAATACACCAGCATTGCTGTGATCTGTTTATTCTTCTCAAATATTCCAATACAGCTGTAAGTTGCCTCCTCATCGTCGCTCATCGCTTAGTTAACTGGCATTAAACTGCTGTCTGTTTTTTTTTCTCTTTCCAAAAAATTCAAAATCTTTAAACAGTTAAACGGTACTTTTTAAGGACCATCATCTCATCAAGCAGGGTTATTTTCCATTTCTCCAGTCTTCTTTTCCTTTTTACGAACTTTCTTCTTAACTTTGATCCCTCTGCCTTTTTTAGCTCCAGTAAAATTTTGCGGTTTTGGGGATTGCATATTATAAAATTTTTGCAGAAATGTAGCTTCTTCTGGAAACAACTCTTTAAGTGCAGATTGAGTTTTATAAAAAAAAATTCGTGAAACCAAAATTTCATCAGCTTGCTCCTTATTTTGCACAACATTCATCTTTCTCTCCTCAGTAAAATCTGCTATAATCTGTTGTTGTTTTTTTCCATCTCCCAACTCTTCATTCAATCCCCCGCTGCTAGATTGCAGCTCAGTATTTCCATATATTTCATTATTTCCAGCTTGAGAAACTTGAAATATAGTATCAATTCTTTTCAATAAAGCAGAGGTAATTGAACTCAAAGCTTCCTCAAATTCAGACCATTGAGGGTTAAATAACCCTCCTTTGCTTTCAGAAAGCCCAGCCATCTTGCCCCCCTTCTTCCTTCCCTTCCAGAAGGACAGAAAAAAAAAGGGGAAGAGAAAAGAAAAAAAAAGTTTCAAGAAAAAAAAAAGGGAATTTGTATTGCTGCTTCAATTATTATTATTCCTTTCTTATTACATCCACTTTTCAAAAAGGAGTTTTACGTTTCAAACAGGGGCTTGTCAATAATTACTTTTAGCTTTCACTTCTTCACGCCCCGTTAAAACTCAAACGCCATCTTGCTTTCACTTTCAGCTTAGGAAGAATCTTTTAAAGAAAGTAAATCTTTGGAGTTAAAAGGAAAAAAAAATACTTGCTGTTTGATTCATACTGCTTGTGCTCCGCCAGCTCGATTCAAAAAAATATCTGTTTAAAGTTGGTGCTGGAATGGTTAACGACATCTAGCTCTGCAAAGCAGAGGCATCCAGGGTCCGGAGTACTGACAGGCTTAACGGGGAGCTCTCATCTTCAAGCGCCAGATTATGTGTGAAATCCGGCACTTTCAGGGAGCTCTACCCCACCCGTCTACTCACTTTCCCCCCTCATACCAGGGGGAAAGTTTTCAAACCGCAAGACAGCTGATAGTCGCTGTTCTTTGCGGTTCTACGGAGCCCTGGGCTGGCGCTTCAAAAAGAAGCGTCTGGCGATGTCGCTGTCCCACTGGAAGATCTCGCTGTCCCACTGGAAGATCTACATCTTTAAATCTTAATTACATTTTTTTTAATTGTTTTCTCCCATCTGTTCTCTAACTACTTTATCTCTATACCCTTATTCATATTTGGAAGTTTAGAAGTTTATTAGATTTCTATACCGCCCTTCTCCCGAAGGACTCAGGGCGGTGTACAGCCATATTAAAAACACATAGATTTATAAAATTTAAAACCAATTAAAATCGAATATATAAAATTTGGCCCGCGAATTAAAAATACACATTTAAAATTCGTATTAGGCCAGTCTGGCTTGCTGGAACAAAAAGGTCTTAAGGACGCGGCGAAAAGTACGCAGGTCGGGGCTAAGACGAAGGTCTAGAGGCAGCTCATTCCAGAGGGCTGGTGCCCCCATAGAGAAGGCTCTCCCCCTGGGTGTCACCAGTCGGCATTGTTTGGCCGACGGCACCCTCAGGAGCCCCTCTCTGTGGGAGCGTGTTGGCCGGTGGGAGGTTGTTGATAGCAGAAGGCGGTCTCGTATGTACCCTGGTCCTAAGCCATGGAACGCTTTAAAGGTGGTGACCAACACCTTGAATCGCACCCGGAAGACCACCAGGATCCAGTGCAGCTCGCGCAGGAGGGGTGTTATGTGGGTGCGCCGAGTCGCACCCAAAACCACCTGCGCAGCCGCATTCTGGACCAGTTGGAGCCTCCAAGTGCTCTTCAAGAGGAGCCCCATGTAGAGAGCGTTGCAGTAGTCCAGATGGGATGTGATGAGGGCATGAATGACTGTGCGCAAGGCATCTCGGTCCAGAAAGGGACGCAACTGGTGCATCAGGCGAACCCGATAAAAAGCTCCCCTGACCACGGCCGTCATGTGATCTTCCAAAGACAGCCGTGCATCCAGGCGAACACCCAAGTTGCAAGCCCTCTCTGGGGCGGCCAGGATCTCACCCCCAATAGTCAGCGATGGAACCAGCTGACTATATTGGGACGCCGGAAGCCACAGCCACTCGGTCTTGGAGGGGTTGAGTTTGAGCTTGTTTCTCCCCATCCAGATCTGCACGGCCTCCAGGCACTGGGACATCACGTCAAGGGCATCATTGGGGTGATCCGGGGTGGAGATGTACAGCTGAGTATTGTCAGCGTACTGATGGAATCTCACCCCGAAACCACGGATGATCTCGCCCAGCGGCTTCACATAAATGTTGAACAGAAGGGGCGAGAAGACTGACTCTTGCGGCACCCCACATACAAGGCGCCTCGAGGTCGACCTCTGCCCCCCTGCCAACACAAACTGCATATGGTTGGAGAGGAAGGAGGAGAACCGCCGCAGCACGGTGCCCCCCAGTATCAACCCCTCCAATCGTCGCAGCATGATACCATGGTCGATGGTATTAAAAGCCGCTGAGAGATCTAATGGGACCAGGACAGAGGAGCAACCCCTGTCCCGAGCCCTCCAGAGATCATCAACCAATGCGACCAATGCCATTTCCGTGCTGTGCCCTGGCCTGAAGCCCGACTGGAATGGGTCTAGATAATCGGCTTCATCCAGGTACTGGGGCAATTGTCGCGCCACCACACTCTCAACAACCTTTGCTACGAAGCAAAGGTTGGAGACTGGACGATAGTTCGCTAATACAGCGGGGTCCAGGGAAGGCTTCTTGAGGAGGGGCCTCACCACCACCTCTTTCAAAGAGTGGGGGAAGTAGCCCTCACTCAAAGAAGTGTTAATAATCCCCTGGAGCCAGCCTCGCGCAACCTCCCGGGAGGCCAGCACCAACCAGGAGGGACACGGATCCAATAAACATGGCAGCGCTAAGCCTCCCCAGAATCCTGTCCACGTCCTCGGGAGTCACAGGGTCAAACCCCCCCCCCCAGATAACTTTCTCAAGACCCTCCTCCATCACTCCATCTGGATCTACCCAATCAGAGTCCAGACCTTCCTGAATCTGAGTGACTTTGTCATGCAGGAATTACACAAAATCCTCAGCCCTGCCCTGCAAGGGGTCTTCCCTGGCTCCCAGATGAAGGAGGGAGAGGGTCACCCTAAACAGGGCTGCTGGGCGGTTCTCTGCAGACCCGATAAGAGCGGAAAAATAATTAAATTTTGCCGCTTTTATCGCCACTAGGTAGATCTTAATATGAGACCTCACCTTTCTAATCAATCAAAAAAAATTTCCCATGTCTTGAAATACATCGTCTCCTCTTTATTTTTTATTCTCAATGTTAATCTATTCATTTCTGCACATTCTAACATTTTCTTTATAATTTCTCCTTCCAACGGGATTTTATCTGCTTTCCAGTTTTGTGCAAATACAATTCTAGCCGCTGTTATTATATGAATAATCAAATATGTATCTTCTTTACTATAATTCTCTGGTAAAATTCCCAATAAGAATATCTCTGGTTTTAACTCTATATGTTGCTGCAATATTCCCTCTAACCATGTTTGTAATTTCACCCAATATTGTTTTGCTTCTTTTCATAACCACCATATATGATAGCATGATCCCGGCAACTGGTGATATTTCCAACACTTAGCTGATTTAAACATTTTAGCTAATCTTTCTGGTGGAATATGCCATGTATTATCTTTCTGGTGGAATATGCCATCTATAAAACATCTTATACAAGTTTTCTTTATAGGCTGTTACCATTGTTAATTTATAGTTTCTTTCCCAAAGTTGTTGCCATTTCTCCAATTCTATGGTGTATCCAAAATTCTTTGCCCATGCTATCATTGTTTCTTTGACTTTGTTTCTTCATCCTCTAGTCAAATACGCAATAAATAATTATATAATTTCTTAATCATTTTCTCATCTGTTCCTGTCAATATTTCATCCAGTTCTGATTTTCCCAAGTTAAAGCCATATTGTCTACAATCTGCTTTATATCTTGATTGTATTTGCAGTCTTGTGTATCAATCTATCTCAATCCCTTGACTCCCTAGTTCTTGTTTTTGTTTCAGTTCTCCCCGATCTGTCAAAATGTCTTTATATCTAACAATATTCCCCATGTTCACAATATTTGGGTATGTCACCGCTTCTATTGTAGAAAGCCACATTGGAATATTCAAATAATGTTTTTCTTTCACTCTCTCCCACACTGATAGCAAACCATTTCTTACATAATGTCTTTGAAAATATCCAAAGTTCAAAAAATTATTAGAAGGAAGAATATCTATGATGGAATTAATGGAGGGAATTAAAAGACAGAAAAATGGGAAGACACCAGGACCGGATGGATTACCAGCAGAGGTATATAAAACCCTACAAGATGTACTAAGCCAAGGATCCTCAAACGTTTTGAACAGGGGGCCACTTCAGGGTCCCTCAGACTGTTGGGGGGGCCGGACTGGCTAGGTGGGTGTGGCTGGGGGGCCCCCTGTGACTGGGTGGGTGTGGCTAGGTGGTCATGTGACTGGGTGGGCGTGGCCAATTTAGCAGTCCATTTTGCCAATTTAGCAGTCCATTAAATAATATACACAAATGAAACTTTGATTTGTTTTCCTCCTGGGAGTATTTTATTTGCTTTTGTTTGACTTTTCTTTTTACTAGATCATTTTTAAGTTGTTTACGAGTCTACTGATCCACTTCAGAAAACTCAAGTTTTGCAGCAATTCTTCTCAGCCCCAAGGAGGTTACAATCGACATTCATTCATCTCTCCCTCTCCCTCCCTCTCTCCTAGAAGAGCAAATGGGGGTGAGGAAGACAAACTTTGCTGAATCCCATTCCATTCCATTCACTCTCTCCCTCCCATCTCTCTGTCAGGAAAGAGACGTCTCCTACAAGAGCAAATGGGGGTGCGGAAGAGAAACTTTGCTCCGTTCTGTTCCATTCCATTCCACTCCATTCCATTCCATTCAGTGGTGGGATTCAATTTTTTTAACAACTGGTTCTGTGGGCGTGGCTTAGTTGGGGGTGTGTGGCTTGGTAGTCATGTGACTAGGTGGGTGTGGCTAGCTGATCATGTGACCGGGTGGGCGTGGCTATGTGCATAGGAACTATTCAGAAGGCTGAAAAAAATGATTTCTGATAGGTCTTTGCACTTTTGACCGGTCGTCGCACTTATGACCATCCTCACATTTATGCCTGTTGCAGCATTCTTAACCGTGTCACTCATTTCACAACTACTTCTCTTCACCACGGTGACAAGATAGGGTGCAAAACGTAAAATGTGAGGACAGTCGTAAGTGCAAGGACTGGTCAAAAGTGCAAGGACCGGTCAAAAGTAACTTTTTCAGCCCTCTGAGTAGTCCATATGCACATAAGGACTACCCAAAGGGCTGAAAAAAGTGATTTCTGATAGGTCCTCGCACTTTCGACCGGTCATCATTTATGCCAATTGCAGCACTTAATTAAATTAATTAAATAAAAATGACCTACTGGTGCGGTTGGAGGCAGTCCGAGGTGGGTGTTCAGGCCGGCTGCAGGGCAAGGTGATACAACTGGGGTAGGTAGGCTGCTGCTGCCCAGGTGGGAGGTGGGCGCAGACCTACAGGGCTGGCTGCAGGGTGAAGCGATCAGATGGGGTAGGTCAGGGGTCTGCAACTTTAAACACTCAACCTTAAACACATGTAAACACTTAAATACAACCTTAAACCTGGGTGGGCATTGCCAGCTCCATATCACTTACTCCCACCCAGGTTTTGTGGCTCCCATTATTTTCTTTCAAACAGGTATCGCTGTGTGTCTCTTTCATCTTTCTTTTTTTCTCCCCCCCCCCCCTTTCTCTCCTTCATCTCTCTTTCTCTCCATCTCTCTTTCTCCTCTCCCGCCTGGGCGGTGGCAGCGGCAGCACACCTACTGCACCATTGGGTCACGATGGGTGGGCGTGGCCAATTTTTTTTTTTTTTTACTTTTAAAAGCATTTTTTCTACAACCTTAAGAGGTTGCAGAAAAGAAAATGCTTTTAAAAGCCTCTGACGATCAGGCAACTCAGCTGGGATCGCCAGAAGCTTTTAAAGGCATTTTTTTTCATACAACCTCTTCGGCTGAAAAGCCAGCCATGTGAGGAGTGGGTGGGAGTGGTGGGGCGGGGGGCGGGGCTGAATCCCATCACTGCGCGGGCCGGATACGGGCCGTAGTTTGAGGACCCCTGTACTAAGCAATATGATGCTGCAAGTATTCCATGAACTATTACTTAAAGCTAAAATTCCGGACTCATGGATGGAGGCATATATAGCTTTAATAACAACAGAAGAGGCAGATCTGCAACAGCTAAAGAATTATGGACCGATATCTTTATTAAATGCGGATTATAAGATTTTTGCGTCAATCATGGCTGAAAGATTAAAAGAATTATTAAATGAGTTTATACATTTGGACCAAAATGGCTTCTTACCAAAAAGACAAATTAGAGATAATATGTGAACTATATTAAATACATTAGAATATTATGAATTACGCTCAGAGAAACAAATAGCGTTGTTATTTTTAGATGCACAAAAGGCGTTGACAGTTGAAAATGATGGATTTTGGAGACAGATTTATAAATATGATCCAAACTATATATAGAGAACAAGCGGCAAAGGTGATGGTAAATGGTGAAATGACAGAGAAAATAGATATTAGAAAAGGAACAAAACAAAGATGCCCTTTATCTCTATTATTATTTATATTGACATTAGAGATTTTAAATAGAAAAGTGAGACAGGAAAAAGAAATAAAAGGAATGAGAATAAAAAAAGAAGAATATAAACTACAAGCATTTGCGGATGATTTGGTGTTTATCATGGAAGACCCAATAGAGACAGCGCCAAAACTATTAGAGCAAATAGAAGAATATGGGAAAGCAGCAGGTCTGAAAATTAATAAAGATAAGACAAAAATACTAGTTAAAAATATGAGAGAAAAGCAAAAGAAGGAGATGATGGAGAAACTGGACAACCAAATTGTGAAGAAAGTGAAATATTTGGGCATCTATCTGACATCAAGATGTGCAATGCTCAAGGAAGACAATTATCATAAACTGAAAAAACAAATTGAAACATCTGGAGAAATGGAGAAACTTGCAATTATCACTAATGGGAAGAATAGCATTAAAAATGAATATATTACCAAAAATATTACTTTTATTTCAAACTATACCAATAAAACTGGAGAAAAAATATTTTGAAGAGTTGAAGAAAACGTGGAAATACATGTGGCAAGTATTCTTCCATTTTTTAAATTTATCCATTCTTCGAGCCGTGATATTACAGCAGCCTGATGATAAAGTTCCCAGTCTGGAAGGCCAAAGCCACCCTTATTTTTAGAATCTTGTAAGAATTTTAATTTAATTCTGGGCTTTTTTCCCAACTACAGGAGCTTACATATGAATAAAATTTTATTCAATTTTTCAAAAAAGTTTTCCCCCAATTTTATAGGTACTGTTTGAAATAAATATAAATATAAAATTTTTGATAGAATATTCATTTTTATAGTAGCAATTCTTCCAATCAATGATATTTGTAATTTCACCCAACTCTCTAAATCTTTTTGAATTTGCAGCAGTAGTTTCAAATAATTATCTTCCTTTATTGAAGATATTATTGCCGTTATCCAAATACTTTACTTTTTTTACAATTTGAATTCCTAATTTCTCCTCTAATTTCTTATTTTGGCCTTTCGTAGGATTTTTAGTATCTTTGTTTTATTTTTGTTTATTTTTAAGCCTGCGACTATGCCAAATTTCTCTATTTCCTGTAGTAGCACTTCTCCCGTTTCCAAAGGGTCCTCTATTATGAACACCATATCGTCTGCAAAGGCCTGTGTTTTATATTCCTCTTTTTTAATTTTTAACCTTTTATTTCCTTATTTCTCCTTATCTGAGTCAATAAAACCTAATGAAAGAATGAACAAGAGCGAAGATAATGGACATCCTTGCCTAATCCCTTTCTTTATATTGACTTTTTCCGTTAGGTCTCCATTTTATTTATTTATTTATTTATGTATTTATGTATTTATTTATGGAACTTGTATGCCGCCCTATCTCCAATGGACTCAGGGCGGCTCACAACAATTAAAACAAACAAACCATTAAAACAAAAATCCAGGTTAAAATTAACAAAAATTCAATAAAACCCAATTAAAATTCTATTAAAACCCCCATCAGTCCAGAGTGGCCAGGTGAAATAGCCACGTTTTCAGGCCGCAACGGAAAGAACGAAAGTCGGACCACCCAGAACTCCAGAGGGAGTTGATTCCAAAGGGTGAGTGTGCCCACAGAGAAAGCTCTCTCCCTGGGGGTAGAGAGCCGACACTGTCTGGCCGACGGCACCCTAAGTAAGCCCTCCCTGTGGGAACGCATATCCCGGGCCTAAGCCATTTAGGGCTTTATAGGTAATCACCAACACATTGAATCTCACCCAGAGGGCAACCGGCAACCAATGCAAGTTATGCAGGAGAGGTGTAACGTGGGAGTGTTCAGACACTCCCATCACTACCCGCATGACTGCATTCTGCACCAGCTGAAGCCTCCTAGTGGTCTTCAAGGGCAGCCCCATGTAGAGAGCATTGCAGTAGTCAATACGGGAGGTGACAAGCAATGAGTGACTGTGCGTACGGCATCACGGTCCAAGTAGGGGCACAACTGGCGCACCAGGCGAACCTGGGCAAATGCCCCCCTGGTCATGGTCATTATATGATCTTCCAGATTTAACTGTGAATCCAGGAGGACATCCAGGTTGTGCGCCCTATCTACAGGGGGCAACACCTCACCCCCATAACCAAAGATGCAATATCTTGTTCGAGCCAAGATGCCAGTATCTACAGCCACTCAGTCTTGACAGGGTTAAGCCGAAGCCTGTTTCTCCCCATCCAGGTCCGTACCACTTCCAGGCATCGGGACATCACATTGAGGGCATCACTGGGCTGCTTTGAAGTGGATATAAAAAGCTGGGTATCATCAGGATACTGATGATTCCTCACCCCAAAACCACGGATGATCTCCCCCAGCGGCTTCATATAGATGTTGAACAGAAGAGGAGAGAGGACCGACCCCTGGGGCACCCCACAAGTGAGGGGCCTCAGGGCCAACCTCTGCCCCCCCAACAACACTGCCTGCGAATGTCCCGAGAGGTAGGAGAAGAACCACCATAGAACAGTGCCCCCCACCCCCAACCCCTTGAGGGGTCACAGCAAGATACCATGGTCAATGGTATTGAAGGCCGCTGAGATATCCGATAGGACCAAGACAGAGGACTATCCTTTGTCCTGGGCTCTCCAGAGATCATCCACCAACGCGACCAATGCTGTCTCCGTGCTGTATCCGGGCCTGAAACCTGACTGGTATGGATCTAGGTATTCTGCTACCTCCAGGATCAATGGGAGCTGCTGTGCAACCACACTCTCAACAACCTTCGCAACAAAGCGAAGGTTGGAGACAGGACAAAAGTTGTTCAAAATGGCTGAATCCAGGGCAGGTTTCTTGAGGAGGGGCCTCACCACCACCTCCTTCAGGGCGGTGGGGAAGCTACCGTCACCCAAGGATGCAGTAATCACTGCCTGGACCCAGTCACTTATAACCTCCTGGGTTTCGTAAACAAGCCAGGAGGGACACGGGTCCAACAAACATGTAACACTCAGCCTTCCCATGATCCTGTCCACTTCCTCAGGGTTGACAGGATCAAATTCTTCCCAAATGACAAGACCTGTCATCTCCACCTGGTCTGACCCTGCCCAGTCAGAGTCCAGACCGTCCCAAATCTGAGCAATCTTGTCCAGCAGATGCTGACTATACTCCTCGGCCTGCCCCCGCAAAAGGTCATCCCCTGCTCTCCGATTCAGAAGGGAGCGTAGCACCCTAAACAGGGCAGCCGGGCAGTTATCTGCGGACACGATGAGGGCAGAGAAGTAGGAATGTTTCGCCGCCTCCAACTCCACTAGATAAGACCGTGTGAAAGATCTTAACTGTGCACAGTCAGATTTGGAATGACTGGACCTCCAACAGCTCTCTAGGCCTCTCCTCCACCGCTTCATCTCCCGGAGCTCCTCGGTAAACCAAGGGGCCAACCGGGATCTGCACTGGGTCAGAGGCTGCAAAGGCACGACACGGTCAAGAGCTCCGGAAGCCGCCCTTTCCCAGGCATCCACCAGAGCCTTGATCGGGGCGTGGGAAAGAGAGACGGGTATCAGCCCAAGCTCCATCTGGAACCTCTCAGGGTCCATCAGGCGCCTGGGGCGGAACCAGGTGGTCAGTCCCGCATCCCAGTGGCAGGTGGTGACATAGTGGAAACCCAGCCGGAGGAGATAATGATCGGTCCATTTACCATAATTCTTGCAATTTGGTTTGAATAAATTACCTTAATCATTTCTATAAATCACCAAATTTCATCCCAATTAATTGAATAGTTAAAAATTGCCAATTCAAGTTGTCGAACACCTTCTGTGCATCCACCAATATTAATACCAATTGTGTTTCAGGGTGGGCCTCATAATACTCTAATATATTCATTATAATTCTTGTATTGTTTTTAACTTGTCGTTTGGGTAAAAACCCATTTTGATCCAAATGAATAATTTTGTTTAGTATTATTTTTAGTCTTTCTGCCATTATTGTTGCCAAAATTTTGTACTCGGCATTTAACAGTGAGATTGGCCTATAATTTTGGATGTGTTGATTGTATTTTCTTTTGGGATTAATGCTATGTATGCCTCCATCCACGAGTTTGGCATTTTAGCTCTCTCCAATACCTCATTATATATTTCCAACATAATTTCTTCTAAAGATTCTTGAAATGTTTTATATAATTCCGCCGGAATTCCATCTGGCCCTGGGGTTTCATTATTTTTTTGCTTTTTGATTGCCTCTTTCAACTCTATTAAGGTAATTTTGTTGTTCAAAATTTCCCTATCTTCCTCTAATACATCTGGCAAATTTCTCTCCCATAAATATTTTATAATGTTTTCTTCTGAAATATTTTCTTGGCAATATAGTGTTTGAAAGTACTTTTGAATGATTTTTTTCCTCATCAATCTTTTTTTTTATAAATATTATAAACTAAAAACAAAAGATAAAAAGGACAGTAACAAAACAAAATTACATACATACATTTGAGGTTGATTCAACCCCAATATATATAGAGTTCCTAAGAACATTACATATCATCATACTATAGCTTCAATTAAATTTATCATATTTCATCTTGCACTTATTTGTTTTCTTGTATCCAATATCATCTTACTGTATATATATTTAACTTACCATACATAATTAAGATTGGATTGATTATTTGTTTATCTTGTTGAACCATCCAATTAAGATATTTACTTGTGAAGACTAGGGTAAAGATATACGTTGTATAGAGTGGAGCAACCTTTTCTGTCCAACAAAGATGGCTACAACCACAATTACTACCAAGAGGAAGACTCTCACAGTACCATCAATATCATCTCAGTTATGACCTCCCCAAAGGCACACAAATCATTGGAAGATATGGCATCAATGGCATCAGTAGGGAAAGCTTCAAGTACAACTGGAATACCCTCAAATCTCCATGACATTCTCAAAACACTACAAGATACAATGACAACAATGGTAAAAAACCAAGAATCAACGACTAAAGAAATAGATGAATTGAAATCAGATGTAACAGTGGTGAGGGACGAATTAAGGCAAATGAATGTCAAAATGGAAGAGATGAACTGGACAATGGTGTCACATGGGGAGTGGATTGTGGAAATGGAAACTAGAGGGGAAAGTGAAGGGGTTGCGACTGGAAACAAGACAATCTAGAGTAAATAGGAAGTTGGAAGACGAATTAATATGTATGGAAATGGACAGGGCAGCCTTCTATATACGGTTTCAGAATATCTCAGAGGACAAAGATGAGAACTTGGACCAATTTATGACGGATATGGTGGCAGAGATTACAGGGAGAGACAGAAAAGAAGTATATTGATATATAGATGAAACCTTTTGAGTATATACCAGTTATGCTAGACGTCATAATTTACCAAGAGAAGTCCATGTACGATGCACCAAGAAGACTTTATGTGATGAAGTTCTACAAAAAGCAAGAGATCAAAAAATAACGTGTAAAGGATGAGAAATAATTATATTATGTCAATTACCAAAACGGGTAAGAGAAATAAGGAAAAATTATGAATTTCTTACGAGGAGGCTCCAGAAGACTGGAATTCGTTATAAATGGCTATTACCGGATGGGCTGATTATAAGCTGACAAGATAAGCGGATACGTATAGAAGATCTAAGAGATGCGCAGGAATTTTTTGATGTGCACTTTAAAGCTGATAAGCAAGAGAGCGGGGAAGAGGTAGAAAATGAAAGTCAAGAAGAGATGCTTGAAATGGAAGCGATAAAGGAGTAGAAAGATTTAAGAGAACAAGAAGAAGACCAATTTACTGGGGGCTCGGGATCCCAGATGGTGACAAGACAGAAAGAAACAGATCGAAAGAACCAAATAAACAAACTGGCAGGAGACGGACTTGTTAATATTGATTAATATTAATGGATTAAACCTGCCGAACAAAAGGAAGAAAATACAAATGAAGTTACAGTGGGGGAGATATCAAATAATAAGCTTGCAGGAAGTACATATCAAAAAAGGTTACCAGAATTTACTCTTATGTCCCAAATTAGGTGATTTATTTGTATCCTTGGCTGACCAAAAAAAAAAGAGGAGTTGCGATATATATAAGAAATATTTGGAACCCAAAAAAATCTTTGCTGAAGAAGAGGGAAGATTCTTGCTGGTGGAAATCAAAATATGCCAAAGGAAGGTTTTACTAGGAAATATATATGCCCCTAACTGTAACCAGAAAAATTTTTATAACATGATTTATAACAAACTAGATGAATTGGAGTATGAACATGTTTGCTTAACCGGCGACTTCAATGTGGTTGTGGATGCCACCAAAGATTATGCCAGGGGGGTAGATATGGGAAATAGGAAAGGGGTAAGGAAGACACTGCCATTGATATGTGACCAAATTTGGGATGAATTAGGACTGGAAGATGTTTGGAGAGTTGCACATCCAAGAGAGGCCCAATTCACGTATTTCTCCCCTAGACATAAGACATGGTCCAGGATAGACATGATTTGGGCTACTCCAGAAATATTAAGATTGACTGTAGAAGTAGAAATTGGACCAAACGAATGGGCGGACCACAATCCGGTGACAGTAAGTTGGAACGATAGAAAGTGTAGGGGAAGATGGACAATCAGGACAGATCTGGTAAGGGAGGAGGACTTTGTCACAGGATTGAAAAAAGAATTAAAGCTTTTTTACGAGGAAAATGGAGAGGATAGTTTGCTACAAAATACCTGGGATACTATGAAAGCGGTTATAAGAGGATATTCGACAAAAACTTCGGCGCATAAATGGAAATTGGAGAGAGAGAAGAGAGAAGAAATTTTAGAAGAATTGGAAAAGGAAGAGAGGGCATTACAAATAGACCCGAGAAATGAGAAGATAAAAGAGAGAAAAGAGCTTCTTAAACAAATTATCATTACTGGATCAAGAGGAATTGGCGAACAAACTTAAGCGGGGGAAGCAACATTTCTTTGAACATGCTAATAAAGCAGGTAAATGTTTTTCATATAGGTTAAGAAAAAAAACAAGCAAAGAGAATTGATGCTGTACAAGATGGTGAGGGAAATCTTGTGGGGAATGTGGAAGGGAAAAAGAGGGTGATTACAAAATTCTTTGAGAAATTATATCAAAAAGAGGGAACACAAGAGGTGCAAGTAAGGGCATATATTGAAAATCTGAAATTAGCTAAAGTCCCACAAAACATGAAGGATATTCTTAATTCAGAGATCAGGGAAGGAGAAATTGAAACTGTTATTAAGAAGCAGAAATGTGGTAAATCACTGGGACCGGATGGATTGCCAGTTGAATTATATGAAGAGATATATGATATACTATTGCCAAACATAAAAGACCTATTTAATGAAGTACTAACTAAAGATATAGTTCCCAGGTCATGGATGGAAGCTTACATCACATTGCTACCCAAATCTGATTCTGATCGAACACAGATTAAAAACTATAGACCCATCTCCCTGTTAAATTCGGATTATAAAATATTTGCATCTATATTAGCGGAAAGATTAAAGGTTTTTTGTTTTTTTTATTGAAAAAGTTTTAACAATACAAATTTTTCCCCCTTTCCCCCCCCCTCCCTAGCCACAGATTGTAGAATACATGTAAAAAGAATATATAAATCCTTCCCATCCCCACCCTAACCCTCCCCCTCCTCCCTCTTCCCTCCCCCCCTTGACTTCCATTATATGCAATATTAATATTCCCAAACAATATATATGTTATTCAAACTTCCATATCTTTTTTCTATATTTACTAAGATACTAACATAGTCATCTCAGCTAAAAGCGATATAATATTTTCTAGTCTGATACTTATTCTGTACATACTCAATCCATAATTTCCATTCCTGTATATACTTCTCATGCGTCTGATCTTTTAAAAAAGCTGAAACCTTTGCCATTTCTGCAAATCCAGCCATCTTCTGGGTCCATTGATCAACCGTCGGTAAAACATCACTCTTCCAATGTTGGGCAATCAACAACCTAGCTGCTGTCACCATATACAAAATCAATTATATCTATATTAGCGGAAAGATTAAAGGTTTTTTTAAATGAATACATCCACCAAGATCAAAACGGCTTTTTGCCATATAGACATCTACGAGATAACGTTAGAACCATTATGGATATATTGGAATATTATGAAACACATACAGATAAAAGAAATGGTTCTAATGTTTCTCGACGCACAAAAGGTGTTTGATAGGGTTAATCGGGATTTTATTTTATCACAAATTGAAGAGATGGATTTTGGATTTAGTTTTACATAAGCTATTCGGGCACTTTATATGGTGCAATATGCAAAAGTGTTAATTAAAGGTGAAACAACAGAGGAGATACAAATAAGTAGGGGAACTAGGCAAGGTTGCCCGCTATCCCCACGTGGGTGGTTATGGGAGCAACGTGGCGCTCCCATGTGACCCCCCTCCTGCGCGAGCTGCACTGGCTCCCGGTGGTCTTCCGGGTGCGCTTCAAGGTTTTGGTTACCACCTTTAGAGCACTCCATGGCTTAGGACATGGCTTATTTACGAGACCGCCTTCTGCCACCAGTAGCCTCTCACAGACCAGTACGCTCCCATAGAGAGGGGCTTCTCAGGGTGCTGTCGGCCAAACAGTGTTGACTGGCAGACCCCAGGGGAAGAGCCTTCTCTGTGGGAGCACCTACCCCTGGAGATACGGAGGATCCCGGATCTGCGCGCTTTCCGCCGTGCCCTTAAAACATTCCTTTTCCAGCAGGCTGGCCTGCCCTAACCTCTTTTTAAATTATTTTAAATTGGATTTTATAAATTGTGGTGTTTTAAATTGTTTTCGGGCCATGGTATTTAATATATTTTAAATGTTTTTAATGTTTGTACTATATGTATTTTACCTTGGCTGTACACCGCCCTGAGTCCTTCGGGAGTAGGGCGGTATATAAATTTTAATAATAATAATAATAATAATAATAATAATAATAATAATAATAATAATTTATTTTGACTCTGGAACCATTATTAAATCAAATCAGACAAAACAAAGAGATAAAAGGAACTAATGTTAGGAATGAAGAGTTTAAAATACAAGCGTTTGCAGACGATCTCGTCTTTATATTGGAGGAGCCAATGACTTCAGGGCCAAATTTGTTAACAAGTATTGAGGAATTTGGCGCAGTAGCGGGTTTACAAATTAACAGAGACAAAACCAAATTACTTGTTAAAAATCTCAAGGGAACACGGAAATTGGAGATAGAGAATGTGATGGGAATACAAATAGTTAAAAAGATAAAGTACTTGGGCATATGGTTGACCCCAAAATGTTCCTTGATAAAAAAGAATAATTATGAAAAACTAATTTTGCAAATGGAACAGGATCTAGATCGGTGGAGGAAAGTATAGCTATCCCTGCTAGGAAGACTGGCAGTGATAAAGGCACACGTGTTGCCAAAATCTTTTCCAAATGACTCCAGCAAGATTAGAGGAAAGGTTTTTTAGTAAAATGGATCAGATAACTGGCAAATTCATATGGTAAGGGAAAAAGCCACGTATCAAAAGAAAAATGATGCTGGAGCATAAAACAAGGGGAGGTTTGGGGCTCCCCAATTGGGAGTGGTACTATCAAGCTTCTTGCTTGGTTTGGGTAAAAGATGATAACACTGAAGAGGAAGCGTATATTAAAAATTGAAGGATATAATTTACAGCAGGGGTGGCATTATTTCCTCTGGCCAATCAAAACAGGACAGTATAAATATTTCACGAACCATTATGTAAGGGGATGTTTGATTAAGGTATGGGATAAGATCAAGGGAATGAGGTATAGTAAGTTTCCATATTGGTTCGTGACCCTCGAGGCGACTACACACCCACCTCTATATAATTTGAATAAACCTCTGATGTATAAGGAATTGTTGGATGGTGGGGGTAATCTTAGAACCAAAGCAGAGCTGCAACTACAAGGAATCAATTTGGACTGGTGGGCATACGTACAAATTCAAGCAAGGTACCAAAAAGATAAAGCTAGTGGGGGGATTTTTACTTCACCACAAGAGTTGGATAAGGCCCTCCTAGAAGGTGATAAGAAATGTATCACTAAGGTATACAATCTCCTCCTGTCTCTGTCGGTAGCCAACAAAATACTTAAAGACTCAATGATCGCCTGGGGGAAGAACTTTGGATACTCATTAGATTTGGAAAAATGGCAGCAAATATGGAATAGAAATGCAAAAGTGATGATTTAATTTAATTTATTTAGTTTAATATCGAACTTATATACCGCCCTTCTCCCTGGGGAATTAAAAATATATATAAATTTGGCCCATACTTTAAAAAATGACAAACCAATTAAAAACATTTAAAAATCTTTTTAAGCCAGCCCGGCTTGCTGGAAAAGGAAGGTTTTGAGGGCACGGTGGAAGATCTTGGATTCTCCTTATCTCTGGGGGCAGCTGATTCCAGAGGGTAGGTGCCCCCACAGAGAAGGCTCTCCCCCTGGGGGTCACCAGCCTACATTGTTTGGCTGATGGCACCCCGAGGAGGCCCTCTCTGTGGGAGCGCATGGGTCGATGGGAGGTCATCAGTAGCAGCAGGCGGTCTCGAAGATAACTAGGCCCTATGTCATGGAGCGCTTTAAAGGTGATAACCAAAACTTTGAAGCGCACCCGGAAGACCACTGGGAGCCAGTGCAGCTCGCGCAGGAGCGGTGTTATGTGGGAGCACCATGCTGCTCCCGTCACTACCCACGCGGCTGCATTCTGGACCAGTTGGAGCCTCCGGGTGCTCTTCAAGGGGAGCCCCATGTAGAGAGCATTACAGTAGTCTAGGCAAGAAGTGACAAGGGCGTGAGTGACTGTGCACAGGGAATCCCGATCAAGAAAGGGCCGCAACTGGTGAATCAGGCAAACCTGACAAAAGGTCCCCCTGGTTACAGCCGTCAGTTGTTCCTCCAAGGACAGCTGCATATCCAGGAGGACTCCCAGATTGCGGGCCCTCTCCGCAGGGGCCAAAAACTTGCCCCCAATAGTCAGTGATGGAGTCAACTGACTATATCAGGATGCCAGGAAACCACAGCCACTCAGTCTTGGAAGGGTTGAGCTTGAGCCTGTTCCTCCCCATCCAGATCCACACAGCCTCCAGGCACTGGGACATCACTTCAAGGGCATCGTTGAGGTGGCCTGGGGTGGAGATGTACAGCTGGGTGTCATCAGTGTACTGGTGGTATCTCACCCCAAAGCCACAGATGATCTCACCCAGCGGCTTCACATAAATGTTGAACAAAAGGGGCAAGAGGACCGACCCCTGCGGCACTCCACAAATGAGAGGCCTTGATTCCTCCAACCGGTGCAGCATGATACCATGGTCGATGATATCAAAAGGCACTGAGAGATCTAACAGGACTAGAACAGAGGAACAGCCCCTGTCCCGAGCCCTCCAGAGATCATCTACCAACGCGACCAATGCCGTTTCCGTGCTGTGCCCAGACCTGAAACCTGACTGGAACGGATCTAGATAAGATGTTTCCTCCAGGAATTGTGGAAACTGTCACGCGACCACACTCTCAACAACCTTCGCCATAAAGCGAAGGTTGGAGACAGGACGATGGCTAATACTGTCGGGTCCATTTATACCCGGTGGCAGTGTCTTTCAAAGAAAATATATTTAAAATCTTATATAGATGGCATATACCATCTGCAAGAATCGCAAAGATGTTTCTAGGAACTCCAGTAGAATGTTGGAAATGTGGGTCAGCCAGGGGTACATTTTACCACCAATGGTGGACGTGTGCACAAGCTCAAACCTACTGGAGCAAGATAAAGGATTGGCTTATGGAGATTACAGGAGTTAGCTTTCAAAGGAGACCAGAGGTCTACCTATTAGGTATAAATCCGGGGGGCGTAAGGAAAATAGACTGGTACCTTTTTATTCATATTACCACTGCAGCTAGAATTGCATACATGCAATTTTGGAAGAGAAAGAAGTATCATCGGACCAGATGATTATTAACAAAATTTTGTGGTGTGCAGAATGTGATAGACTAATTTATATTCTTAAAGATGAATCAATATTTAATCAAAGCTGGGATAAATGGTATAAATGGATAGAAGTAAAAATGATATAAGGTAGATGTTAGGAAAGCATATAGCACAGACTCATCAATCTTATAATGCAAATTTCCGTATTCATCTTGTAAATATTGTATCAATTTTTTAGCTTTTTCTTTTTTCAATTTGTGGGCTAACCATCTTCCTGGTTTATTTGCTGTTTCAAAGTAATTTTGTTTTGCCAATTTTAGATTACGTATCATTGCCTCCTGTTGTAATATATTGATTTTATGCTTCATTAAATCTCTTTCCTCTATAATTTTCTCATTCTGGGGTTCTTTCTGTAGGGCTAATTCTAGTTTTTTGAGATTCTCCAATATATTTTTTTTAATTGAAAAGTTTTACAAAACAAAAATTTCCCCCCTGCTCCCCCCTCCCCCTTCCCCCAACCCCCCCATCACCCCCTCCCCCTCCCCCCAGACTTCCCAGAGCAAAATACAGGGTATTCCAATTAACAATCATAAACTAACTTAAACTAACTTTCCTTAAACTAACAAATCCCCCCCTAGAGCATTAACTCCGCTATAAGTAACATACTACATCTAAAATTAACATTCATTCATAAGCTATCTGATATTTTCTTGTCTGATACTTGTTCTGAATATAGTCAATCCATCTTCTCCATTCCGATATATATCTCTCTTGCGTGTAGTCCTTCAGGTACGCTGAAATTTTGGCCATTTCCGCCAAGTTCGTTACTTTCAGTGTCCAATCTTCAATAGTAGGCAAAGAGTCCTTCTTCCAATGTTGCGCAACCAACAGCCAGGCTGCTGATATTAGATTTAAAATCAATTTAGTCTCTGATGATGTACAATCCATTACTATACCCAGTAAAAACAATTGTGGAGTAAATTTCAACCTTTTTTTTCAGCATATTCTGCATCATCCACCAAATTTTTATCCAAAATGCTTTGATTTTCTTACAAGTCCACCATATATGATAATAAGTTGCATCATCACAATCACATCTCCAACATTTGGCTTGCAGATTTGGATACCTACATGATAACTTCTTAGGGTCTAAATGCCATCTATAAAACATTTTATAAAAATTTTCTCTTAAGTTCTGTGCTTGCGTAAATTTAACATTTCTAATCCAAATCTTTTCCCAAGTTTCTATCATCACTGATTCCTGAAAGTTTTGTGCCCATTTTATCATGCAATCCTTAACCAATTCCGTTTCCGAATCTATTTCCAATAATGCATTATACAACCTTTTAATGTGCATTTGACCTTGATCTCTAATCTGTTTTACCAAATTTTCCTCATTTTGCATAACACCAATTTTTTGCTCTTCTCTCCATCTGGCTTGAAGCTGACTATACTGAAACCAAGTACAAATTATTCCTTCTTCCTTCAATACATTTAAAGATTTCAATTGCAGTTTGCCCCTTTCCATAAAAAGGAGCTCTTTGTAAGTAATCACCTCCTGCTTTTGATCTATACTTATATTTTCTATTGCATGTCTAGGATTTGCCCATATAGGTATTTTATAATTTAACTTATATTGGTACTTTTTCCACACCCTCAACAAAGCCTTTCTAAGTATGTGACCTTTAAACACCTTGTCCACTTTTTTTTCATACAACAAATAAGCATGCCATCCATATAACAAATCATAACCGTCTATATTTAAAATTCTCTCTTCAGTTAAATTAAACCAATCACTAATTTGTGATAAAACAACTGCTTCGTAAAACAATTACAAATTAGGCATTTTAAGACCTCCTCTCTCACGTACATCCTGTATAATTTTCAGTTTTATTCTTGGTTTTTTACCATTCCAGATAAAAGTATTAATCCCTTTTTGCCACTCCATCAAATTTCCATCTTTCTTGAGCACTGGTATAATTTGAAACAAAAATAAAAACCTAGGTAACACATTCATTTTTATTGCTGCAATCCTTCCCAATAATGATAATTGTAACTTTTTCCAGGTTTCCATTTCTTTCTGCACCTTTTGCCAAAGAACTTCATAATTGTTTTTAAAAAGTTTCGTATTTGAGGTTGCAATGTATACTCCTAAGTATTTAACCTTTTTAACTATTTCAAACCCCGTTGTTCTTCCTAAAACTTCTCGTTGAGATGTAGACATATTTTTAGTTATCACCTTTGTCTTGTGTTGATTTACTTTGAATCCAGATACCTTACCATATTGTCCTAGTATGTCCAGCATATATGGAGCCGATTCTATAGGTTGGGCTATAATAACAACCAAGTCATCTGGAAATGCTCTTAGTCTATAGTCTTGCTGTCTAATTACAATTCCCTTTATTTTATTCGAATCTCGTATCTTGTTCAGCAGAACTTCTAAAGTTAAAATAAACAACAATGGAGACAAAGGACAACCCTGCCTCGTTCCCTTCTCAATTTTAAAAGCAACTGTTAAGCCTCCATTAACTATTATTTGTGCCGTTTGTTCCTGGTATATTGCTCTAATTGATTGTATAAAGTATTCTCCAAAATGCATTTTTTCTATTATCTTAAACAAAAAATGCCAATTCAGTGGATCAAATGCCTTCTCTGCATCCAAGAATACAAACGCTGCAGGGACTTGGTTGTTCTTTTTCAAATACTCCAGTAGATTTACAACTTGTCTAACATTATATTTCATTTGTCTCCCTTTTATAAACCCTGATTGATCATTATGAACTGTTTGTTGCATAACTGGCATTAATTTATTCGCTAATATCTTTGCAAAAATTTTATAATCAGTATTCAGTATTGATATTGGCCTAAAATTTTCAGGTTTAATACAATTTTGATCTTCCTTTGGTATCAATGAAATAAAAGCTGTTCTCCAGGAGGGTGGGACTCCTCCACCTGATTGAATTTTACAAAATAAAACTCTAAGTGGTTCTACTATTTCCAACTGTAAATTCTTGTGATAGACAGCTGTCAATCCATCTGTTCCTGGAGCTTTACCTGTTTTTAGCTGTTTAATTGCTGCAATAATCTCCTCGGAAGTTATTGGCTGGTTCAAACCCTCCCTCTGTTCTAACGTTAATTCAAGAGTATTCTCCCCCTTTAAGTATCTGTCTATATCTGTACCTTGAATTGAATCACTAGCATACAGCCTTGTATAAAATTCTAAAAAAGCTTTTTTAATCATATCCTGTTGATAAACTTCCTTACCTCTAAATTCTATCTTATCAATAACTCGTGATTTTTGTTTTTTCCTCAGCATATAGGCCAACCATCTACCTGGTTTATTAGCATTGCAAAATGTATTATGTTTAGCATATTGTAAACTAGTTGCCACTTGATCAGCCACGAGCATATTGAATTGTTCTCGTAATATGTTTATTGTTTCTTTTACTTACTTGTCTCCTGGATTAGTTATAAGTAATTGTTCTTTCTTTTTTATTTCCTCCTCAATCTCTTTCTGCTTCTTTTGTTGTTTTAATCTATGTTTATTATTCATGTGTATTAAAGTTCCCCTCATATAAGCCTTACTTGCATCCCATACCATTTCCATAGAAGTACCCTTATACATATTAATAGCAAAAAATTCTTTCATTTGTTTTTTAAGCTCATTCACATTTTCTTCATATCTAAATAAATTTTCATTTAATCTCCAAGACCTCCTTTCTCCCCTTTCCTGTTCCAATTCCACCCAAACCGGGCTATGATCAGTTAAGGTTCTTGGATATATCTTCACTTTCTTCACCCTGGAAAGAAAATCATTTGTAATTAGTATAAAATCAATCCTGGAAAAAGATTGATGTCTATCGGAAAAAAAAGTGAAGTCTCTGTCCTCAGCATTTCGTACTCTCCAAATATCTCTCAATTCCATATCTTCCATCATATCAAAGAAAGATTTAGGCAATTTTGCTCGTGTTGAAATCTTTGACAGACTTCTTTTGTCTTTCTGTGTATCTATTACTCCATTCCAGTCACCCATCAATATAAGAGTTTTATAGTCCCATTGTAGTATTTTGGTATGTAAAAATTTATAAAATTTGTCCTGTTGCTGGTTGGGAGCATATATTCCAATTAAAAGCAATTTTCTTTTTTTTTTTATTGAAAAAGTTTTACACGTACAAATTTTCCCCCCTTTTCCCCCCCTCCCTTCCCCGAAATTATGAAAATACATATACAGAAAATATAATTCCCTCCCAGTCCCCCCCAACCCTCCCCCACCACCCCTTTCCCTCCCCTCCCCCTTGACTTCCACTATATGCAATGCTAATAATTCCAAACAATATATATGTTATTCATCCCTACTTTTTCTCTATTTACTAACTCATCAATCAATCCCCCTCAGCTGAAAGCTACATAATATTTTCTAGTCTGATATTTATTCTGTATATAATCAATCCACTTTTTCCATTCCTGTATATAATTCTCATGCGTCTGGTCTTATAAAAAAGCTGAAATCTTCGCCATTTCTGCAAATCCAGCCATCTTCTGAGTCCATTGGTCCACAGTCGGTAGGGCATCATTCTTCCAATACTGAGCAATCAATAACCTGGCTGCTGTCACCATATATAAAATCAGTTTTGTTTCTCCCAGTGTGAAATCCTTAACTATACCTAGTAAAAATAATTGCGGAGAAAATTGTATTTTTTTCTTCAAAACATTTTGCATAACCCACCAAATTTTTATCCAAAAAGCCTTCACTTTCTTACAAGTCCACCAAATATGATAATATGTAGCATCTAAACACTCACATCTCCAGCATTTTGGTTGAACGTTAGGATACATGCAAGATGGACTTCCGCTGTTGCCATGAGCCGTCGCTGACGGTCTTTTGAAGACCGCCAGCCCGATCGCCCGTAAAAGAGCCGTTTCGGCAACTGAAACGGCTCGAAAAACTCCGAGATGTGAAGGGCTTGTGAGGAGAGCCGGCGGCTGCAGGTAGAGTCCCCTGTGAGACCCCCAGAAAGTTTTTTTTGCTTCTGGGGAGTTAACAGGGTGGGACTCCCTATCCAACCCGCTGAAGCTCCAGACGACTGGGAAACTCTGCTTAAAAGCAGAGCAAGACAGCGCGGCAGCATTACCAACAACAACGAAAAATAAGGAAGATCTGAAACTTCTTACTAAACAGCAAGTATTGGAAGTTTTTTGGACTATTTTTTAAAGAGTTCTTAAAGTGAAAGTAATCTGGGTCTGAGAAAGGGGGAAAAAAATGGCGCTTGCTTTCAGTGGAGAACAGCTGAAAGCGAAAGTAATCTGATCAGTGTATCCGGCTACATTTTAAAGTAACAAATCCGGCTGGAAGAGGCAGAAAAGTAACCAAAAATAAAATAAAATAAAATAAAAATACTAATTGACTTTTATAGACCTGATTGAATCTGGAGAACTTTTTGGGAAAAGTTGCTAGAGTTTGTGGAAAAGGAAGATCTTTAAGAGGTAAAATGGCAACAAAGCAACCGGGGGGGGGGGGGGTTCCCCCACACATAAACAGAAACAGCCTCAAACAGCGCAGTTGCAATCTCAGACAAAGGAAGAAAGTCAATATGACCTTATTATTAAAGAAATTCAAAGATCAGAGAAGGAGGTTAAAGGAATGATTCAAGAGAAATATGATGCAGTTAAACAAGATATTCAAACAGTGGTTAAAGGCCTGTCTGAGGTAGTGTTGCAGATTGATAAAAAAGTGAGAATCTTGCCTCAGAGATGGAGACCAAATTTAGAGCTTCTGATTCAAGAATGATAGAAATGGAAGAAGTTACACAAAAAATGCAAAATGAGATTACTATGATGCAATTTCGATCAATGGAATATGCTATCAGACTGAGAGGTGTAAAAGAGAACACCAGGGAAGATCTCAGGAAAATTTGCGCAGAGGCTTTGGCAGTTATGTTGAAAGTGGAACCAGACGTGGTTTTGTGCAAGATGGACAAGGCCTACAGAGTTAATTCTCGTGTGGCGGTACAAAGACAACTGCCTAGAGATGTGGTTATATACTTTACAGACAGAAGAATGAGAAATGAAATCTTGCAAAATTCCTTTGTTACAACAGTTCAAGTTGATGGAAGTGAGATTGGAGTTTTTAAAGAATTACCACCCAAAATGTTAAAAGATAGAAAGGATTTTGGATTTTTGGTGGCAGAATTGAAAAGACAGAACATACAATTCAGGTGGGATGCGCCAATAGGTGTAATATTGAGGCTGCGAGGAGTGAGATACCGCCTTAACACTATTGAAAAAGCAGAAGAATTTTATTATAACGTTTTGAAAGTGGGCTCTCCTCCTCCACGCACATCTTCACCAATAGATAAGGAAGTTCAACTACAAGCTGAGATTGATCAAGAAACAGAAGCACAAATAAGGCAGTCGCAAAGGGAGGCAAGAGAGTTAATGGGAGCAGTAGGTGGTGTTGTGGTTGACCCTTTTGCACCATTTGAAGCTTCTCCTTTGGAAGAAATGTCTAAAACCATCACAGAGGAGGCGATGGCTTTTTGAAGTAACAACATCTAAAATGGAAGAGCAACGTATAACCAGAGCAATGTCTAAACAAATGAAGCAACAGCAGCAAGAATATATTAAGCCACAGCGTGAAAAAAGAACCAAAGATAAGCAGCAAGCTGAAGTCATGGGAGGAGCTAAACCGAAGATTGCTACCGTAGGAGAGAATCTTCAACAATTGCTCTCAAAACTTCAGACAGGGTCAAATGGCACTTAAATTTTTGTCCTGGAATGTTAATGGACTGAATTCTCCGCAAAAAAGAAGGAAGATATTTCACTATTTGAGACAATTTCATAATGATGTTATTTGCTTACAGGAGACTCATGTAAAATTGCAAGATCAGAAATACTTGATAAATTCAAAATTGGGAATGCAATTTGTTGCTTCAAATTTGGAAAAGAAGAATGGAGTGCTGATATATATAAACAAGAGATTTGTAGCTAAAACTATAGAAGTAGATAAAGATGGAAGATATATTGCAATTGAAGTTATTACAGATGGTGGACCAATCTTGTTGGTCGGAATATATGCTCCAAATCAACAGCAGGAAAATTTTTACAAGTTGCTTCATTTAAAAATTCTGGATTGGGATTATTCAAATATTATAATAATGGGCGACTGGAATGGAGTAATTCAACCTAGATTGGATAAAAAAACTACGGCCAAAATAGGGAATAAACTACCACAAGCTTTTTTTGAACTGAAAGAGGATTTGGAATTGAAAGATATTTGGAGAATTCGAAATCCAAATGAATTGGACTTTACTTTTTACTCAGACAGGCACAAATCCTTTTCCAGGATAGACTTTTTTCTCTTAACTTCTAACTTACTTTCTAAAGTAAAGAAAATAAAGATATTTCCTAGGACTTTGACTGACCACAGTCCGGTCTGGATGGAAGTCGAGATGGGCAAAAGAGAAAGAAGATCCTGGAGAGTAAATGAGAATCTATTTAGATATGAAAAAAATATAATTGAACTTAAAAAGCATTTAAAGGAGTTTTTAAAATTTAACCTGAATAAAGGTACCCCTATTGAAACAGTTTGGGACGCAGGTAAAGCATATATGCGGGGAGTACTAATTCAAATGAACTCTAAACATAGACAGAATCAGCAGAAGAAAAGACTACAACTGGAATCTGAGATAAAAAAGAAAGAACAACAATTGATACAAAAACCAACAGATGGAAAATTGCAAATGGCTATAAAACTTTTGAAGGATCAATTTCAAATGCTTATAGCAGACCAAATGGCAACTAACTTACAATTTGCAAAGCATAATACCTTTTCCAATGCTAACAAACCGGGCAGGTGGTTGGCGTATACTTTGAGGAAACAAGCATCGACATGAATTATTGATAGTACTGAATATGCTGATAAACAAGTTTATCAACAAGATCTAATTAAAAAAGCCTTTTTGGAATATTATACTAAGTTATATGCTAAAGATGATATACAGAATATTACTATAAATGAATATTTAGAAAACAAGAGAGTTTCAAAAATTTCAACGATTCAAAAGAAAAGTTTGGAACAATTGATAACAGTGGAGGAGATTAGTTTTGCTATAAAACAATTAAAAACAGCTAAAGCTCCAGGGACGGACGGCTTGACTGCAATTTATTATAAAACTTTACAAGAAGAGATGATTGAGCATCTTAAAGATTTATTTCGTAATATACAACTAGGAGGTAAGATACCTTCCTCATGGAAAACAGCTTTTGTTTCATTGATTCCGAAAGAAGAATCAGGTCCTAAGAAACCAGAAAATTACAGACCAATATCTTTATTAAACACAGACTATAAAATCTTTGCAAAAGTAATAGCCAACAGATTGATGCCAGTTATTCAAAAGATAATTCATCATGACCAAGCAGGATTTATTGAAGGCAGATATATGAAGGAGAATGTTAGGCAAGTTATAGACTTAATGGACTATCTAGATAAGAATAAACAGATCTCTGCAGTGCTGGTTTTTTTGGATGCGGAAAAAGCCTTTGATCGAGTGAATTGGAACTTTATAATTAAGACTTTGGGAAAAATGGATTTGGGGGAGCGGTTTATACAAGCGATTGGTGCAATTTATCAAGAACAATATGCACAACTTATTATTAATGGATGTTTAACATCGAATTTCAACATACAAAAAGGCACCAGACAAGGTTGTCCATTATCCCCGCTATTATTTATTCTAACTTTAGAAGTCTTACTTAACGCAATACGGGATTCGAACTCTTTGACTGGAATAGCTATAAGGCAAGAGGACTACAGAACTAAGGCATTTGCAGATGATCTGATTGTTACCCTATCACAACCTATGAATTCAATAATCCAGATGAAAAATATCATAGAAGATTATGGCATGGTATCTGGTTTTAGGCTGAATCAGAAGAAAACTAAAATGATTGTCAAAAATTTGATGGAGAGCAAAAAAAAGGAACTGGAAAGAATGGCAGGTTTTGAGATTGTTTCAAAGGTCAAATATTTAGGAGTACAAATCACAGATTCCAATGCTAAACTGTTTCAAAATAACTATGAGGTTCTGTGGCAAAAGATACAAAAAGATATGCAAAACTGGAAGAAACTGCAGTTATCACTGCTTGGAAGAATATCAGCAGTAAAGATGAATGTTTTACCTAGACTTATTTTTTTATTTCAAATGATACCGGTGCTTAAATCAGACAAACCATTGCTAGAATGGCAAAAAGGACTGAATAAATTCATTTGGAATGATAAAAAACCAAGAGTTAAACTGAAAATAATGCAAGATACTCGTGAGAGAGGTGGTCTTAAACTCCCAAACCTTCGACTATATTATGAAGCAACTGCATTGATACAATTAAGTGATTGGTTTGGGAAAACTAAGACTGATTTGTTGAATATAGAAAGTCATGACCTGGTTTGGGGTTGGCATGCATACCTATTTTATGATAACAAAGTGGACAAAGTGTTCAATAGTCATCTACTCAGAAATGCCTTGTTGAGAGTCTGGAGAAGGCACCGAATTAATTGGGATTATAAGATTCCGTTTTGGCTGGATCTTGCTGATACCATGTGGAATACAAATATTAAGTCACTCGGGGGTTTTTTATATAAAGAGTTACTTTACTTTGAAGAGGGCAGGTGGCGATTGAAGACTTTGGATATGCTGTTGGAAGAAGGGAAATCGTTGACTTGGTTGCAGTACAATCAATGACAGATGAGATGGAAAGAAGATCAACAAACTGGTTTAATGGAATATGAAGTAGAATTGGTTGAACAGATAAAGCGGACAGGTCCAATGCATATTAAGAGAGTTTATAATGTTTTGTTAGAAAGGGATTCAGAAAATGAGCTAGTTAAAGATTGTATGATTAAATGGGCACAAAATTTCTCTCAACCAGTTATGATGGAAACAGGGGAAAAAATATGGGTTCAGAATGTTAAATTTACACAGTCACAAAATTTACAAGAAAATTTTTATAAAATGTTTTATAGATGGCATTTAGACCCCAAGAAATTGTCTTGCATGTACCCTAATGTGCAGCCAAAATGTTGGAGATGTGATTGTTTAGATGCTACATATTATCATATATGGTGGACTTGCAGGAAAGTGAGGGCTTTTTGGATAAAAATTTGGTGGGTTATGCAAAATGTTTTAAAGAAAAAAATACAATTTTCTCCGCAATTTTTTCTATTGGGTATAGCTAAAGACTTTACACTGGGTGAAACTAAATTGATTTTGTATATGGTGACAGCAGCTAGGTTGTTGATTGCCCAACATTGGAAGAGTGATGTTTTACCGACTGTTGACCAATGGACCCAGAAGATGGCTGGATTTGCAGAAATGGCAAAGGTTTCAGCTTTTTTAAAAGACCAGACGCATGAGAAGTATATACAGGAATGGAAATTGTGGATTGAGTATGTACAGAATAAGTATCAGACTAGAAAATATTATATCGCTTTTAGCTGAGATGATTATGTTAGTATGTTAGTAAATATAGAAAAAAGATATGGAAGATTGAATAACATATATATTGTTTGGGAATATTAACATTGCATATAATGGAAGTCAAGGGGGGGAGGGAAGAGGGAGGAGGGGGAGGGTTAGGGTGGGGATGGGATGGAATTATATATTGTTTTTATATGTATCTTATAATGTTGGGTTAGGGGGGGGGAAAGGGGGGGGAAATTTGTATTGGTAAAACTTTTTCAATAAAAAAAAAAGGATACATGCAAGACAATTTCTTGGGATCTAAATGCCATCTATAAAACATTTTATAAAAATTTTCTCACAAATTCTGTGACTGTGTAAATTTAACATTCTGAACCCATATTTTTTCCCAAGTATCCATCATAACTGGTTGAGAAAAATTCTGTGCCCATTTAATCATACAATCTTTAACTAACTCATTTTCTGAATCCCTTTCTAGCAAAACATTATAAACTCTCTTAATATGCATTGGACCTGTCTGCTTTATCTGTTCAACCAATTCCACTTCATATTCCATGAAACCAGTTTGTTGATCTTCTTTCCATCTCATCTGCAATTGATTATACTGCAACCAAGTCAGAGAAATCCCTTCTTCCAACAGCGTTTCCAAAGTCTTCAATCGCCACCTGCCCTCTTCAAAGTAAAGTAGCTCTTTGTATAAACCCCCCCCCCGAGTGACTTAATATTTGTATTCCACATGGTATCAGCAAGATCCAGCCAAAACGGAATCTTATAATCCCAATTGGTTTGGTGCTTCTTCCAAATTCTCATCAGGGCGTTTCTAAGTATATGACTGTTAAACACTTTATCCACTTTGTGATCATAAAATAAGTATGCGTGCCATCCCCAAACAAGGTCATGACTTTCTATATTCAACAAATCAGTCTTTGTTTTTCCAAACCAATCACTTATTTGTGTCAATGCAGCTGCTTCATAATATAATCGAAGGTTTGGAAGTTTAAGACCACCCCTCTCACGAGTATCTTGCATAATTTTCAGTTTCACTCTCGGTTATTTTCATTCCAGACAAATTTATGCACTCCTTTTTGCCATTCTAGCAACGGTTTATCAGATTTGAACACCGGTATCATTTGAAATAAGAAAATAAATCTGGGTAAAACATTTATTTTTACTGCTGATACTCTTCCAAGTAAAGATAACTGCAGTTTCTTCCAAATTTGCATATCTTTTTGTATCTTTTGCCACAGAACCTCATAATTGTTTTGAAACAGTTTTGTATTTGAGTCTGCGACTTGTACTCCTAAATATTTGACCTTTGAGACAATTTTGAAACCTGCCATTCTTTCCAGTTCCTTTTATTTGCTCTCTGTCAAATTTTTAACAATCATTTTAGTTTTTTTCTGATTCAGTCTAAAACCAGATA
>WNWU01000085.1:1497299-1537727 GCA_012654045.1 Ptyas mucosa
TTCCATTGAGTGAAATTGCATCATGGTAATCTCATTTTCAATTTTTTGTGTCATTTCTTCAACCTCTGTAATTCTTAGGTCAGATTCTTTAAATTTGGTCTCCACATCTGAGGCAAGATTATCCACTTTTTTATCAATCTGCAACACTACCTCAGACAGACCTTTAACTACTGTTTGAATATCTTTATTGACTGCATCAAATTTTTATTGAATAATTCCTTTAAGCTCCTGTTCTGATCTCTTAATTTCTTTAATAATAATATCCTGAGAGCCTTCTTCCTTTGTCTGAGTTTGCAGCTGCGCTGTTTGAGGTTGCTTCTGCTTGTGAGTGGGGGAATCCCCCCCTGCTTGCTTTGTTGACATTTTGCCTTTTAAAGATCTTCCTTTTCCAGTACAAATTCTAGCAACTCTTCCCAAAAGTTTCTCCAGATTCAATCATGTCTATAACAATCAGTTACTGTTTCTATTTTTTTTTTAGTTATTTTCTCCCTCTTCCAGCCGGATTTGTTACTTTAAAATGTAGCCGGATACACAAATCAAGTTACTTTCGCTTTCAGCTACTCTCCGCTGAAAGCAAGCGCCATTTTTTCCTCCCTTCTCAGTTCCGAATTGCTTTGCCTTTGAGATTTTAATTCCTCCAAATGTTTCACAAAGCTTTTAATACTTGCTATTTAGCAGGAAGTCCCAATTCTTCTTTATTATTGTTTGGTGCTGGTAATGCTGCTGCGGTATCTTGCTCTGCAATTAGCAGAGTTTCCCAGTCGTCCGGAGCTTCAGCGGCTTGGATAGGGAGTCCCACCCTGTTAACTCCCCAGGAGCGAAAAAAACTTTCTGGGGGTCTCGCAGGGGACTCTACCTGCAGCCACTGGCTCTCCTCTCAAGATCTTCACGCCTTGGAGTTTTTCGAGCCGCTTCTATTACCGAAACAGCTCTTTAACAGGCGGCTGGGCTGGCGGTCTTCAAAAGACCGTCAGCGATGGATCGCGGCAACACCGGAAGTCAGTCAGCAATTTTCCATTCTGAGTTAATAGTTCAATCGCGATATATCTGCCTTGGACATCTGCCTCAATTAAATTAGCTGAAATTCCCTTCTTTACATATATAACCATTCTTTTCTAATGTTGATGCCACAAAATGTGTACCTAATCTTGAATTTATCAAATATTTTTGATCTGATAATCTAATATATGTTTCTTGCAGACAAATAACATCATTCTTAAATTGTTTCAAGTAATGAAATATTTTCTTTCTTTTTTGTGGTGAATTTAAACCATTAACATTCCAGGATAGGAATTTAGTTGCCATTTTTGGCCCCTCGAAGCTTCATGAGCATACGCTGAACATCCTGCTCTTCAGCCTAGCTCCTCCCACTGCTTCTGTTTTTTGGACTTCTTGAGATAAGGCTTGAGATTGCTGCTGTTCTCTAGGTTCCTCTATCTTCTTGGGTAGTTCAGAGGTTGGTGGTGGACTCCCAAATTGCACCAAATCTTCCTCCCTAGCAGCTCCTCCAGCTGCGGCTTCAGCATAGGTTTGAATCTGCTTTCCATCTTTCTCCTGTTGTAACATTTCCTTTTTCTTTCTACACCCCCCCCCCCCATGAGGGTGGGTATCCGGCCTTTAAAACATTAACATAGAAATCTTTTGCCTTCCAAGGTGTGTTTAAACGATATCTTTCTCCACCATAATTCACTATTAGACCAGTTGGGACATCTGTACTGAACTTGTCGATTTCTCAATTCATTTACCAAAAATCCAAAGTCCTTTCTATCTCTTAACATCTTGGGAGGAATCTCTTTCAAGACCACCAATTCTTGTCCATCCACCTGAACCTTGTTCCTGTAGGAAGCTTGTAAAATGTCATTTCTAATCCTTCTGGTTGTAAAGTAAATCACCACATCTCTTGGCAGCTGCCTTTGTCTTGCCACCCAGGTTGAACCTTTTCCAGGTTCAAATTAGCCTCATTGATTTCTTCTACTCTCTCCTCCAGCTGAACAAGGTGTTTTGCCAATCCTGAAACTGCTAGAATAATATCTTCTCTTATTTCATTATGCTTCTCCTCCACAACATCTTTAATTGCTTTTTTTATATATATATATGCCGCCCTTCTCCGGAGACTCAGGGCAGCTTACAATGCGCTAAGCAATAGCCTTCATACTTTTGTATATTTATACAAAGTCAGCTTATTGCCCCCACAAACTGGGTCCTCAATTTACCTACCTTAGAAAGGATGGAAGACTGAGTCAACCTTGAGCCTGGTGAGATTCGAACCTGCAATAATTAGAGGCAGCTGGTGTTAATAACAGGGTGCTTTAGACCACTGTATCACTGCTTTTATATCTGCTGCAAATTCTTTGAGTTTCCCATCTATAATTACTGTTTGATCATTCATAGCTGCAGTTTGATTATTCATGGCTTCTTTTATAAATTCTTTAAGGTCTTTTAGAGAAGCATCCTGGCTCTGTGGTTCCACCGGAAGTTGTACTTTCTGTGTCACTACTGACATTATTGGAGAGCCACCTCCACTTTTAGAAGCTACTGACTTAACTTGTTTAGAAGCCATCTTATATTAGAAAAGTCTTTTACCCTTTAGCAACCACAAAGTCTCTTAAACAGTTTTCAGGCAATTTTCAGTAGTAAGAATAGCTTATGATTTATCAGGCAAAATAGTCCTTCTCCCACCTCTTCCAAACTCTCAGTCCAGCAGCTTAATCACACTCAGAGCATAAGCTCAAAAAACACTTTCGTTTCTGACTTTCACTTTTACGCCCACAACAAAGGCACCATCTTCCAGCCTCCAACTCAAAGAGATACAGTTTGAAACATTGTAAACTCGGAGTTAAGCATTGATACTTGCAAGTTGCTTGTTCTCCTGCTTCCACTCTGTCTGCTCTTGGGATCAGTCAGTCAATCACTTTAACAGCAGAGTTGGTCACGACATCTGGCTCTGTTTAAACAGAGTCGTCCCGGATCCGGAGCTTCAGTGGGCTAAGCAGGGAGCTCTCACCCTCCAAGCACCTGGAATTAATCCAGGGACTTTCGGGGAGCTGATTAGCGCTGTTTGAGCGGCTTTAATGCGATCGCGGGGCTGGTGGTCCGCTAAAACGTCTGCAACGCCTGCGGTGCCAACTGGAAGTCCGAGATTCTCCAATATTGACGCCTGTTGTTCACTTTTCTCTTTATTTCTCCTCGCCACATACCCCATAGATATTCCCCTCATCTATGCTTTGGTGGTGTCCCATAAGTTCTGTGGAGTCGTATGTTCATTTCTATTTTCTGTAAAGAAATAATTTAATTCCCTTTCCATTGTCTGCTTGTAGGATTTTTCTTTTATAATTCTTTGATCTAAGGTCCATCTCCTTTTCTTCTCCCTACCTTTCCATTTTAATATTAAGGGACTGTGATCCGCCCAAGTGTTTGGCATTATACCCATCTCTTCTAATTTATTAATCAATTCTGGGTTCATCCAGGCCATATCTATAAGTGACCATGAGTTATGTGGGTGGGAGAAGGTATATTGTTTTTTCTCTGGATTCAATTGTCTTCATGCATCTCTTAAATTTAGCTTTATCATCTCGAAGAACGTACTGGGTAATTTTCATTTTTTATATTTATTCTTCTTCATGGTCCTATAATCAAGTTTGTTATCTACTACTCCATTAAAATCCCCTATTATACAGAAAATTTTCACTGTCTAATTCCATTAATTTCCTATGTAATTTATTATAATTTTTTTCTTGTTTTGTGTTTGGCGCATAAATTATCACTAGAATGATTGTCTTGTAATTTGTAGTTATTTCCATTATTAAAATTCTTCCATCTTTGTCACTAAATATTTTTCTGGAGTTTAGCCAATCTTTTATATATACAGCGATCCCTCTTTTCTTGTTTTGTGCCAGCGCCACATGTAATTCCCCTAATTTGGGACATTTTATAAGATCACTATGCTTTCTCTAATGTGTACCTCCTGGAGGCATATGATATCCATCTTTTCTTTTTGTAGTCTTGTCAGTATTTGTTTATGTTTAATGGGTGAATTGATGCCGTTTATGTTTAATGACAGCATCTTTATTTCATTTTCCATCTTGTTATTTATCTATAGGTCTTGGTCATCTCCTTGTTCTGTTTGCAGTCTGTGCTCTAGTTCTGGCTCACCTGGTGCTCTGTTTCCTTCTGTTCTCTTATATCTTGTTCTATGATTTTTTCCCTCGAATATCTGATCTTCGCTTTTGCTTTCTCCTTCCTCCCTACTATCCTGTTCGTCCTCCCCACTTATACAGTGGTCGTAAAATTCCTGTGCCTTTTCCAAGGTGTCAATCCGGAATTTCTTCTCCTGCCATGTTATTAGCATCTCCTCTGGGATGAGCCATCAGAACATCACTTTGTATTTTAACAACTGTGTGGAAAGAAAGTGGTAGTTTCGTCTCTGCTCCCTTATTCTTTTCAGGATCTGTTTTAACACTATGATCTCCTTTCTGTTATACGTCAGGGGGTCTTCTCTTGTTTTGCTATATACTTTATCCCTGAGGTTTTTTTTTTCCTCACAAATTTAACATGAACTTCTCTCGGAAGTTTATTTCTCTGTGCATAATACGTATGAATCCTGTATGCTTTGTCAATTTCATTTTCCAGCTCCTGTTTACTTTTTTGTAATGGTTCTTGATCTCTGATTGCTTCACATGATGTCCTAGAACTTTTTTTCATTTGGTCCCTTCTCACAAATCCTTCAATACCTTAACAAGCTTCTCTTGTAAATCCAAGGTAGGAACATTGTCCAGGCCATTCTTTTGTTATTTGTATATTCCTTTCATTATTAAGACCGCAGCATCAGTGGTTCCATTTGTATATCCTGCACGGCATCTTTTTCCATGTCATTCATGTAGCCTGTCATTTTAAAATCCACTTTCAGATCAGCCTCAGTCTTGTCCAATAAAATTTGATCTCCTCCCATAACATGTTTTAAACACAGATTATAAGAACAGACACTTTTAAAATTAATTTCTGGGTCCATTGTTCACAAGTGTCCGTAATAAATATAATGTTAAAGTATTCCATTCCATTCTGCATAAGCAAATAAGCTTTAAACATTCTCTTCCTTTAATTGTCATCTTAAGTTTTTTCTGGTTCCCTCTACGGTCCAATCTTTGAAGTCCTGTACTACCACCATAGGATTTTTTTAAGAATTCAAAACAACGTTTGCCCACCGAAAGGATTCTTATAATGAATTTCAAAATCTTATTTCAAATCCAGTTCATATGGAATTTTCCAAAAATTAATGTTTTAGTCACCCACATTCAAAACCTCTTTGGCTAAGGATTGAAGGAAACTCACCCAGTGTTATCGCTCCAAAGGTTCCTAAAAGTCGAACAGAAGTTAACAAGCAATTTCCAAAAATTATTACAAAAGGAATATATGACCCCAGTGTCCATAGAAGAACCAACTGAGTGAAAATGGCTTCCCCTTGTCTCCCAGGCATTCCTTCTAAACCCACCAGAGAGCACTGTCTTGTGGTCTCCGCATGAGGAGCTGCTGTCTGGAGCACTTGTGGGTGATCTCAAGCCCTCTCCTTGTACAGAGAGGAATTTCACAGAGCAGGTTTACTCGGTGACTCTGCTTTCCTTAATGGTCATTGGCTCTGCTTTTTCCAGAGGTGTCTTTGGTTGACATTTCTTCCCTGGAAGTCCCCCAGGAGTACAAGCCTTGATGGAATAAGCTGAGTGGCTGGGTGACAGCAATGCCGGAAGATGGCCTGGAGCAGAGAGTACCTTGGATGGAAGGAGGGCCCCCTTGCCTTGTGGTTATCCTTGTGTGCTTTTCTGGCTGGCCATTGTGAGAAGAAGATGCTTCACTTGGTTGGGCTCCCCAGCACCTTGGATAGCGCTGTGCCAATTGCTCGGTTGCCAGGAAGGCAGAGATGGGCTCTCCTTGGAGCCCCCTAGTTCTGCTGGCTGAACTCCAAGTGGGGGCTGGGCCTTAGAAAAGCTGCAGGGCAGGTGGAGCTGGACCCATAGTTCTGGGGTCCAGATTCAAGCAGGGAGTGTCCCCGGCTTCGGAGGGCCAGGGAGAGCATGAGGTGGGGATGATGGACCATTAATTGTGGGAGGGGAAAGGGGAATTAAGGCCTGAAGACACAACACTTTGCTCAAATGTGGTTTTCTTTGGAGCACAAGAGATTTATTGGTGTTTTGTAATATGTGTGTTGCTTTACAAGTGTGCCTTTGGAGTATGGATAAAGGCCACACCAGATGCTCTCCTTCCCACCTCTTCCCCAAGTGCTGCACATCCCCACCCCCCAAATGGGCTTCCCAGGTGCAGCTGCCGCCTCCACAGTGGGAAGGGAGGGGGAGAAAACAGGAGCCTCCTTCGACAGGGACCTCACTGCATCCTCATTTCTGCTTCTAGTCATGGGAAGGAGGGGGTTAGGGTTAGGGTTAGGAACAGGCAGGGGATGGCTGGAGAACTTTGTGCAGTCCTGGGAGAGGAGGCATGAGAAGGAAATTTCAAATAACCCTCTCCCCTCCTCCCCCCCCCAGGTTTGTCTAGTGTAAGATGCGATAGGGAGGGCCTTTTAGGACCGATGGCAGTCAAGGAATAGGCCTGGTAAGATCCCAGGAATGGTCTTGGTGCTCGTAAGGGAGGAGGGCAGAATCTTGAAGCCCCTCGGGGGTTTCTCTCCATCCATCTTAACCAAAGAAGATCAAGATGCTGTCTTATTGAGCCTCTTTCTCAGCCTTCCTTCGGCTCTGGCCTGTGTCCAACCTGCTCACTCACTCTCTCCTCTGCCCCACAGTCAACTTACAGGAGGGTAGGTGAGGGCAGGTGAGCGGAGCCCTGTGCTGAAACCCAGCTCACAGGTCCTCTTACATTTGCCCCTGGTCTGGATGCCCTAATTGGCCCCCTGGGGCGGGGAAATACTCAGGGTTCTCACGTGCCCCCTACATGCTTTCTCTCAAATGGCAGCCAGCAGTTTAATAGCACCAGGTTTTAGCTGGGACCCTCCTTCCCCCCCTTGCAGATTGGCATGGTGCCAGCAGAGCTTTGCCCCAGCCCTCCATGCCCCTGGAAGACCTGGAGCCCCAGAACCCACTCCTAGCCCAACTGGTGCACCGCTGGCAGTGCCTCTGGCTAGCAGCTCAGGACCGGCAGCATCGGCTCCAGAGTTCTCAGCAGCGCCTTCAGGAGGTGAGGACAGCCAAGTGCAGTGGGCAAAGAGCCACCCTGGAGTGGCAGGGCGGATGCAGGGAGGGACCTGAGTCGAGTGGCAAGCCCCGGGTCCCCTGGCAGCCCTGAGAGGTCAGGGTTCCACCATCCCGGATGTCTGGGTGGGAGGCCTGGGCTGCCTTTGGCTACCTCCAGTGGGACTGGGCAGCTGGATGGGGAACTACAGCGCCAGTCCCCTCCTGGGCCAGCTCCCTCCTCTATCGGTCCACCATGGGGATGAGGAGCAAGGGAGGGCATGGAACCCTGCTTGTGGACTTTCCTCAGATGCCCTTGTGGGGTCCTTGCGCCTGGCACCCATGGATGGATGCGTGCAGTCTCTGTCTCGCCCACAGCTGGAAGAAATGGCCGGCTTTGACTTCACTGTCTGGCGAAAGCGGTACCTGCAGTGGATCAGCCACAGGAAGTCCCGGGTCCTGGACATCTTTCGCAGCATTGACCGAGGCCAAGATGGGCGCATCACTCAGCAGGAGTTTGTCGGGCATGTCCTGGCCTCCAGTGAGTGCCGCTCCGGGGCTGCCTTCAGGCAGGGCACCACAGATGTGGGCTGGGTGCCCTCCGTGGGGACAGGCCGAGAGGCCCAGGTTTCCTGCGCAAGCCTCTTGCAAGGGCCGCCCCCTCGGCCTCTGCGGTGCGTTTGCTTCCCCTCATGGACTCTTGTGGACATGGCCGGGGATGCAGGGGGGGGAGGTTGGCCTCCTCCACTGCTTTCTTTCCTCTCCAGAGTTCCCCACCAGCCTGCCGGAGATGAAAGCAGTGGCCAAAATCTTTGATGTGAACAGGGATGGTTTCATTGATTATTATGAATTTATCAGCGCTCTGCACCCCAGCCGGGACATCCTGCACAGGGCGGTCAACGTGGACCACATTCAAGAGGAGGTAGGGGAGCCACGGTGCCCACCCTCCATACACACACTTGTGCAGTTTGACACCAGAGCTGCAGCTTCAGAGTCTCCCCGGTTCTGTCCCAGGGAGGCATTTAGGCACTTCCTTTGAAAGAGGAACCTGAGCAGAACAGGAGTCCTAAGGAGGCTGCAGTCGCAAATCTCCGCAGGGGTACTGGGGCTCTTCAGCCCAACTGAGGAGGGAGGGCAAGGCTCTGCCCCAGATGCCTCAGCAGATGCTTAGCCCCACTGACGGAGTCTGCGACCAACGCCTCCCGCCTTTGGAGAGGCAGCTGAATGCCAGGGGTCAGCGCTGGGCAGAGAAGCGGGAGGGGTGATGCCCAGGAATATGAATCAATGGCGGAAGGGGTGCAGGGGGTTACCAGCTGGAAAGGGCCCCTGGGTCTGGGATTTCCATCACCCAAGTGACGCAGCCGTAAAGCAAGAGCTCACACTTCTGTTGCCATTGTCAGTGAATCCTGTGACGTTCCCCAGTGCAACTTCATACAGTTGCCTTTTGCTACTTCCTGACGGCTTCCCTGCTGAATTTTCTCATTGGAAGTCCACAATTCAGGTTGGCAAAGGTGACCAAGTGAAGAGAGGATGCTGTGCTGGGAGGGTTTTGAGGCCCGGTCATAAGCAGCACCCACTCAGCAGCGGCTAAGTTCCAGGGACTGCTGAGTGAGAGCAGGCAAGGACCCCCAGGCATGTGGCAATTGAACTTCCCCTGAGAGGAAAGAGAGGCTGGCAACTTGGGGTGAAGTCTAGGCCCCTGCAAATGCATGCATGTGTAGGAGAAATTGGGGGCTCTCCCTCCACTGCCTCTCTTTTGTGACCCAGGTGAACCAACAAGTGGCCGAGTGCAACTGTGTGAAGCGTTTCCAAGTAGAGCAAATCAGCGCCAGCCGTTACAGAGTAAGCCTGTGTCATCATCGTCCCGCCCCCCCATTTCTTAGCCCTGTCCCCTCTGCATCCTGAGTCTCTTGGCCCTTCCCTCTAAGCCAGGGACCCACATCAGCTTCCAGAGTCAGGGTGTTCTAAGCTGGCAGGGGAGCCTGGGGAGCCAAGGGCCAGAAGAGGGTATCTGTTGGGGCTTCTCCTGGCACTCATTTCTCACGCCAGCTCTGCCCTTGGGGTCCATGAATGGGACAGCCATGCCACAGTACTCTGCCTCTGCCTGAGGAGGGTGGGACTGAGAAGGAGACTTCTCCCCATATGGGGACCCCAAGAATGGCCTCTGTCAAATGCCCTCCTCCTACTGCTTGTCCAGTTTGGGGAGTGCCAGCAGCTGCGCATGGTCCGAATTCTGCGAAGTACTCTGATGGTGCGAGTCGGGGGAGGCTGGACGGCTCTGGATGAGTTCCTGGTGAAGAACGATCCCTGCAGAGGTAAGAGGCTGGGCGGGTGCCAGAACCTCAGAAGCAGGCCAAGAAGAATGGGTGTCCGATTGCCTCCCCCTCCCCTCCCCCAGCCTCCCCATCTTGATGACTTTCTTTCCTGCAGTCAAGGGAAGGACCAACCTGAAGATCAATGAAAGATACCTCTCCCTGGGACTTCTGGGGCGGAAGGGGACAGGCAGCCAATCTGCCCCTGCCTCCAAGATGCTCTCCCCCAGCTGCTCCACTTCTAGCCTCAGCTTGTACAGCAGTGCCTCTGCGCCCAGCAGCCCTGTCCCGAGGAAGGTGAGCCTGTTTGGGGGGAGGAGCAGGTGGGCAGAGTTCTGGCCCAGCATGCCTCCCACATGGCCCCCGAGGCAGCTCTGGCAATCCTGCAGTCGGCCTCTCCTCCCTCTTCTTCCAGGCTGTTCTGCACCAGACATGCTCAGGGGATCGGTGCCTCCACTCCTGCAGTCCGGCTGGGGTGACCAGGGAGCCGGAGTTGGCCTTTGCAACTGGAGCAGCTGGGCCTGATGCTGAGGCCCCAGGTGAGAGTGTGGGGCTGAACTCTGTGGCCAGAGGGGCTGCATGCGTCCTGGCTGAGAGGCAGGCCAGCCTTTGCACCCAAATGTCCAGAGGATTGCTGCAACCATCCAGGGCACTTGGGTTTGACAGCCTCACTTGGGTGGCTGCTTGACCATGGTTGCCCCCGTGAAGGGCTGGGCCTGTTTTGTGGGATGCTCTCTCTGCTTCTATGTAGGTCACCCCAGAAGAGAAGCTGCCCCGAGTGATGTCCCTGCACCCTGACCCTGGAGCACATCTGGGCAGCACTCCACTGGCACCCTAGTCCCTGGGAGGCTAAGCAGGCTGCCCCACCTTTTCTCCACAAGCCTCCCTCTCCCTGTTCTCCGCAACCCTCCCTGGCAACGCAGCTCAGGTTTTCTTGGAGCAAGACCACCCTTCGGGGGGGGGTGCTTTTTGGTGCTCCCACCAGCCAGCTGCCCAGCTAGCGGAGGCCTCGAGTGAAGCTCTGGTGTGCCTGGGACAGATTTTGGAATGAGTGGCGCCTTGCTCTGTCTGAGCACCGTCCCTCTGCAGGCAGCAGCCAGGTTGAATCCTGGGGCCAGACACAGCACCAGGAACAATAAACACGAGGCTTCCTACAATCTCCACCGCCTCTGTGTGCACAGTTTGTGAGGGGGTGTGTGTGTGTGTATACGCGTGCCGGGAATCCAGGCGGTGCATTAACAGGGGCAGCCAGCAGGCCACATTCCCAGCTGCCCTCCTCGGAGAAGCTGCTCAGGTTGGGCTTCCTGGGGGCATGAGAAAATGGCTGCCTTCTCTGCGGCCTCACGAAGCCACCAGGGAATTTTGGCAGGGGCTGCCATGGCCTGGGCTGGCAGGTGACCTCTGTGGCTGGGTGTCAAGGGTTTCCAAGCACAGCCCCCCTCCCCCCCAAATGAATTTCTCCAGGCAATGGGGTGAGGGGTTGGAGTGTGCAGCAAACGGGCTTTAAGCCACTGGAAGCAAAACTCAGGCAGAGGGGAGAGTGGAGGGAAGCGAAGGAGATCCTGGCAGAGAGTCTGGATATCCGGCAGAGAAGCAGCTTTGTATCGGGGTCCCAATAACAGACCCAAAGCAATCAAAACTCAGGCCTGCCTGGAGTTTCCTCAGGGCATGAATTTATTGTGAATGTCATATTGGCACAGCTGGTGAAAACCCGACTCTGAAGGACCCGGAATTTTCCCCACCCACGTTCTTGCCCCCAGGTCACAAATCCATCACATGGCCCAAACAGGTCACAGTCCCAGCTCCCATGGGAGAGGATGTTACTTTGGCTACACATCCCCCCAGCTATCTCTTATCTCCCTCTCACATTCCCACAGCTCTGATCCAACTGGACGTGCTGTGGCACCCCTGAAGATGCTCCCAAAAGAGCTTCAGGGCTGACACTTTGCTTCTGCCCTTGGGGGAGGACTTGCCGTCAGCCCCAACTTTCTCAGGAAGCCCAAACCAGAGTGGGTTGGGTGAAGACTGCATGTGAGGCCTTCCCTTAACCCAGTGGTTCCCAAAGTGTGAGCCGCGGCTCCCTGGGGAGCCGCGCTATCGTCATAAGGGCGCCGCGAAATATTCCGCCCGCTGGGTCTAACGCTGATGCGCCATTTCTGAAACGTCTAGTGCGCATGCGCAGTTGCAAGTTGGATTGCTATGGGAGCCGCGAACCGAAAAAGATTGGGAACCTCTGCCTTAACCACCTAATGACGGCATCACTCCCAAGAATTTGAGCTTCTGGCAAAGGAGGATGCCCTCAAAGTCAGCCAAGTATCAGGATGACCCCCTCCCCACCCCCATGGAGCCAGGTTGGGAAACTGGGAGGAGTCACCTCCAGGCAGAGGAGTGGGAGGGGATCCAGGAGAGCATTGCTGGGCTCTGGAGCTCTGGAGAGAGAAACCCTTTTGGCCCCTTCATAAATGGTCTGGATGGGGGGGGGTGGAGGTGGCGGCAGAGAGCTGGCTAAATGCGCAGACCCCCTTGGCCATTGAGGGCCCTGGAAACTTAGGGGTGAGTCAAGAGGAGGTCTGGCCTGCAGGGTGTAATCCAAAATGCTGGAAAGAAATGCCAGGAGGATGGCTGTCAAATCAGTGAAGCCCCTCCCCCAAGTCAGAACTATCTGTCAAGATGGGGGAATGCCGGCTTGGCCTGGAGAGAGTGGACAGTAGGGCAGATAAAAGCACCTTATTAACCCCTGGGGTTCTTGGCACATGGGAAAACCCTGAGGTTCCAGCAGGGAAATCCTGGTGTCCAGACCCCCGATGGCTCTCCTGATAGCACTCCTCAGAGTCCGCATCGATTTGTCACTGGCCTAATTCTTCCCTTTTCCCCTTCTGTTGTAAAATAATTTAGAAATTTTAAATTGTAATATTTTAATTTGGGGGTTTTAATATTGTAAATTGGGATTTTAAATATTGGGGCCAACGTTTAATTCGGTTTTATTTGGTTTTTAAATTTTGTATATATGTTTTTTATTTATGGCTGTTCACCGCCCTGAGTCCCCTCGGGGAGAAGGGCGGTATATAAATTTAATAAAACATAAAACATTAATAAAACAAACTGCCCTTTTTGAGTGTGGTGCCAGAACTTGACGGGGGGGGGTAGTCTGAACAGGTGGACTGGAGGGGCCCATTACTACCTGTGATTGGCAGTCTATACTGCAGGGAATGGCGTCTAGGATTGCCTTTGCCTGTTTAGTGGCTGCATTACGCAGCTGGCTGAATTGCCTATCTGTTTGTGCTCAAAGGTGCTCAGATCCCTCCACCGCACCTGCCAGCAGCTCCACCTCAAGTAGGTCGGAAGGGCTGAAAGGTGGATTCCAGACAAGGCGGTAGAAACGGAGGCATTTGCGAGCCCAGCATTTGGGCCTCTTGGCAAGGCAGAGGCAGGTCAAATAGGTTTGTTGAACTTCATGAAAGGTTTAAATCACTTTCACTTCCGCTTTAAAAATAAAAGTTGCATAGCTCAAAGAAATCGGAATGAATTTCAGTCTGCCAACCTTGGGGGGGAAGGTCTTGCAGAAAGGGATCTTGCTTGAAAAGGATCTTATGGGTTGCAGACTCCCCATCCTGTTTGCTTGCTAAAGGGAGGTCAAGAGTCTGGAGGGCGCGATGGGGTGGGGGGGATGTTTGCAATTCAGCCTCAGCTTCTCATGTCAGTTTACATACGTTGCATCACCATTTCTGTTTACCTTGTTGGGAACAAAGGGGCCCCGATTCAGGGAGGGGCTGACTTGCCATTGCCCAGACTTTGCAATATATGCCACAACTTGCTTCTTTTCCCTGGGAATCTCAGAGGGCAGCATTTGGAACAAAGGGAACCCGTTCCTAACTCTGGCAAGGCCTGGCACCTCTGCTAGCACTTTGTCATGTACCATTCATCTGCTGCCATCAGGCCCTCCAGCTTCTTCTCCTGGGCACCTTAAATGGGGCTCTGTTGATGCCTGATAACATCCACTGATTTGAGGGGTCTGTTTTATTGGCCAAGGGCATCATCTGGACATATCCTCGCAGGGAGATTTTGTTATTTTCAATCAGAGACATTTGGGCTCCCCTCATCCACACAAAGCCGTTAATTCCATGTCCCCAAGACCTGGCCCAGTTTCTGTTGCTGGGTGGGGTGGGGTTGAGCACTCAGCTGGTACTGCCACAGAGCTTCTGCCTCTTCTGGCCTCCGGGCTCTTGGGAGCCCAGCTGGCCCCTTCTCCCCCTCTTTGCTGGCCCTTCCATCATGCTGCTCCTCTGGGCTTTGGCAAGGCTTCTTCCACAAGCTCCGTCAACATGGGGGGGGGGGGAGTTGCTGCTCCTGGCCCAGGCCAGCCTCACCAGAAGCGGACTACTCTCTTCCAGGGGTGCCAACTGTGCAGGAATGAGGGGGATGGCTGGCACACTAGAAGAGGGAGAAGCGACTCAGGAAGACTAGCCTGCAGGGGTCTCCTCTGGCCCCATTCCTCTTCCTCAGCTTCTCTGCACATCCAGCTCCCTTCCAGGCCGCCCACCTGGGCTTCCCGCAGCCATCCTCAAGGGCCAACCGAGCCCAGTTCTCCCCAGCCCACCGAACGATCAAACCCATTGGAGCGCAGGAGACTGAAGCAGTCAGGCAGCTGAGGCATTTGCTGACTTTCGCGCTTGCAGGCAGCGCATCTGTGGTCCGACCTCAGTCCTTCAGGCAGGCAGGTCTCGGGAGAGCATGCTCTGGGCTGACTGCCAGCTATCTAGCGGTGGCCCAGAGCTTTCCTTGCCAGACTCGGGGTGGGGGCTGAACTACAAGGGCTGCCTTCAGCTGAGTCTGTCAAGGTTACAAGTAACAGCCCATATGAAATCAAAACTCCAAGGCAGGGTTCCTCAAAGTATAGCTTTATTAGGCATGTCTTATTGGCACAGCTGGTGAAAACCCAACTGAAGTTCCCTGGATTTTCCCCACCCAGTTCAAAATCCAAAGTTCTTTCCCCCATCACACACAACCATCACATGCCCCAATCAAGTCTCTCTTCCCATCCCGGATGCCTCCCATCCACGCCCCTCCATGTGCTGGTGAGAGTGTCCTTGGTTCCCAGAAGAAAGAATGTTATTTTGGCTACATATTCCCACAGCTATCTCTACTCCCCCCTCCCTTTCCCACAGCTCCATCCAGCCTCACTGTAGCAACCCTGAAGACGCTCAAAGATGGCTACAGGGTTGACAGGGCCTGGTTGCCTGCGTTCCAAAAATCATCTCAGCCTGCCCTTGGAGTTCCCTGCCTCTTTGGGTGTGGGTCTCACAAGCCAAGAAGGGACCCAGAGATGAAAGCCTTCCCTGGGGCCAAAGACTGCAGTGGAGATGTCTGGAAGGAGGGCAGGTGCCTGCAGCAGGTGGAGGACCTTGGGCAGCGAGAGGGTGGGTAGAGTGATGGGTCCCCCAAGGTTGCCTCTGCCCGCTGCTACAAGAGGAGTTCTGAAGAGTGAAAGCTCTGGAAGAGCTCGTCTTTGGGGCCTGGGGAGAGAGTGGCCTCCGCCCTGATGCCCGAGTGATCCCTGCATGGCCTGACGTGCTTCACAGTGCCTCCCAGCAAGCCTCACACCTCAGCCTGAAGAGCCTTGGGCCCCAGAATTTGGCTGCTTCAAATAAGATCCCCTTTGGGGAGCTGGGCTGCCCGGGGCAAAAGGTGCCAAAGGCTGGCACAGCCCACCAGCAGTTAGGAGCAGGAGGCTGGCCAGGAACACGCACACAGGCACACAGGCACACAGGCACACCCTGTCCCCTGTGCCAGGAATGGGAGCAGGCCCTTGGCCAGGGCAGTTAGCCTGGACACTTCCTCCACAGCCCCCCTGGCCTCTTTCAGCACCCTCCCCCTGCTCCCCTCTCCAACTGATTCTGTCACTGACACCATTGCAGCAGAAGGGGGCAAAGGGGGTACATCTTGGGTAAAATCTTGGTCTGCAGCCTATGGCTCAAAGTTGGGGTGCAGAAGAGCCCAGCACTCCAGCAGAGCCCTGGCCCCTTGTCCTGCCTTTACAGCCCTGGAATTAGAAAAGGAAAGGTTTCAAAGGACATCAGAGGTCATCTAGCCCAACCCATGCCCAGTTTAGTTCACTGCTACTGCCTCTCTAACAGAAGATCCGCCTCTCGTTAAGCACCTCCAGCAAACTCTATAGGATTAAAGCATTCTTGGTGACAATTGGAATCTACTTCTTTTCTCTTTAAACCTGTTATTTCTTGTCTTGTCTCCTGGGACAAACCCGCCTGTCTCCTCTGTGCAACTCTGGAGGGCCTAGGTAGGAGACGCGATCATGTCTCCCTGCCTGCGGTCTACCCAACCCATCATCCCCAGCCATTCCTCACAGTCTTTATCGGGAATGGAGAGCAATGATGCTGCCAGGGATTCCCTTGATCAGTCTGCTGGATCACGTGATCCACCAAGACAGCCTGCTTTTAATGTTATTTTTTCCCTTTGCTTTGCTTTATAAGTTCTGCCCTTCAGTGCAGAAGTCCTCACTTCCCAACTGCCTTGTTTAGGGATCATTTGGAGTCATGAGACCACTAATTTGCATGCTTGCCAACTGGCTTCTGACAAGCAGAGTTATGGAGAAGGTGGAAGTAATGACAACCATGACTCTTTTGAGGGTCAAATGGGAAGAGACATTGTAAGCCTGTCATATGATTTTCTACTTAGCAGTTACCCATGGAGTTGATGGTCCAGGTTTTGGTTGCCAAGCAAGTTACCTGGAAATGTTTTCACTTTGTAATCCTGCCTCTGAGTTTTCCTGCCCAAAATAGAACTTGTATTTGTTTAGAGGATTTAGAAGGCTGCTCAATGCATAATTTCGGACTCTGGCTGGAGTACCTCAATAAAAATTGCCCCCTTCCCAAACTCGAACTGATTGCAACCAGACAAGCAAGCCGAGCCGGCCCGCTTGGCCTTTCTCCTGATGCAAGGGTTCCAGTGTTTGCGCTGCCCTGCTTCGTGTTGTCTGCCTGGTCCTTCTCTCTCCGCCTCCTCTGAGCGATTTCTCACGGCTGAGCAGCACCGGGCCAGGAATGAGCCCAGGGAAATCCTCCCCCACTTCCCCCAGCTCGATCCCAACCGTGGAGGGACGCGCCCCATCCTGGGGAGGGGGCTCTGGGGCAGAGGGGAGACCGCTGCAAGGGGAGCCGCCGCCTCCAGAGCGACTCCCAGGAACCCAGCGAAGCGAGGGAGCCTGTCAAACCAGCAAGGCTTCACCGCACGGGGCGCGCCCTCGCCTGGAGCACCGGCTGCGCCACCCCTGTTCTCACGGCCAGGCGTGATTCCGCGGTGCTGAGCCGGCTCCCTGGAGGCTTCCCCCGGGCCCTTCGGCTGTGGCCGCCTCCCCCATCCCTTCCGAGCTTCACCGCCTGCGATTCCCTAAGGGGAGGCCAGAGGTGGGGAAAGGGCTGCTCCGGAAGAAAGCGGGACTCGGCTGCCAAAGCCGGATGCGGCGTCGGAGGGGAGGGGGGGGGGGTGTGGCAGAACAAAGCCAGGCTGGGCCAGGGATTTCCGAGGAAGACGGACGGGCGGGCGGACGGACGGACAGGCAGCGTGGCAGAAGTGGGCCGCTCGCCCGCCGCAGCTCAGACATGCCTGCTGCAACATTCCTTCCCGCAACCACTCCTCATTCCTTCGTCGGCGTGTGCCGGCTCTGGAGAGGCTGCTCGGAGTCAGGAGCGCAGCCGGTTTGGCTGGCACGCAAGGCCTGGGGGGGAGGGAAAGCCACCGCCTCTCCCCCGCCCCCGCTGTCTGGGATGGGAGTCGGGCAGCACCGGGCCAGGAGGCTCTGGGAGGAGAATCCTTTCTGCCATGCCCTCCACCCCCGCTCTTTGGAATACCTTGCAGCCCCAGCCATTTGGCTTTCCGGAAGGGCGGTAAGGTCTGGTTCTGCTGGCTGGCTTTGGGTCCAGGGGGGAGGGGCTGGCTGCTGGTGGGTTTTGAGGGAAGATGCCACCCATACTAATCTTGCCGTTCATTCCTTCTCATTGTACCTAATGTTTTAATATTAATGTTTTTAATTGTAGGCCACCCAGAGTTGAATTGCAGACTAAGATGGGTGGCATATACATTTAAGAAATGATTAACTGCAATTGCACATGTCACACTGACTGATTCTCATCTTCGCATCATCACTGAAACAGAGGCAAGCCTTTGGTGAGGTCGGACTTCCGGTGTCCTTCTCAAGAGTGCAGACCTGCTACAAACCTCGTGTCCCAGAAGGGCGAAGCGACAGGGAAGGAGGACCGTGGCTGAGACGTCCACAAGCGCTGGCACGCCAGGGCACCGGGTGGTGGGGCACCCCTCTCTTGTTGATTGCAGAGAGGGCTGCCAGTGCCCGGGGGCTTTCTGCTGGGGGCCCTGGGACCATCCAGGCCTCTCTGCCTACCATGAAGGGCATAAAGCTGGCCGAGTGAAGGCCGCCCAGGGGAGAATCCCTGCTTCCCCAAAGGCTGCGTCTTTTCAGAAAGCCGCAACCTTCAGATCCAGGCTGTGAGGAAGAATGGAGGGGGGCAGGTTAGCAGTGAAATTAGCAGGTCAAGACAGTCATATGTGCTGTCCAGGAACGGATGCAGTTGATGTCCCTTAATTAGTGAGCCATCATATACAGATCCATTGGCTGGATTATTTCTTATTTTTTCTCAAGTTATATACAACATTGTCACTTGCTACTCGGCATTTTGGAAAAATCTCTTTTATGGTGTCTCAGAAACCTGCTGGTGGACTCTGCTGGGCTGAATAATGCACAAATTCTTCCCCACCCCTCCTGATTTGCATTGAAGTTGGGCATTAGTTGGGCAGCCGGGCAGGTGGACCTGCAAGCAGCACAGCTACGGTCAACACACTCCTGGGTTCGTGTCACTCCTTAGAAAGATGCTGACCTGGAGGCCAGGCCCAGATAGTTGGCTTTTGAGGAACCCTTTCTGGCCCTTCTGTGGCTCAGGATCAGGCCTTTTCCTGGGCAGCACATCTGGCTGGAACTGCCCTCTGCTGTTCCAGGTTTTGAGTCAAGGGGGTGACTGCAATTGGCCTGGCTCTGGGCACCAAGGAGGGCTGCACATGATGGGCTTCCTGGGGAATTTCTGCTCTGCAGCAGAGCCAGGGAGGTTGGCATCGGGTCCCACCTGCCACAAGGCTGGATATGGCAACATAAACGGATGCGGAAGGTCACCCAGTCGGTTGGCACAAGAAAAACCCAGCTTTTCTTTCCCCAGCATGGTCTGAAGGCCACAGATGCCTTTGGCCATGCTCAGCAGGGACTAGGAGGGGCTCCCTTCGTTGCTGCGTGCTCTACCAATCCCCACTGGGGATTTTCTCAGACAGCCAACTGTCCAGCCTACCCAGGGCCAACCTTGCCCTCTCCGTGGCTTTCAACTCAAATACACAGAGCTAGCCATGTCCATAGTCCAGGCTGACTCAGCAGAAAAGAGCCTTCCTTTCCTGCTTGGTCTCACTAGATATGCCCGGGATTCAAAGACAGAGCCTTCTTTCCAGAGAATCCTCTAGGCTTTGGATGCATGAGTTGGGTGGGATCTTAAGAGGTCTGCTAGTCCAACCTCTGCCCAATGCAGGAATCCATGAAACCATCCCAGAGAGGGACCCCTCCCCAAATCTTGAAAACCTCCAGCAAGGGGCAATCCATTCTAGGCAGGCAGCTTCCTCTCTTCCCAGCTCTGACTGGCATGAGCCGAATCGGCCCGAACGGATTTTCTGCGCTTGGCCAAGGGCGGGTCTTGCCCTCTCCTCTGGCACAGCCACCAAGAGACCCACCGTCTGGATCACGGCTTTTCCTGCCCTCCCCCACCCAACCACCCCTCTCAGCATTCCTTCTTTTCCAACCTCTCCTTACTCAGGGAGCTGTACCTTGAATGTGTGGGCCTTCATCCTGGACGTGGGGTCTAGCCAAAGCCAAGCAGAAGGAATGACCTCCTCTTGAGATCCACATTTTCCTAAAGCAGACTGAGTTACCCCTTCTCCACCCCAGGGTTTGCTTAGGTTCAGCTGGGGGTCTCAGGACTCCCCGGACAATCCTTTGTGTTTGGTTCTTCCTTCCCAGATCCAGGATCTTATGCATCTGCTGGATTTGTTCCAACATTTAACTCAGATAAAATCATTTTGACACATTTTGGTCCACTAAGGGGTCCACCAACCTTCTGTCTTGGCCACCTGGTCAATTTGAAAAGCATCCCTTTTCCTCCATTGACTAGGCTATTTATAAAGATATGTAACGTTTATTCCTGTGACCCCAACCTCAATATTTTACTCCAAATCCACTGCAGAACTGTTGATGAATAAGCATTTCGTGCAACTGTTTAACCAGTTCCAGATGCCCCAAACCAAGGTACCATCACCGTCCTTGTGCCCGTCTCATCCAGCAGGGCAGCGCAAAAACTGACCAACTCAGCTCAAGGTCCACCCTACCCCCAGCATCCCCTTGGTCTCTTCGCCCCCAGAGGCAAGAAGGATAACCTGGTTAAGTGCCCTGGTCCTTGACACCCACATTGGCTCCTAGTGATGGCCTCAAGCTTTCCCAAAGGCCCTCTGCTGCCGGATGCCCCCACCCGCCTTGTGTGCTCTCCCAGGACAGAATCAAACTCCCTGGCCTGCTTCTTCCTCTTGGGATTATTTGCTCTGGTGCAGCCTCCCACACCTGGCCAGAGACCCAGTTGAGGTCATCTCTGCCGTTTTACTGTCCTGACTTAAAGCTTCCTTGTGACCCTCTGTGAATGTCCTGTGGCCTCACGTTCTTCGCACCAATACCTGTAGCTTCCCCCTTGCCCGAATGCTTTTCTGAATCTGATAACTCTACCTGGTGAATTCCCCACCCACCCCTAAGAATTGCATCAGCTGGCCTGGCCTGGCCTGGCCTTTCCATCAGCTGCTTCTTGCCTTTTTTATAGATGCCTAATCAGCTGATGCTCCCATCCAGCAACCCCCTCCCGAATTACCCCCAACAGCTAAGCTTCCTGAGGAGGATTTTTGGCCCAAGCCATTCGCAGACCCTGAGGACGCTTTCAGCCCGTGGTGTCCTTGTAGTGGGGGAGGGGGACATTTCATTGGAAATTCTGGACTGGAAGAAAGACTTGGAAATTCACATTTCAACAGCTATGCCCTGAAACTGCTTTGAAGTTTGGAGAAAGAAGACTTGAGGAATTTCTGGTTGCAGGTGAAACAGTGTGCAACAGCCAGTCAACTGCTCTGGACAAAGTCCCCCCTCCTTCAGATCTCACTCCACCCACCCACCTAAAAGGCACTCATGGACTGAGGCAGCAGTTCTGGGAACACCAAAGTGCTCCCTGACCAGGAGGTGCAAACTTCTCTGCTGGGACCCTCAGAGTGGCTCTGGGTCTCCTATGGATGGAAAGGAGGGGTTGTTTGTCAAAACCAGTTTCCTGCTGCTGTCTTGGGCAGGCGTCTTCTTCAACATCCCACCTAACCTCCAGTGGCTATGATCCCTGTGAACCTCCCTCCCAGTGGCAGAAAGTGGGCCTGCTGACAAGAGGATGCCAGTGGATACCTCTGGAGGGCTCCCTGAGCAGTTGGCCAGCTAGTGCAGGTGGAGCGGGGTGGGTTAGGCGACTAGAACGGCACTGAAGTCCCCAAAGAACAGAGCACCTGGCAAAGAGAAAGGTTTAGTTTCCATAGGGAGGGAAGGCCCACAGATCCGGGTTCCTCCAAGATGCACTCTAGCCCGCTTTGCCCACCAGCACTTGCCACAACCCCTGTGTGCCAAGGGGGAGCAGGTGGGAGGCAGGACTCCTCCAGAGGCAAAGGGGGATCAGCCTACTGCTGGGCCCCAGGTGGGGGAGCGGGCAGTTATCTGGCCTCTGCTTCAGAGGAAGCCATGGATGGGCCCCTGACTGCTTTGGGCCTATTGAACAGGGCTGGGAAATGGGGCCGTTTGACAAGCACACATGCGTGCCCACACACATATACATACACTGCCAGTAACCACACTGTTAGGATAACAGAGGGGGTGGGGAGCAAGAGCAGTCTCCTGGAAATCATTGAATGTTCCTCCCCCACCCCAACTGCTGCTGCTGCTGCTGCCCTGCCCTACCAGGCAGAGCAGAGGAGAGTACCAAGCCCCTGCGTAGGAGGGTTTGCACACGTTGGGCAGGTACCTGCTAGAACCGTGGAGGCTGCTGGCCCTGTGCAGCCTGGGATGGGCCAGTGTGTCATGGAGGGAGAGGGGGGAGGAAACAAGTGAGCGGGCGGGGACAGGAGAGTGAGGAGAAGCTCAGCTTCTCTCGGGACACTTTGCTGGATTGGCGACGGCATACCTGCCTGGCTGAAGGTCTTCAGGTAAGCCGGGAACAGAGGGGAGGGAGAGAGGAGCGCTGGGCTTGGCAGCGGCGGCTGTACTTGCCCTGACCTGGCTCATGCCGGGGGCAGCCAAACCCACTTGGCTAGGAGAAGCTCCGGGGTGTCTTCAGAGCAGCCGCTCAGAGTGCTGGCAGTGCGGGGCCTGGGCTTCAAGCAGCCCTGAAGGCCAGTCCGCTGCGCCGGTCCCTTCCCTCCAATCTGACATACTTTCTTCCTGCCCAGTACAAGCTGGACGCAGGTCTCCAGTCTACCCGCTCCCAACTCTGCGCCCGGCCTCCACCACTTTCCGCCCCTGTCGCCGGGAGAGCTTCCCTGGTGTGCTGCTCCCCCTGAGCCTCGCCTCGCCTCGCCTTGCCTCTTTGGATAGGAAGAGCTCTGTTTCTTGGCAGGCGTGATGCGGGAGTGGGGGGTGCAGCCCATCAGGGACCCCTGGCAGAAAGGGCGACTGATTTGGTGCAGCTGGCCATGCAGAGTGCAAAAGGGCACTTGCTGAGCGGCACCCCCAGACCCTGCATGTCCAGTGGCAGATGTCGGGACCCCAGCCCAGGAGGGGTCCTGCTAGCTGGTGCCAGAGAGGTCTGGCCATAATGCCATTGGAAGGGCAGTGAAGCCACCAGCCCAGGGCAGGAATCCACAGAAACGTATGTGGGGGAGGGGGGCCAGGAGGGGGCATTGGTGGAATGGGCCTCCAGCCAAAGCTCCTTTCGAAGGCCTTGATATCATTATTCCATGCCCCCATTTGGAATGACAGGACGGATCCTGTGGTCTTTTCTCCTCCTCCTCCTCCTCCTCCTCCTCCTCCAGACTTTTCCCAGTTTCCCCAAGTCCTTCTTGAGAATCGTGCCTAGGATTGGACACAGCACCCCAAGGTGCGAGCTGTGGTTTAACAAAGCACATCAGTGGGACAGTCACTTCTTTTTTTTTTTTATTGAAAAAGTTTTACAAATACAAATTTCCCCCCCTTCCCCCCCCTTCCCAAACATTATAAAAATCAGGTTTATAACAATATAATACCCTACAAAATCCCTCCCTAACCCTCCCCCACCACCCCTTTCCCTCCCCTCCCCTCCCCCTTGACTTCCCCTATATGCAATACTAATAATACCAAACAATATCTATGTTATCATCCCTTCCATATCTTTTTCTCTATTCACTAACATTTACTAGCACAATCATCAATCCCCCTCAGCTGAAAGCTACATGATATTTTCTAGTCTGATATTTATTCTGTATATATTCAATCCACTTTTTCCATTCCTGTATATACTTCTCATGCGTCTGGTCTTTTAAAAAGGCTGAGATCTTCGCCATCTCTGCAAATCCAGCCATCTTCTGAATCCATTGGTCCACAGTCGGTAAAGCATCACTCTTCCAATATTGGGCAATTAACAACCCAGCTGCAGTCACCATATAAAGAATCAATTTCAGGGACAGTCACTTCTTGTAAATTTTGCTTCTGTACTCTAAAAATGTTTGCAGCCTTATCAGACTGCTAGCAGCCTTGCCTTCAGTTTGCTCTCAGCTACTGTCCGGGGGTTGTTTTCTTCTTAATCAAAACAGGAATCTCACCTCCCCCCCCCAACCCTTTGAATTTTGTTCTCTAGAGTGGAAAAATGTGACACTTGTCTGTACTAAATTTGATTTTGCTAGCTTCAGCCCAATTCTACCCATCCAGATCTAATCCTATCCAGGAGATTTTGAATTTTATTTCTCTCTTCTAGAGTATTAGCCATCCAATCTTGTTCTGTAATCTACAAATTTGAGAAGCGTTCTCCTTTACCGGTTTCCCCAGCCATTAATAAAGTACCAAAGACCAGAGGACACGGTCCTGAAACTCAAGTCTCCCCATTTGGCGCCCCTCTCTGATTTATTTATTTATTTATTAAATTTGTATACCGCCCTTCTCCTGCTGGACTCAGGGCAGTGCACAGCCAAGTAAAAACATACAATACAAAATTTAAAAGAAATATAAAAGAATTATATATTATGGCCAAAGATTTTAAGATCTACCACGTAAAACCCGTTTTATAATTAAAATCTAATATCTCAGAAAAGGGGGAGGGGTTACGTCAGCCCTGCTTGCTGAAAAAGAAGAGTTTTTAGGGCACGGCAAAAAACCCGGAGATCTGATATTCTCCGAATCTCCAGGGGCAAATTGTTCCAGAGGGCAGGTGCTGCCACAGAGAAGGCCCTCCCCCTGGGGGTCGCCAGCTGACATTGCCTGGCTGACGGCACCCTGAGGAGTCCCTCTCTGTGGGAGCGTACTGGCCGGTGGGAGGCTATTGGCGGCAGAAGGCGGTCCCGCAAATACCCAGGTCCAATGCCATGGAGTGCTTTAAAGGTGGTAACCAACACCTTGAAGCGCACCCGGAAGTCCACCGGGAGCCAATGCAGCTCACGCAGGAGAGGTGTCACATGGGACCGCCCCGTCGCTTCCAAAATCCCCCGCGCGGCCGCATTCTGCACCAGTTGGAGCCTCCAGGTGCACCTCAAGGGGAGCCCCATGTAGAGAGTGTTGCAGTAGTCCAGGCGGGAAGTGACGAGTGCCTGAGTGACTGTGTGTAAGGAGTCCCGAGCCAGAAAGGGACGCAACTGGCGAATCAGGCGAACCTAATGAAAAGCCCCCCTGGCCACGGCCGTCATATGCTCTTCTAAAGACAGCCGTGAGTCCAGGAGGACGCCCAAGTTGCGAGCCCTCTCCGTGGGGGCCAATAACTCGCCCCTAATAGCCAGCGATGGCACCAGCTGGCTATATCGGGACGCCGGAAGCCACAGCCACTCGGTCTTGGAAGGGTTGAGTCAGAGCCTGTTATTCCCCATCCAGATCCGCATGGCCTCCAAGCACCGGGACATCACCTCAAGGGCATCGTTGGGATGGCCTGGGGTGGAAATGTACAGCTGAATGTCATCAGCGTACTGATGGAATTCCACCCCAAAGCCACGGATGATCTCGCCCAGCGGCTTCACATAAATGTTGAACAGAAGGGGCGAGAGGACCGACATACAAGGTGCCTCGGGGTCGACCTCTGCCCCCCTGTCAACACCGACTGCATCCGGTTGGAGAGATAGGAGAACCACCGTAAAACGGTGCCCCCCACTCCCAGCCCCTCCAACCGGTGCAGCATGATACCATGGTCGATGTTATCAAAAGCCGTTGAGAGATCTAATAGGACCAGGATAGAGGAACAACCCCTATCCCAAGCCCTCCAGAGATCATCCACCAACACGACCAATGCCGTTTCTGTGCTGTGCCCAGGCCGGAAGACGGACTGGCCCGGATCCAGATAGATAGCTTCATCCAGGTACCGGGGAAGCTGTCATGCCACCACACTCTCAACAACCTTCGCCACGAAGGGAAGGTTGGAAACCGGACGAGTTAGCCAAAACAGCCAGATCCAGGGCAGGCTTCTTGAGGAGGGGCCTCACCACCGCCTCTTTCAAGGCAAGTGGCAAGACACCCTCACCCAAGTAAGCGTTGATAATCCCCTGGAGCCAGCCTCGCGTAACCTCCCGGGAGGCCAGTACCAGCCAGGAGGGACACGGGTCCAATAAACATGTGGTCGCATTCAGCTGCCCGAGTATCCTGTCCACGTCTTCGGGAGCAACAGGATCGAACTCCTCCCAAATGACATTCTCAAGACCGGCCTCCATCATCCCATCTGTACCTACCCAGTCAGAGACCAGGCCTTCCCGAATCTGAGTGATTTTATCGTGCGGCTGAAAAAAAACATGCTGCCTGCTGGTACAGGTAATCCTTGACTTAAAATAGTTCATTTAGTGACCGTCCAAGGTTACAACGGCACTGAAAAAAGTGACTTATGACTGGTTTTCACACTTACGGCCATTGCAGCATCCCCATGATCCCGTGATCAAAATTTAGACACTTGGCAACCGATTCATATTTATGACGGTTGCAGTGTCTCGGGGTCCTGGGATCACATCTGGCTACTTTCTTACAAGCAAAGTCAACGAGGAAGACAGATTCACTTAAGGACCGTATCATTAACTTAACTACTGCAGAGATTCGCTTAACTGTGGCAAGAAAGGTTGTAAAAAGGGCCAAAATTCACTCCATAACTGTCTCACTGAGCAACAGAAATTTTGGGCTCAATTGTGGTCATAAATCTAGGACTATCTGTATTTCCTGTCTTACTTTCAAGATGCTGCTGGGTCCATCTCTTTTATGACCTGTGCCAGAATCTTCCAGGCCCCTGGGGGGGGGGTTTCCTTTCCTCTGGTCATCCAGCCCCTCAGCAATGGCCACGCCTTTATCTGGCCTGTTGGACAGGGCCACAAGAGGCCTGGCGGACTCGCAGTCTTGTTCTGCCTCCTTGTGTGCTTGCGATGCTGAGGCTGAATGAAGTCCAAGATTTCCCTTCTGTCCGGCTGGTTCCGAGATGGGCTTCCCACCTGCTCAGTCCACCTCCAGGGTTCAGAAAGACACACCACTCCCTGCCCCGGGTTGTGCTCAGCACACCCTCCGGATGCTCCATCCACAGATGTAAAGCAATTGTGTTGTGAACCAACCTGGTCTTTAGACTTTAGTCAGGCACCACTAGCATTTTCATAAAAGTTTATCACATTGCCAGGTGATAAAGTAGCATTTTCATAAAAGTTAAAACACCATAGATTCACTGATTAAATCACCTGAATATGAAATAATCTTTGTGGAATCTGCCAGATATATTGGCCATTTCACAGAACAAGCTAAACTCAGACCTGGATTAGCCATACACCAATGCATGACGCCCGTTACAAGGAAGAAAGTCACAACAGGAATAATAAATGTTTCACCTAACATGCTAGGATGACCCACTAACAACTCAAACTCAGAGGCCTGAGTGGCGCAGTAGACTAAGGCACTGATTAACATTCAGCTGCCTGCAATTACTGCAAGTTCAAATCTCACCAGGCTCAAGGTTGACTCAGCCTTCCATCCTTTCTAAGGGAGGTAAAATGAGGACCCAGATTGTGGGGGCAATAAGCTGACTTTGTATAAATATACAAAAGTATGAAGGCTATTGCTTAACGCCTTGTAAGCTGCCCTGAGTCTCCGGAGAAGGGCGGCATATATATCAAATTTAACTTTTTTTAAAAAAAAATCCTTCACCAGTACAGCATTTGTACAACCTGAGCTGTAAAATACCTTCCCGATAGCAGTTGAGGCTCCCTCATGGACTGGGCTTCACATGAGGGAGGCATGGCTGCTCAGAAGGAAGGAAAGGCAGAAAGATGCTGCAGGCCCCACCTCCTTTCACCTCCTTTCAACTTCTTTCTCTCCCCACTCTGCAGCCTGCAGAGTGAAACTCAGACAGAATCAGGACCACCTCATGTGTCTAGGGTCCCAGGAAGGCCAGACTTCCACTATAAGCCTTATTGGGGGGGAGGGGGGGCTGCCTCCTGCTCCACAGAAGTCAACTTGGCTTCCTTTGCCCAAAAACCTTGACATTCATTATAAAGAGCAATCTTCACTCTAATTGCATTTGAATTAGGCAAAAATCACATAATTACAGAGTAATTACCTGTTAAAAGGCAGCTTTTGCCTTCGGTCCTATGGGATCAGGGAGCACAGAGCAGTTCTTTGCCAGGGGGGCTGCAGTCCATGCCTGGAGGTGCCCCCCTCCACCTCAGCCTCCCAGTTGCCCCCCCCCCCCCGGCTCAGAGCCCAACTCTGCCCTCTTGGGGAGCCACCAGAATTTCCCTCTTGTCTCCTGCTAAATCTGCTGGGCAGTGCCCAGAAGTGCAGGTGCTGCCTCCTGCCCCAGGCTGAGAAAGCCCAAGAGGGCAGCAGGTAAGGGGAGTGGCAGGCATGGGGGGAGGGGCTTCAGTGATTAATTTGGTGCTTTGCTCCAAGTCCAACCAGAACCCTCTGTGGAATCCTCTTCCTCCACCACGCAAAGGTTAGGGCTCACCCTCCCACAAACCCTGGCCAGCCTCTGGGCACTGCCTGCACTCTACTGCCCCCCACCCCCCATCCCCATTGCAGCACTCCTCAGCAGGAGAAGTCGGGCTGTCTGGTCGGCCCACCCAGCTGCTTGCCAAGTGCTTTGCTCCTTGGAAACAAGGGGCTGGGGGCTTCTCCTGCAAAGGACATTTTTCCAAGTGGGGCAGAGGAGGGAGCGTCCAGCCCGTCTCCCCTTCGCCCATTACTTCTTCCCTCCGGAGGGTGACTCGGTCAGGAAAACACAGGGGGAGCCGCGATAGGCTCTTCAGGACCGGACCGGGCTCCCCGGGCTCGTGTGCGGAACAGGGGCCGGTCGGCGGGGGGGGAGCAGCGTGAAGAGCTGGGAGCTGCGCCGAGGGAGGGCGGTGCGGGGAACCGGAGCATCTGCCATCTTCGTGGCGGGGATGGGCGACCAAGTAGGCGGGCGGGCGGGGCGGACGCGCCCCCGCACTTCCCGGAGCCGGTGCTTCTCCCAACAGGTCGCGCCGCTTCGGGCTGTAGAAGGAGCGTGCCCGGTCCGCCAGTGCCCGCGAACCGTGCTTGCGGGGGCACATCCAAGCTTCGACCTCAGCGGGCTGGCGGAGATCGCGGTCAGGGAGGCCGCCGCGCTCGGCTCTTGCCCATGGGCGCTCGCCCCTGGCCGGCTCGCAGCTTTGGTGACCGCCCAAGGGGAGGCGAGGTCTCCGCCGGCCTGGAATCCCGGTAGTGGGAGGGGGCGGCCGGAGCTGAAACCCCATTTTCGGGCCAGGTGGTCATGGCGGAAAGCGATGGAGTCGGCGCTGAAAACTGGTGCTGCAGCTCGGATGTGCTGCTCTGGCACCACCACGTACTTAACCAAGCTGGCTAGCTCAGGCCTTTGGGCTCTCTTCCGACAATCAGCTGAATTTCAACCTTGCTGAGTTTCCTGGGGTTGCCAGAGAGCCCCACTGATTTGCTTAGCTGGACTTTGTTGTACAAGCCCAGAAAAGTTGCCTGCCCGCCTTTCTTTCTAGAAGGACCAGACCCCAACCCCCCCCCGGGGGGGGGGGGAGCCATGTGGGGAGACACAGCAAGAGAGTGGGGTGACTGACCTTCAGCCCCCAACCAGGCTGGGAGACTCTTGGATACAGCAACCACTATCTCCTTCTTCCCCTTCCCCTTTATAACTCCCACTGTCTTAAGAAAGTTCAAAACCCTGGTGAGCCCTGGTGGTGCAGCAGCCTAAAGCACTGTTATTAACATCAGCTACCTGCAATTACTGCAAGTTCAAATCTCACCAGGCTCAAGGTTGACTCAGCCTTCCATCCTTTCTAAGGTAGGTAAAATGAGGACCCAGATTGTTGGGGCAATAAACTGACTTTGTATAAATATATACAAAAGTATGAAGGCTATTGCTTAACGCTTTGTAAACTGCCCTGAGTCTCCAGAGAAGGGCAGCATATAAAAAAAATTTTTTTTTAATTGAAAAGTTTTAAAGATAAAAAAAAAATTTACAAACAATTTCCCCCCTCCTCCCCCCCACTTCCCAGAGCAAAATACAAGGTATAGCATTTAACAAACATAAGCTAACATATACAAACTATCTATAGACCCCTATCTCTCTCTTGCACTTTAACTCCCCTTTACATGACTAAATATTAAAATTCCCTTAAATATCTTTTCTTCATTCATAAGCTATTTGAAACTTCTTAGTCCCATATTTATTTTGAATATAGTCAATCCATCTTCTCCATTCCAATCTATATATCTCTCATTTGAATAGTCCTTCAAATATGCTGAAATTTTAGCCATCTCCTCTAAATTCACTACTTTTAATGTCCATTCTTCAATAGTAGGTAGATCTTCCTTCTTCCAGTACTGCGCCACCAAGAGTCTGGCTGCAGTTATTAATTTCAAAATCAAATTAGTCTCTATAACTGTACAATCCATAATTATACCCAATAAAAACAACTGTGGGGTAAACTTTATCTTCTTTTTAAGAATATTTTGCATAATCCACCATATTTTTATCCAAAATGCCTTGATTTTCTTGCATGTCCACCATATATGATAATACATGGCATCATCACACTTACATCTCCAGCATTTAGATTGTAAACTTGGATACATACAAACTAACTTTTTAGGATCTAGATGCCATCTATAAAACATTTTATAAAAATTTTCTCTCAGGTTTTGGGCTTGCGTAAATTTTATATTTCTAACCCATACTTTTTCCCATGTTTCCATCATTATTGGTTCCTCAATATTTTGTGCCCATTTTATCATACAGTCTTTAACTAACTCTGTTTCTGAATCTATCTCTATCAATGCATTATACAACCTTTTTATATGCATTTGACATTGGTCTCTAATTTGTTTTACCAAGTTTTCCTCATTTTGCAAGATACCAATTTTCTGATCCTCTTTCCATCTAGCTTGCAGCTGTCCATACTGAAACTAAGTTTGAATTATCCTTTCTTCTTTTAATACATTCAAAGACTTTAACTGCAATATTCCTCCTTCCATAACAAGAAGTTATTTGTAAGTGATCACATCTTGTTTTTGTTCTACGCTTATATTCTCTATCGTATGTCTGGGTATTGTCCATATAGGTATTTTATTGTTTAGTTTATATTGATACTTTTTCCAGACACGTAATAATGCATTCCTTAATATATGGCTTTTAAAAGTCTTATCCACCTTTTTATCATATAATAAATATGCATGCCATCCATATAGCAAATCATATCCCTCAATATTCAATATTCTCTCTTCTGTTGAGTTAATCCAATCACTAATTGCTGAAAGGGCAGCTGCTTCATAATACAATCTCAAATTGGGCATTTTGAGACCTCCTCTTTCACGTATATCTTGCATTATTTTTTGCTTTATTCTCGGTCTCTTCCCTGCCCAAACAAAATTACTAATACCCTTCTGCCATTCCTTCAAATTTGCATCTTTTTAAAGTATTGGTATCATTTGAAAAAGAAATAAAAGCTTTGGCAAAACATTCATTTTTACTGCTGCTATTCTTCCCAACAAAGACAGTTGTAATTTTTTCCAGTTTTCCATCTCTTTCTGTATTTTTTGCCACAAGGGTTCGTAATTGTACTTATAAAGTTTTGCATTTGAAGTCATAATATAGACCCTTAAATATTTAACCTTCTTTACTATTTACTATTTCAAATCCCTTTACTCTTTCTATTTCTTTTTGGCTTATAGTCATATTTTTAGTTATTATCTTTGTTTTGCCTGCATTTATTTTAAATCCAGATACTTGTCCATATTGGATTAATTATATCCATTAAACCTATAACTGATTGTGCTGGTTGAGTTAAAATAACAACCAAGTCATCTGCCAATAGTTTTAATCTGTAGTTATAATGCCTAATTTTAATTCCCTTTATTTTATTCAACAAAAATTCCAAAGTCAAAATAAACAGTAATGGAGACAAAGGACATCCTTGTCTTGTTTCTTTTTCAATATTAAAAGTTTCTGTTAAACTACCGTTGATTATTATTTGTGCTGTTTGTTTCTGATATATTGCCGTAATAGATTGTGTAAAATACTCTCCAAACTGCATCTTTTCTATTATTTTCAATAAAAAATTCCAATTCAATCGATCAAATGCCTTCTCCGCATCCAAAAATATAAGCACCGCAGGGACTTGGTTGTTCTTCCCCAAATATTCCAGTATGTTAACCATTTGCCTTACATTGCTTTTCATTTGTCTCCCATTTATAAAACCAGTTTGATCATTATGAATCAATTGTTGCATAACCAGCATTAACCTATTTGCTAATATTTTAGCAAAAATCTTGTACCGTATATACTTGAGTATAAGCCAAATATAAGCTGAGGCCCCCAATTTTACCACAAAAAACTGGGAAAACTTATTGACTCGAGTATAAGCCGGGGGGGGGGTGGGAAATGCAGCAGCTACTGGTAAATTTCAAAATAAAAAAAGACTGGTCAAAAGTGCGAGGACCTGTCAGAAATCACTTTTTTCAGCCCTCTGGGTAGTCCTTTTGTGCATATGGACTACTCAGAGGGCTGAAAAAGTAATTTTTGACTGGTCCTCGCACTTGTGACCAGTCCTCGAACTTACGACTGTCCTCACATTTTACGTTTTTGCCCTATCTTATCACCATGGTGAAGAGAAGCAGCTGTGAAATGAGTGACACAGTTGTTAAGAATGCTACAATGGGCATAAATGATGACCAGTCATAAGTGCAAAGACCGGTCAAAAGTGCGAGGACCTATCAGAAATAACTTTTTTCAGCCCTCTGGGTAGTCCTTTTGTACATATGGACTACTCAGAGGGCTGAAAAAGTAATTTTTGACTGGTCCTGCACTTGTGACCAGTCCTCGAACTTACGACTGTCCTCACATTTTACATTTTTGCCCTATCTTATCACCATTTCTTTCTTCCCCTCTCTTTCTCATTCTTTCTTTCTCCCCCTCTTTCTCTCTCTCTCCCCCCCACTCTCTCTCTCATTCTCTTTCTCCCCCGCTTTCTCAAAGAGAGAGGTGGTAGGTTTGAGGAGAAAGATTGCTGTACAATAAAAAAGATGAAAGGGAAGAAAACCAACCCCAAACAAATATAAAGATGTCAAGATAAAGAATGAATTGTTAAACTTTAAAGAATAAAAGAGAGCAAATATGAATAAATAGCAATAATTAGAAACACACATACAAACATACAATGTATTTTCTTTGAGCAGAGTATTTGGCCGGTTCACAAATTTAAACAGTGTTTAGTCATTTCACTTAAATTTACAATTTCTATATTTCCTTTTTGCCATATTTATTCCTCATCTATTTTTTTAAAAAACCAATATTACCCTTCATCCTCATCTCTAATCTTAATCAAATTCAATTTTTCACTTCTATATTATACCCCTTCCCATTGTCATCTATTTTTATATTCATCCTCACATTGGTTAATTATGTAATATTACAGTTGTTCAATACAAATTCAACATTTTAATATAAATCAATTAGTTATATAACTATCTTTTTTGTATATTAATCAATATGAACATGAATATTTCAATTATTTCCATGCAATCCAATTTCTTACAAATCAATTACTGGTAATTATATTTACCAATAATAATAAACCAAATAATTTCCCCCATATATTCTTCCAAACCACAACTTAACCATTTCTGCTTTCAACACAATATGCAGTTAATAGTATCTCAATTATTACAATTCCCTAGTTAAATAGAGCTTTTTTTTCTTTTGTGTTTTAAAATCTTGAACTCTTCTCTTTTGCCATCTACCATAAATTTCCCATTGTTTCCACGTACCTTTTTTGATGAGGAAAAAGAAAAGAAATCTGCCTTTCCAACGTGGCAAGGAAACAGCAAAGGCAACAACCTGCTTTACTTTCAGTTTCGTTTTCACCTTGAATTGCACAAGGAGAAAAAAAAAATGTGCTCCAGCAGGACTCTTTGCAGCTAGAAAAAGACTCCTGCCCAAAACAGCTGAGAGCAAATCAGCTGAGAGTCGGGAAGCTGTTCAAATCAGTTTATGGTAATTAACCTATACGAAGCTGAAAGGGGCTGTTTTTTCTATTTTTGCAGACGTTTTTCAGTCTACTCGTTTGTTTTCTTTTAAAAAGGCATTTTTTTCGTGACTCAAATATAAGCCGAGGGGGGCTTTTTCAGCCTGAAAAACGTGCTGAAAAACTCGGCTTACATTCTAGTATATACGGTAATCTGTATTTAAAAGTGATATAGGCCTATAGTTTTTTGGCTGACTATGATCTTGATCCTCCTTTGGGATCAAAGAAATAAATGCTGTTCTGCAAGATGGGGGTACCTCTCCTCCAGATTGTAGTTTGGTAAATAATTCTTTAAGGGGTTCCACCATTTCTAGCTGCAAATTTTTGTAATAAACAGATGTCAATCCATCTGTCCCAGGGGCTTTGCCCACTTTCAACTGTTTAATTGCTAACACAATTTCTTCAGAAGTTATCAGTTAATTCAAACCTTCCCTTTGCTCCTCTGTAACAATAAAAATATTCTCCTTCTGTAGATATCTATCTATATCTATGCCTTGAATTTTATCACTAGCATACAACCTCGTATAAAATTCTAAAAATGCTTTTTAAATCATATTTTGCTGATACACCTCTTTACCTTTATATTCTATCTTCTCTACAGTACGTAACTTTTGTTTTTTCCTTAACAAATATGCAAGTCATCTGCCTGGTTTATTAGCATTACAGAAAGTATTATGTTTAGCATATTGCAAACTAGTTGCAGCCTGGTCTGCCATCAACATATTAAATTGCCCTCGCAATAAATTGCTTCTTTTGTTTTCTTATGGATTCAATGTTAATACTTGCTCTTTCTTTTTTATTTCTTTTTTATTTCCTCTTCTAAATCATTCCATTTTTTTCCTGTCTATGTCTATGTTTATTATTCAAATATATTAAAATACCTCTCATATATGCTTTGCTTGCATCCCATACCACTTCCATGGATGTACCTTTATGCATATTCATAACAAAAAATTCTTTCAAATTTTTTTTTACATTCTTTCACATTTTCCTCATATCTAAGCAAATTTTCGTTTAACCTCCAGGACCTCCTAGGTCCCTTTTCAGATTCCAGTTCCATCCAAACCGGGCTATGGTCTGTTAATGTTCTTGGACATATCTTCGTCTTCTTCACCCTAGAAAGAAAATCATTAGTAATTAATATAAAATCAATCCTAGAAAGAGATTGGTGTCTATCAGAAAAAAAGGTAAAATCTTTTTCTTCAACATTCTGTTCTCGCCAGATATCTCTCAACTCCATATCTTCCATCATATCAAAAAAAGATTTAGGCAATCTCGCTCGCGTTTGAATATTTTGCAAAGGTCCTTTTTTGTCTTTTTTAGTATCCAAAACTCTGTTCCAATCACCCAGTAATATACACGATTTGTAATCCCATTGTATTAGTTAGTTTATTTATTTATTTATTTATTTATGTATTTATTTATTATATTTCTATACCGCCTTTCTCCCATAGGACTCAAGGCAGTGTACATTTTAAAAGATCATTCACATGTTCATATGTTTAGCCCCGCCTGTTGGAACATCAGGGTCTTGAGGGCACGGCGGAAAGCACGGAGATCAGGGATATTCCGTATCTCCGGGGACAGTACATTCCAAAGGGTTGGAGCCCTCACAGAGAAGGCCCTCCCCCTGGGAGTCGCCAGTCGCCATGATTTGACTGACTGTACCCTGAGTAGTCCCTCCCTGTGAGAACGAACTGGTCAGTGGGAGGCTATTGGTGGCAAAAGACGGTCTCGTAGGTACCCAGGTCCTAAGTAGTGGGGCGCTTTAAACGTGATGACTAACACCTTGAATCGCACCCGGAAGACCACCGGGAGCCAGTGCAGCTCGCACAGGAGAGGTGTTACATGGGCGTAACGAGTTGTACCCATAATCACCCACGCGGCTACATTCTGGACCAGCTGGAGCCTGCGGGTGCTCTTCAAGGGGAGCCCCATGTAGAGAGCATTACAGTAGTCTATATGGGAGGTGACTAGGGCATGAGTGACTGTGCACAAGGCATCCCGATCCAGAAAGGGACGCAACTGGCGGATCAGGCGAACCTGATAAAAGGCCCCCCTGGCCACGGCCGTCATGTGCTCTTCTAAAGATAGCCGTGAATCCAGGAGGACACCTAAGTTGCGAGCTCTCTCTGTGGGAAGTAAGGTCTCATCCCCAATTGTCAGTGATGGTACCAGCTGACTATACCGGGGCGCCGGAAGCCACAGCCACTCAGTCTTGGAGGGGTTGAGTCTGAGTTTGTTTATCCCCATCCAGATCCGCACGGCTTCCAGGCAACGGGACATCACAGTAAGGGCATCATTGGGGTGGTCTGGGGTGGAGATGTATAGCTGTGTGTCATCAGCATACTGATGAACACTCACCCCGAAACCACGGATGATCTCGCCTAGCGGTTTTACATAAATGTTGAACAAAAGGGGTGAGAGGACTGACCCTTGCGGCACCCCACAAATAAGATGCCTCGAGGTCGACCTCTGCCCCCCAGCCAACACAAACTGCGAACGGTCAGAGAGGAAGGAGGAGAACCACTGAAGCATGGTGCCCCCTATTCCTAACTTCTCCAGCCAGTGCAGTAAGATACCATGGTCGATGGTATCAAAAGCCACTGAGAGATCTAATAGGACCAGGACAGAGGAACAACCTCTGTCCTGAGCCCTCCAGAGATCATCAACCAATGCGACCAATGCCGTTTCTGTGCTGTATCGTGGCCTGAAGCCCGACTGGTACAGATCCAGATAGACAGCTTCATCCAGGTATCGGGGTAGGTGTCGTGCCACCACACTCTCAACAACCTTCACAACGAAGCGAAGATTGGAAACTGGACGATAATTTGATAATATAGCTGGGTCCAGGGAAGGCTTCTTGAGGAGGGGCTTCACAACCGCCTCTTTCAAGGTGGTGGGAAAGACACCCTCACTCAGAGAAGCATTTATAATCCCCTGGAGCCAGCCTCGTGTAACCTCCTGGGAGGCCAGTACCAATGAGGAGGGACAAGGGTCCAATAAACATGTGGCAGTGCTAAGCTTGCCCAGAATCCTGTCCACATCCTCAGGAGCCACAGAGTCAAACTCTTCCCAGATAACACTCTCAGGACCTACCCCCATCTCCTCCCCTGGATCTACCCAATCGGAGTCCAGGCCTTCCCGAATCTGAGCAACTTTATCATGCAGGAATTGCACAAAATCTTCAGCTCAACCCTGTAAGGGGTCTTCACGCACCCCCACCTGAAGTAGTGAGCGAGTCACCCTAAACAGTGCGGCTGGGCGGTTCTCTGCAGATGCAATAAGAGCGGAGAAGTAGCTAGACTTCGCCGCTTTTATCGCCACTAGGTAGGTCTTAATATAAGATCTCACCTGTGTTTGGTCAGATTCAGATCGGCTTGTCCTCCAATCACTCTCCAGGCGTCTTTTCCGACGCTTCATCTCTCTCAGCTCCTCAGAAAACCAAGGAGCTAGTCGAGATCAGCATCGGGTCAGAGGCCGCAAAGGCACGACGCGGTCCAAGGCCCTAGTAGCTGCCCTGTCCCAGGCCACCACCAGGTCCTCACTCGAGTCATGAGCCAGAGTCTCAGGAAATTGCCCAAGCTCCATCAGGAACCTCTCGGGGTCCATCGGGCGCCTGGGATGGAACCACTTGGTTGGTTCCGACTCCCTGCGATTGGTGAAAGTGACCTGAAAGTCCATGTGAAGGAGAGAATGATCAGACCATGACAAGGGCTTGATGTCTAGATCCCCTATTCTTAGATCATTCAGCCACTGATCCGAGACAAAAATCAAGTCCAGAGTGTGATTCCCCAAGTGGGTGGGGCCTTGAACTACCTGGGTCAGGTCCATGGCTGTCATGGAAGCCATGAACTCCTGAGCCACCTCCAACATCTCACCAGCAGATGGCAGGTTAAAATCCCCCATAACAATAAGTCTGGGGGTTTCCATCGCCACCCCGGCTATAACATCAAGCAGCTCAGGCAGGACCGTCGTCACGTGGCAGGGAGCCAGGTACGTGATCAGTAGGCCCATCTGTATCCCCTGACCCCACTTCACAAGGAAGGACTCACATCTGGTATCTGAGGAACAGTGGCCTCCCTCGGGCAAAGACTTTCTCTAATAATTGCTGCCATTCCCCCACCCCTTCCCTGAGTCCTTGGCTGATGGAATGCATGGAAACCTGGCAGGCACATTTCCACAAGGGGAACTCCTCCCTCCTGGCCTAACCAGGTCTCCGTAATCCCTGCCAGGTCAGCACCCCCCTCCAAAATAAGATCGTGACTGAGGGGGGCTTTATTTACCACTGACCTGGCATTACACAACATCAGCCATAGACTCAGGGCCTGAGACTCTGAACAACCTGGGGAACGAGGAATGCTTTGGGGGTCGGAGTGTGCAATCGCTCGCAAACAGTGAGTGCGCGCTCCCGAAACATATGGCCCCCTGCTACCGTCATATCTACCCCTCCCACTTATTATACTAATGCCCATCGTTTTGTCCCCCTGTATCCTTGTCAAATTTCTGTCCCCGTCCTCCCCACCATGATCATCAGACCCATTACCCCATTCAGTGGATTTATGGATCCCCCCAGATCCATTCCCACAATCCCTCCCAGAACCCCTTGAAATAGAAGTTAAAAATTTATCTAAAAAACCCCAAAGCCGTCGTTTTTTTGCAAACAACCTCTCGGGGTTCGAAAACCTGTCCTCAAGGGCGGCCCTCGATAACTGAGAGGGCCAGACATGCGAGAGGAGGGAACTTTGCAGTGCAAGAAACTCCGCAGTTGAATACATCGAAGATTAAAGTGAGCTGAAGGAGATGCAGGATCATTTTCTTCTAAGAGTGTTAGAGATGGTTAAGACAGGTAAATTAAAATAAGGAAGGGAATAGATGTTAAAGGAAGTCCAGTATGTTACAAGTGTCATTACATTGGAACATCATCGCCCTCTCACGACGATGGGAAGTCTTGTGGTTGTAGTAAGTCCATCCAAAAAAGGAGGTGGGGATAGAAGTCTCAAAGGGTCGCCCTCTCATGGTGACCAAACCAGCATCATGCAAAGAGAAGGTGATCTATCTCCCCATAATCGAAGACTCTCGATGTCTGTATCTCCTCCAGTCCTGATACCAGCGATGGCCGAGGATTAGATAAAAAAAGTAAGGTGGAGCCACTGGACAGAGTACATAGGGTTGAATAATCAGGGTAATTTTGGAGGATAGGTGTTTAAATAAAGCTGCAGATCGGTCCGAGATTGCAAGTTAATGCTGAGTGGTCATAATAGACCTAGATCAAATAAGGGGAGAGAGGGACAGTCGAGGAGGAGAATAAGTCACCATCCCCAGTTTGTAAGAAGGCTGCAGAATAATCAAAAGCTGTAAATTTATGCTGAGTGGCCATATTAGGGCTAAATCTAATAAGGGAGAAGGAACAGTTAAGGGAGAGCCCAACTGTCATCCCGCAGCTAACAATCCTCAGTCCCTTCCCCATAACCTTGATCTTCAGGCCATTCAGCCCATTAAGTTGTTAAGCCCCCTCTCATGCTTCAGAAAAAGGAGGAAGTGTCCAGATCCCTCAAAAACTGAGGGATCCTAACGTTTGTAATGCTGCCCTCTTCTTCACCAACAACCGGGTCGTCTTTGCAGCCAAGCCTCCGGTACTGCAGCCGCTCCCAGCGCCAATGCCTTTTCCACTGCAGTCACCTCCACCACTGTAGCCATCGCTGCCACCTCCGCGCTGCCACCCATGGAGCCCAAGCCTGCCTCCAAACCGTGGTTCTCTAGCTAACCCAGTACTCCTGCCAGCATCATTGTTGTCATGGCAGCCCCAACAGCCTGTAGTACAGTGGTTTAAAGCACCCTGTTATTAACATCTATTAACATCTGCTGCTTGCAATTACTGCAAGTTCGAATCCCACCAGGCTCAAGGTTGACTCAGCCTTCCATCCTTTCTAAGGTGGGTAAAATGAGGGGCAATAAGCTGACTTTGTATAAATATACAAAAGTATGAAGGCTATTGCTTAATGCACTGTAAGCCGCCCTGAGTCTCCAGAGAAGGGCGGCATATAAATCAAATAAAAATAAAAATAAAATAAATAAACAGTCAGGCCCAATTGTTCTCCATGCCATCCTTTAACCTCCTCCTTGACAGTCAGCTGTTCCTCAGGCTCCATCCACGGCTCTATCGAGCCGGCAGCACCTCGGCTCACTGGGAGGGAGTCAGAAGATGGTTAACTGCCCCCGACACCCCTGAAAATGCCAAACATCGCCTCCCTAAGCTCGGGGTTCACTGCTGAGCCGCCATTTTGGTCTGCTGCTCCAATGGAATTCTAATATCTATTCTAATAGTTTAGTATGTAAGAGCTTGTAAAATTTTCCTTGTTGTTGATTAGGTGCATATACTCCAATTAAGAGTATTTTTCCCCCTCTATTAAAATTTCAATTGCTATATATTGTCCTTAATCATCTGCTTCAATTAATTAACTAATTTATTTATTTATTTATTTATTTATTTAAAATTTATATACCGCCCTTCTCCCTGAGAACTCAGGGCGGTGAACAGCCAGAATTAAAAACATACAATACAAATATTAAGAATTAAAAACACATATAAATTTGGCTCCAATTTTAAAAATAACAAACCAATTTAAAAAATGTCTAAAATTTCTTCCTAAGCCAGCCCGGCTTGTTGAAAAAAGTAGGTTTTAAGTGCACGGTGGAAGGCACTGAGGTCTTGAGATCTCCTTATCTCAGGGGGCAGCTGGTTCCAGAGGGTAGGTGCCCCCACAGAGAAGGCTCTCCCCCTGGGGGTCACCAGCCTACATTGTTTGGCTGATGGCACCCTGAGGAGGCCCTCTCTGTGGGAGCGCACGGGTCGGTGGGAGGTCATTTGTGGCAGTAGGCGGTCTCGCAGATAACTAGGCCCTATGCCATGGAGCGCTTTAAAGGTGATAACCAACACCTTGAAGCGCACCCGGAAGACCACCGGGAGCCAGTGCAGCTCGCGCAGGAGCGGTGTTACATGGGAGCACCATGTTGCTCCCGTCACTACCCGCGCAGCCGCATTCTGGACCAGTTGAAGCCTCCGGGTGTCGAGCCGTGAACAGGCTCGCCATCACTTATGGGGGGGGACGGAG